>OY253746.1:7077428-7675517 GCA_958009045.1 Oxytorus armatus | reverse complement strand
GTAAACACAGACCGAGAGAGGGCGAAGAGTGAAAGAAAAGCTTCCAGAACTCATGCAGAACAAATAAACTCGAATTCATTCCAAGAGAACGATTATCGCAGGAAAAAAACTAAAAAAAACCAATACTTTCGTGACAAAATGCCAACAAAAAATAATTTTCCATAAACAAAACAAAAAGATTCTATTTCTATTTCGTTTTGCTTGGAATTTTCTATAAAGCTCATTCCGACGATTCTACAATTGAATCATTGCAGCAAGATATAAAGGATGTTTTCTGACAGGGAAAAAAAAAAACGGAAAATTCAATTACAAATCAACATCGTTGATACAGAAATAGTAAAATAAAATTCCTTAAAAAGTTGATGCGCTTTTTGCCATTCGAACGTTTTTCATTCTCCGCGAGGGCGACAATTTTCCAAGATTGCTTGACAAGAAGAAGGAAAAAAAAGAGAGAAAAAGAATGAGTAAATGTCGTTAAAGTTTTGAGAAACTCTGCGAAATCGATGATGGAGAAAAAAAAAAAGTTGTTTACTCGAGTGGCGAAGAATGCTAGTTACATGAATAAATCATAGACTTTATATAAATATTCGATCAATAGTATATAAATAGATTGATGAAAAAAAATACAAATTTAACTGGAAATACGATACTTTTTTCAACGTGATAAAAAATAAGTTCCCGAAAATAATACGACAATCATTGGATTAGATATATGCGTACATCGTTACTCAGAGACTCGATTGATGTGAGACATAACACGCAACACATCTGTATATAATATCTCGAGTATACGAGGTCTGTTCAAAAAGTATCGCGAATTTTGAATTTTCGCGGGCTACGTATATTCGATTTTCGATTTTTTTGTAGCGTTAAGCTCACTGTGAGGAACTCATGTTCCTCACTTATGCTGAAAAAATCGGCCATTTTGAATGTTTAGTTAATTGTTATGACCCTGAAGATATCTGCATCAGACAAAATTGCATCTTTGGACAGCTATGACTACCGTGTTTTTTATCGTACAGACTTCGCCGAGGTCTCATTTTCTTCGTTTTGCGATTCTGCAGGAGTACATTTTTTTTTTTTTTAAAGTCTTCCTTAAGGGGTGACATCGAAAAGAAATTTTTGGACAGCTGTAGCTACCGTGTTTTTTATCGTACAGACTTCGCCGAGGTCTCATTTTCTTCGTTTTGCGATTCTGCAGAGGTACTTTTTTCTTTTAAGTCTTCCTTAAGGGGTGACATCGAAAAGAAATTTTTGGACAGCTACAGCTACCGTGTTTTTTATCGTACAGACTTCGCCGAGGTCTCATTTTCTTCGCTTTGCGATTCTGCAGAGGTACATTCTTTAGTTTTTTTTTTTAAGTCTTCCTTAAGGGGTCACATCGAAAAGAAATTTTTGGACAACTGTAGCTACCGGGCAACAGTATGAATACTTCGCTTCACACTGGCTAATACCGTGTATACCGGAAATAGAAATCGATAAAACTAAGGGAGATGGAAAAAAATATGGTCAGCTCGAGAATTTCATAATGAATAAAATGACACCTAGTCTGTCCGATCTTTATCGGACAGACTAGGTGTCATTTTATTCATTATGAAATTCTCGAGCTGACCATATTTTTTTCCATCTCTCTTAGTTTTATCGATTTCTATTTCCGCATTCCAAAAATAGCTGTCCAAAAATTTCTTCTCGATGTAACCCCTTAAGGAAGGCTTTAAAAAAAAAACAACAAAAGTACCTCTGCAGAATCGCAAAACGAAAAAAATGAGACCTCGGCGAAGTCTGTACGATAAAAAAACACGGCAGCCACAGCTGACCAAAAATTTCTTTTCGATGTCATCCCTTAAGGAAAACTAAAAAAAAAATGTACCTCTGCAGAATTGCAAAGCGAAGAAAATGAGACCTCGGCGAAGTCTGTACAATAAAAAACACGGTAGCTACAGCTATTCAAAAATTTCTTTTCCATGTCACCCCTTAAGGAAGACTTAAAAAAAAAATGTACCTCTGCAGAATCGCAAAACGAAGAAAATGAGACCTCGGCGAAGTCTGTACGATAAAAAACACGGTAGCTACAGCTGTCCAAAAATTTCTTTTCGATGTCACCCCTTAAGCAAGACTTAAAAAAAAACGAAAAATGTACCTCTGCAGAATCGCAAAACGAAGAAAATGAGACCTCGGCGAAGTCTGTACGATAAAAAACACGGTAGCTACAGCTGTCCAAAAATTTCTTTTCGACGTAACCCCTTAAGGAAGGCTTAAAAAAAAACTAAAGAATGTACCGCTGCAGAATCGCAAAGCGAAGACAATGAGACCTCGGCGAAGTCTGTACGATAAAAAACACGGTAGCTACAGCTGTCCAAAAATTTCTTTTCGATGTCACCCCTTAAGCAAGACTTAAAAGAAAAACGAAAAATGTACCTCTGCAGAATCGCAAAACGAAGAAAATGAGACCTTGGCGAAGTCTGTACGATAAAAAACACGGTAGCTACAGCTGTCCAAAAATTTCTTTTCGACGTAACCCCTTAAGGAAGGCTTAAAAAAAAACGAAAAATGTACCTCTGCAGAATCGCAAAACGAAGAAAATGAGACCTCGGCGAAGTCTGTACGATAAAAAACACGGTAGTTATAGCTGTCCAAAGATGCAATTTTGTCTGATGCAGATATCTTCAGGGTCATTAATTGTTGACAGCTGTTTTGGTTAGACGTGTTTTGGCTTGTCTTCGATTTTTGCCTATTTCAAAAAAGCAGCTTCCATTGCGTTTGATTGAGCTTTGGTTTCCACGTCATAACCATAAACCCATGATTCGTCACCAGTTATGACCCTCTGGAGGAAATTTGGGTCGTCGCGAACCGAGTTCAACAGCTCCTTAGCAATGTTAACGCGACACTGTTTTTCTTCGAAATTGAGTAATTTTGGCACGAATTTCGCGGCGACCCGTCTCACGCCCAAATCATTGGTAAAAATCGAATAGCACGAGCCAATCGATAGGTTTAGTTCCTCGGCAACTTTTCTAACGGTGATTCGACGATTGGACAATATTATTTTCTTCGCTTTATCAATGTTTTCGTCTGTTCTCGATGTGCTCGGGCGTCCGGAACGCATTTCGTTGTTCGCATCTTCTCGGCCCTCTGAGAACATTTTGTACCACCGATAAACGTTGCTTTGGTCCAAGGTAGCTTCACCATATGCCACAGTCAACATTCGGAATGCGTTCGCCCACTTAATTTTGTTTTTTACACAAAATTTCATACAGATTCTGTGATCCATTTTTTTGGAATAGGCAAAAATCGAAGACAAGCCAAAACACGTCTAACCAAAACAGCTGTCAACAATTAACTAAACATTCAAAATTTGTTCAGCATAAGTGAGTGACACGAGTATCAACGTAACGCCACAAAAAAATCGAAAATCGAATATACGTAGCCCGAGGAAATTCAAAATTCGCGATACTTTTTGTACAGACCTCGTATGTGCGAGCGTCAGTGACGAAAGGAAATTATAGTAATTTTTCAATTCCTCATGTCCGCCGAGCTAGTGAACGCGGGATTGAAATTCGCGTTTGATTCTCGCCGCGCAAACTTTATATTCATTGATATCTATATATAGTGGACGTATGATTATGTGTATGTGTATGCGTGTGTGGAATGTCACGTGGATATATAACTAGAAAGGGGGGTTGGTGATAAAAGTTTCCAATCAGCTGGCTTTACTTCTTTAAAAAAATAATAATAATAATCCGCACATATACGTGGGTTAATATGCGCTATAAATGCAAACCGGAAGTTCGGTACACACAGCGCATGGAGTCGACTTGGACTAGAGAGACTCTCGAGCCTCAATATGGCGCTAGCTTGTCGGTCAGTCGGTCGCGCTCAACAACTCGAGTTCGTGCCTCTCTCGTGACGTCACGACGGGAACCGTTCTCGTCGGATAACCCCGACGAGGCGCTCGCCTGTACTTTGTGATCTAGGGGCTTTGGGGGCTGCTGGCCGCTGTTGGAATATTCGTCGGGGCCCTGTGACGTCCGTTCAACGGAAGTTGAAATAGAGAGAGAGAGAGAGAGAGAGAGAGAGAGAGAGAGAGAGAGAGAGAGAGAGAGAGAGAGAGAGAGCTGACAAAATAAAGACGAAGAGAGAAATAGGTCGGTGCGGATGAGCATCTTTTTCCCAACCCCTCATCCCTCTGGCGCTCTTTTTCCGTTTGTTCACCTCGAGACGAAAGCCTCGTGACTCTTATTCTGGTTAATTAGGCCTCGAGAGACGGAGAGAGATAAAACAGTGGGAATGTTCTGTGAAAAAATTCAGAACAACGTTGACCTGGAGTTTGTTACTTCAAGGATCAAAGAGCATTGGCAATTTGAATGCTGCGACCTTTTACATCAATTTAAAATCAAACAAAGTTTTTATTAATTCCTTGAAATCCACAAATTCCTTGGGGGAAGGGGGGGGGCAGCATTTAATCGGACAAAAGTGGTGGGGTTTGTTTACCCGACAACACACGATGCCCAACGATTTTCTACGAATTTTTAACAATTTTTATTAAAATTTTTATCATTTCGACATGAGCGTCATTGATTTTGACATTGAAAAAATAACATAAATACGAAAAATCTCCGTGAAAAAAAAGTTAACCAAAGCGATAATCGACTATTTAATTGAGAGAAATATTTTCTTTGCTTGTTTAGCTTTTGTTGGGTGTAGAAACGAGTATGAATCTGTACAAGCAGAAAGAAGCAAAGAGACAGCTAGTGGAACTGTGTGGCCCGAGTCTGCGTCGTATTTCGATTCCAGCCGAGTACACGTGCACTCGGCAAATATAGCCAACGTCATTGGGTGCGGGCGTTCCACAGAGAGCGAGAGAGAGAGAGAGAGAGAGAGAGAGAGAGAGAGAAAGAGATATCTAGAGATCAAACAGATGTACAGACAATTTTTGATATTAATAATTAAACATTTTTTTGGGCATACGCGGTGTGGAGTTCGAAAAGTTGGAAATCGGGAAATCGGGAAATTTGGATATTGAGAAATTTGAGTGACCAGAGACAGGAAAAGTGGCCAAAGGGAAAATGGAGACTGGAAAGTGAAATTTAGGGCGACAATAAGGGAAGTGATCGAGGAAACAAAAGAGTGAGAGGAAATGTAACTTATGGAACGAAAAAGGGGTAGACAGAGGGTCGGGAAAGCTACAAACAGGTGGAGAAGGAAAGAATGGAACAGAGGAACAGAAGAAAAGTGGGAAAAGAGCGGCGGAATTTTGCGAGAAAAAATGAAACTTTAAATATAGACAGAGGGGATAAATGTGAAGAAAGGAAATGTAAAAAAACCTGAAAAGGTTTACTACGACTGCTACGCAATTTTTTTAAAATTTTTTAAATAAACTCATTGTTACAAATATTTTTCTATGCCATTACCGACCACCAGTAACGTTCGATCTTTCAATTGTTCTCGACGAATGACCGAAAAATTTGATCGAACATCGATTTAAGTCAACGGAATCGCGTTAGAGTAAACTTAATAATTGTAAAAGAGAATGGGCGCCAGGCTGTTTCGGCTACTTATTCGTGATTTTCGTGAGATTCTGTCTTACGCCGATACGTTGGAACAAGAGGTTCTCTATCGTAGTTACACATATGAAATGTATGTACAAAAAAAAAAGAGAGAACGAGCGCGGAACGTCGTTGCCGAGCGGAACGTGCCAACGCGGCGTCTATCTCTCTAGCATATGGCTGTTTCTCTCGTGTGTGTGTGTTCGTGGGTGTGTGCAAGTGTTCTATACTCTCTAAATAATACATATATACAAGAGTAATCCAACACAGCCGAGTGGGCCGCGAGCTCTCGGTCGCGTGAGTCACAAACAGCTGATGGCTGGCGCCACTCAGCTGGGTTGTTACCGGTGACTTCGAAGGAGCGTTACGAGAGTTGGCGAACGCCGCCACACCACCACCACCACCGCTAGCGAGGGACCACACGCTATCTTCGTCAGCGTATCAGCTGGTTTCTCATGCTCTCTCGGCCAACAGATAATCTGTGCGAGAAAAAAGACAGCGAGAGAGAGAGAGAGAGAGAAACAGCTTAATGCACGTACAGCACACGTTTTTACTGACATTCAAAAGTTTTATCGAGACTTTTTTTTTGAGCTCGTGGCAAATCTGCACGTCTACGTAATATAGATTATCCCGAAGAGGTCTGCAGAGGTTTCTTCGCGAGAAACGATTAGTTAAAAAAAGAAAAACTCTTTCGGAATGTAAAGCATTGCGAGATGTTGATTTTCTATTTTTTTTTGCATTTTACTGATGAAAACACTGGAAGAGTTATCGATTAAAAAGCGGTTTTTTGTTTGTCTCCTTCGTTCGAAAACGGGAACCTTAAGGGGGGAAATAGGGTTAGACGGTTCAAAAAATCGATTTTTTTAATTTCATACATTGTTAGTAAAACTATTGAAAAAATTCCGACTCGTTCTATTGTTATAAGCCATTAAGGGGGGAAATAGGGTTAGGACAGCGTTTTCTCAATGATTTTCATGAATTTTTGTATAGTATAAAAAATGAATATAATTTATTGAAACTTTGAGAGTATTTTATACATATATTTAAGTATATACTATAAAATATTAGCGACCCCATATTGCTTGTTTTTCTTGGTACTATTTTTTCAAACGCGTTTTTTCTGAAAATGACTTTTTTTGAACTTGCGTACACGCTAGTTTGAAAAGTTTCCAACCAATCGTTTTGAAAATTGGCAGTTACTTTCTTCATAGTATTGCGCTCTATATGAACCTAAAGTCGGAATATTATCATTAATTAAAATAATTTTTTTTTTGCAAATAAAGTTGCAAAAAATGGCAAAAAATCATGCTTTTTTGTTTTGACCCCTGTAAAAAATTCAATTTTCAATTTTTTTGATAGCATTTAGGTTCATATACAAGAGAGACATATAATAAAAGTAAATTCCAACCTCGTTTGATTTCAGATGAAAATCGCGGCTTCCAGAATGTACGCATAATGCTGAGTCTGATTGTGACCTGCAATATGGGGTCGCTAATATTTTATAGTATATACTTAAATATGTGTATAAAATATTCTCAAAGTTTCAATAAATTATATTTATTTTTGATACTATAAAAAAATTCATGAAAATCATTGAGAAAACGCTGTCCTAACCCTATTTCCCCCCTTAAGGGCGCACGTATCCCTGAAATTTTCAAAAAATCGATTATTTTTACAGATTTTCATTCTATATACTTTTAAGAATAAAAAAAACACAAAACTTTCAAGAAAATTCCACTCCGTTACAAAGTTATAGCAATAAATGTGACCGGACATCGGGTTCACGTTGTACCTACCAGAAACGCCAAACGCGTTCCACTCGCAACTATGTTTTTAGACAGTGTCGGCACGATAACTCAGTCAATTTTTTAATATTTTTTAACTCTTTCTCTTGAGCTTGAGAATTATTTGATCTTGAGATTATTTGAATTGATCTTGAGAGGTTTTTTTAATTTTTCGGTTGGACAAATTTAAAAAAATTATTGAACACTAATTTTTTTTTTTAAATTGCATACCAGAGTTTGAAATACTGTAATTTCTGTATTTTCGAGGAAAAGAGAAAAAAAACTCCGTCTGACTATTACTATTACATTGTTTTACTAGGTTCTTTTTTATTTTTGGAGATTGGATAATTTTCGGTGAAGTTACGATGTCGACAAGGGGACGCCATGGTTTTCATCATTAGTCCATTTATACCCGTTAAAAATAATGTTAATATTAAACAAAAGAATAGAAAAAAACTTTTTTCTTATAGTTGAAATGTTAATAAAAAATGTGAAATCAACAATTTCATTTTTTTTTCACCACATAACCTTTATAATAATTTGTCAAATTTACTCGGTGTTCAGGCCGCGCAGGGGTGTGCGAGCCCTTAAGTTTTTTAGAATTGACGAAAAAATTAAATAACGATTTCCAGTGAAATTTATTTGGATATATTATGTAGATTGCCGAATTGCAAAGACAAATATTTCTCTGATTTTCAGAATAATACTCGTTTTCATTGAGATACATTTTGTTAGATTGAAATTCATTTTTGTTACAATGTTGACTTTTGATTCTTTTTTTTTTCCTGGATGATACATGGCTGTAAGATAATTAGCATCGTCGTCGGATGACCGGATATTTTATTAACAGGAAAAATAGAGACAAAGTGTGAGAGAGAGAGAGAGAGAGAGAGACCCCCCTCATGATCTAGAGGCATTTTATCGATTCTACTCTCGTTTTTTTTTCTCTCTAACTCGTGAACATAGCTATTTTTAGATTTCTGAGCGAAACACGACCAAGAGAAACTGCCTGTTGGTTTTTTATGTGTGTATGCATATAACTGCGTGCGCGGCTCTCGCGGAGAGAGGAAGAAAAGGGAGGAAGGAAATTTCCATTTGATAGGCGAAACGTACATTTTTTTCTCATCCCAGAATCACGTTAAGTTCGACAATTCATGTACGGATATATAATTTCTGATTTTCAGTTAATTACTAGTTTTTTTGAAATACCAATTCACGAAATTTAATGTAACAACAAATTTCTTTAAAAAAATTTAAAAAATAGACGATTCATTATTAAGAGTCTCTGTTAAATCGTTCCGTGGGTGTGGCAGCCTAATACGGCTGATTTATCGTTCTAAACAACAATAAAAAAAAGCATTTTAGGGCATGAAGAAAATTTCTCTCGCCAAAAATTCTCCATCAAGTATTTTTTTAATTTTCACTCAACTTTGTATACAACGATAGATCGTTCAGTACGCGTCCTAAAAGCTAAAAATGCAGAGAAATCATTCAAATTACGCTTACTCGTTGGAAATTCACTGTTAAAACATCATTCCAGTGGTTTTTACCTCAATTGTCATTTTATTCATTTTTCAATCTATTATATCGGGAACGTTCAACGATAAAATATACACACATATATTTGCGAGGTGACAAGAAAGAGGTTAAAAGAGATATAAAAGAATTCACATGACCGCGTGGCGTTCAAAGTCCTCGAACGCCGAAAAAAAGGCGAAAACAAAAAAAAACAAAAAAACTTATGTGAAACATAATTTTTTGCTCGCACGACACAGCAGAAAGGGAAACGAACGAAATCGCGAGAGAGACAGAGAGAGAGAGAGAGAGAAAAAAATGCGACGCCCACTTAAAAATTCCTAACGAGACCAGACGAACTTAGGCTTTTTATTTTCATTCTTTCTGTTTTTTTTTTCTTGCCTCCGACCTCCTTCAGCCTCGTTACAATCTTTCACCCACGAGAGTCTCTCGTTTTTTAGAGACCGGCGCCTCGCTCCTAATTTCGTCTATTCTATGACCTGACTCAAGCTCGTTCGAGCCGCGCACGGTATATTCCGTTTCTCGTTCGTTTGCTCCTCGACATGGAAAATTTAGTGAGCGATCTTTGTGACGGAAAGAAAAATTTAAAAAAATTACACGTGAGGGGGCGTCGATAAAGAAATAAAGAAATAACTAAATGCTACATGTATATGTGCAGGAGAAACAAAGAATGCTTTCATTCATTTTAAGAAAATTTAATCCTTTAATGCATTTATTCGACGTTTGAGAAAATTTAATCCTACAGACCTAATTAACGATTCTATCACTGTTACTCGTCATGTGTTTTTTCGTCTTAAATATTAATATATATTCAATATTCAAAACGATATTATATATTTAATAAAATATTAATAAAGACTAAAAAAAAAAGATAAAAAATCAAACGTAGGATTTTTATTTAAATACAAAGAAAAATTTCTCTCGGGCATAAGAAATTGAGGCGCATTAAGTTTCTTTCGTTTCAATTATTTTCTTCCCAATATTTTCGTTTCCTCCGATCATTGAAAAGAAATAAAGAAAAAAAAATAATAAAAAAATGTCCAACTTCAGGAATATAGAGAAAAATACTGTCGAAACATTGAGGAAACTTGAATGAAGATCATTATTTTCGAAGACACCCTATATAACAACCGCGACAGGGATCTCAAGGCCACTAGTCCGCGGAGTCTCGATCCCTCTCTTTCTCTCTTGCTCTTAGCCGGTTTCGTCCTACTCGTCGTGCGGTCGTTCGCCAGCTTCGAAGTTCAGGTTCGCCGCCGGCGAATTGCCCCAACTCCTCTCTTTTGCCCCCCACACCCCCGGGCCCTTATTCTTTCCCCTCACGCTACACTCATCTCTTTGCTACACTACCACGTGTATTAGCTGTTGCTTTAATCATCGTTGAATTTATATACGTATATATCAACGTTCAGTGGCTCTTGTGAAAATGACCACTGTTTTTTTAATTCCAACAATTTCTTCATTTTTGAACGAAAAATTTGTGATAAATTTAGTTAATTTTTTTTTTTTTTTTGGGCTAATTTAGCCTGTAACATGGAAAAATATTTGTGAAGATGGATTCGTAAAAGAAAAAAAAAACCAGCCACAGTTTTCAACGCGGTGTATTTATTTTTTTTTCCCTCCCAAAGAATAATTCATAATAATGATCAATTCACCAATCGGATGTTCAATAATCAAAAATTGATTAAACATGATAATTATTTCGCCGTCTAAAGTTGACAAACAAACGGCTGTGATGTTTAATGAATAAAAAATATGAAAAATCCGAGCGGCGAATCGAAGCGACGTTTTTCAATGAACAAAATATCGTCGGACCGATCCTCGTTAAAGAACCAACATTATGGATTATTCTTCGGAAAAAAAAAAAAAAAAAAAAAAAAATCAACTCACAATTTCCAATGCGGTGTATTTTTATTCCAATTTTCTTTTTTTTTTCTCCCCAAAGTATAATTCATAATAATGATCAATTCACCAATCGGATGTTCAATAATCAAAAATTGATTAAACATGACAATCATTTCGCCGTCTAAAGTTGACAAACAAACGGCTGTGATGTTTAATAAATAAAAAATATGAAAAATCCGAGCGGCGAATCAACGCGACGTTTTTCAATGAATAAAATATTGCCGGACCGATCGTCGATAAAGGACCACATTAAGGATTATTTTTCGGGGGAAAAAAAAAAAAAAGGCACCTCGTCCGATAATGGGCACGAATTATCGATTTATTTTTTGTACAAAATCATCGCTACAAATATTTTATCATATTACTGCTAAATGTAAAAAAAATTTCATAATCGAATCGAAGCATGACAATATGTAGCGGTTATTAAAAAATAAAAATAAATTACATTAATTTTTACCAAATCGTATGAAAATAATTATGTTAATCCAGTAATTTTTTTTTGTTCCCCCACTTAAATAAGAATGTTTCAATTCAAAGATTTTTTTTCGTCCCAATGATAAGCACCACTGGACATAAATAAATATCGATTGGGCGTGTGAGGCACGTGCTCGATTCATCTCTTTCGAGCATTTCATCGTAAGGGGGTAGAAGAATATTCAGCTGCGTAAATCTCTCCCTTCGACGTTACGTGGCTACACATCTGTGTGTAGCCACGCACAAAGCATCGGAAAGATATCTTTATATAAATGGGTAATTTGATGTGAATTGAATGGATTTTTAGTCAAGTAAGCAATGTTTTTGCTCCAAAGACAAGAGAACGAGGATGTTCAACTGCGTAATTCTCAGAATTGACCATACACCGATTGATTAGCCCAAAAATTGTTTTCATCGATTTCCCCTTCATCTCCCTCCGCCACTTAGCATGACATTGCCCGTACAGACGGAGGGCTTTGTTTTTCTCATGTGTCCTCGTGTGTTCGAGCCACCCTCGCTATTTTTCACCATCGTTCCCCTCGCGATTCCGTGCACCCTCGGCTTTGATATCGCGCACAAAGTAAATCCGGCGAGAGTTCGCCTCCCGTTGAGACGACAACTAGCGGCGCAGTCTCGTGGGATTGGTAAAAAAAAAAATCAAAATTAAATAAATAAAAAATTGTAGAAGCGTGCGATGACGTTTAAAAATCGTTGGGCGCGGGTCCTTACATCCCAACGGGGTGAAGAGATTAAAGAGAATTGAAAAAAAAAAAAAGGAGAAATTTATCGAGATCATTTTCCTAGAATAAAGCACTAAGAGAGTCGATCAGCCGTTATCACCGATGATATAAATGGATGGAAATGTCGATTGGAAAAAACGGGAAGAGGAAAGAGAACAAAAATATTGAGTCTCAAGCACAGTGAACTGCAAAAATGAAGTTTGTAGTATCAGACTGACCGCGATATTATCCGGCCGGGAATTGTTCGGCAAACGAAGCTGTCTCCGGCAGAGAACGAGGAGAGGGAGGAGGAGGAGAAAGGAAGGAAGTGAGCAAAAAAAAACGGAGCAGAGTAACCAGATGGAATTGAATTTATTTATTTTTTCATTCTTCCGCGACCGAGATTGCCAATGGCACTATACTTTCCCAGACTAGTTTCGCTCTCTTTTTTTTTCCTTCTTCTCTTCCCATTTTCTCCACTCGTCGCTCGACCGAGCCGGAAAATCCGCGAATGGCTTCTGATACTTATACAGCACGAACGATTAACCGGACTGTCCTATTCGCCACTATATAAGATAGAATAATAAAAATAATAGTAAATTGATGATTTTATTATTATTACTATTAAAAATACTAATTAACTATTTATTTCAATAATGAATATCATTACAACAATAATTATAAATAAATCTTTAATCGATCCGGAATTTTTTTTTTCTCCCGCCAGTACCATTCTCGTTGTGGAAATACGTGAAAACAGGAAAAAAAACGAGGGGAACGAGAGAAAGAAGAAAACTAGAGAAAATTTTGTAAACGAACTGGGGCAATATATATGTCTATTTAAAGAAACGACAACGACGATGTGTCGAGCTGATGTAATTCGAAGTCACGACTCGTCTGTGTGTCCGACTCGATTTTATTTTATTTTTTTTACACTTTTTTTTTCTCCTTCATCCATTTATCAATTTACATTTCTCTCTCTCTTTCTCTATCGCTCTGCCGTGCACGGATATTCTTTTAACGGTGATTTATTCGAGCCTCGAATACTTTCGTATTGAAAGCGAGGGGTTTTTTCCTCTCGTTTCTTTTTTTCAACTTACGAAAATGTAGCTGAATAACGAAAGTTATTCGCACACAAAAGATTCGTTCCAAAGAGGCGAGAATTCTATCGTGGTTAGAGGAAAGATATATATATATATATATATATTCCAGAGAATGAACGGGAAAATGTTCGTTTCGCAAATTTTATTTTATTTCTTCTAGAACCAGACGCTTCGCGAGTTCATTACAATCATTGGCCACACTTGAACTGGCAGTGCGACAAAACGACTCGGAGTTAAATAACCGTACAAAAAGTGACTATTTCCCGCCTGGTCCGAGAACGTATGGCCAATCGCTGTATCGTGGTTTTTTTCCGCTTTCACAATAAACGAAGGAAAGAACGGGAATTGGAGAATGAGCAAAATTTTCCGGAGACATTTTGAGAATAGAGGTCGAAAACACGACAGGTATAAGAAATTATGGTCTCTCTCTCTCTCTCTCGTTCGAGGGATGAAGCAAAATCGACAATTCGGTCTTTCGTGTGGTGCGTGGAAAAAGAGGAAGGGGCGACAGGAAAGAGAACGGCAAGGAGAATTTTCTACCTGAGTCGAGACGAAAAAGTCGACCTCGCAGGTATGAAAAAGAAAAACGGTAATGAGGGATGATCCCAAAGTGTCCTGGAAAATTTTAGCTTGGCTTTCTATGATGAATTTTTCCGTGAAAAACACTTGTTCGTCGGTAGTCGTATAACTTCACGAAAAATGGCTACGAAAAATTGATTGAGAATGGAAGAAAAAAAACAAAGGTTACTCGAACAAGATTTTGCAATACGAAAAATGATTTTTCATTCGGTATATTTTCGAATAACATTTGTCGATCATTATGCCTGACAATGCAATATTGAAGAAAAAAAATAATAAAAATAAAAATAATCATTAAACAACGGATATAAGAATCGGGGTTAACACTGCAACTGAGAGCTTTTTGGAGCGTGATCGTAGCAATCAGCCGGCAGGAGCACAGGTCATAAAAGAGTGCATTGTTGTCTGCTGTCTGGCTGGATAGGAGGAAGCGAAGCTGCGCGAGAGTCGACGATGCGCGGAGGAGCACGTACACACTAGAGAGTGAAAGGAGAGAGAGAGAGACAGAGAGACAGAAAGAGAGAGAAAGAGAAATAAAGTGACAGAGATAAAAACGGAGTGGAAGGAAAGAGAGAGAGAGAGAGAGAGAGAGAGAGAGAGAGAGATGGAGTTTATCAATGTAAATTCTGTGTACAGATTTTCATCTTTTTCACGCTCTCGTTTCATTCGTCCACATATTAAACCATCGGTAGAAGGGAAAAAAGAAAGAGAGAGAGAGACAGAGAGAAACGATGGAGCAGCTGGCCTTCGTGCTATTTTTACTTACATACTTATCGAACGACGAGGAAAAAAAAATGAAATAAAAATTCAGGACAAATTCCGTTGATTTGTCATGGAGGGAGCCCGCCAATTATATCTCACTAACGAGCACGATTCAAAAGCTACAAAATTACAAATATCCCCCTTTTGTTTAAATACAATTTTCGTGACGTTTTCAAGTATAATAAAAAAAAACTAAATACGTTCAATAAAAAAATCAAAATAAAAAGCATTTTAACACGAAGCTCGAGGATCCTTGTGAGTTTGCATAAAAAAGAAGATCTTATAGAAATTCTGATACGAGCGATTGTCGGTAACATCTCTACGTTCATATAAACAATTATTCGCAAGAAATTCGAGAAAAAAAAAATAGTAAAAAAACAACATTTAAAGAAGGAACTTTTTTATATGTTCAATTTTTTTTTGGAACCGTTCACAAACGTCTTTAAGGTAGTAGTCTGGTAACTTAAGCCGATTTTCATGTCTTTTTTGGTGGGCGTTTTTTTGTAGGAAAATAAAAATGAATCGTTTTGGATATTTAGGACGTTTTTATTTACACATTAAAGATACAAAAAAAAATTTTTTTGAAAAAATTCAATAGTTTATTATTATTATTATTAATGATCGAAGTTGGCACCTCGAAAAAAAAGCGCGTGGGTGGCCCCGGTGATTTTGGTTCTTGATGTTATCTGAAATCAAAAATTCTTGATAATTCTTTCGGACTTTGGAAAAAAGTTTTTTTTTCCAAAGTCCGCCATTTTGTTATTTATTCATGAAATTTAACTTCAGTAGTTCCGACCAGAATGACATGTCTATAGATTAAGAATTATCAAGAATTTTTAATTTCAGATAACATCAAGAGCCAAAATCACTGGGGCCACCCACGCGCTTTTTTTTCGAGGTGCCAACTTCGATCAATAATAATAATAATAGTAAACTATTAAATTTTATCAAAAAAAATTTTTTTTGTATCTTTAATATGTAAATAAAAACATCCTAAATATCCAAAACGATTCATTTTTATTTTCCTACAAAAAAACGCCCGCCAAAAAAGACATGAAAATCGGCTTAAGTTACTAGACTACTACCTTAAAGGATAAGAATGAAAAGAAAAACGAGCGGCAAGAGGGTGAAAGCGTTTGAAACGAGGGAACACGGCGACGGTTTGAGAAAATTATCGAAAATCGAGATCGGCAGTGCGTCGCATCGTATCACGTAATTCATAAGTTTGCCGCGTGAGACCGAGCAGCCAAGCACATGAGAATCGTGCGGTGGCTCGAGTAAAAAAGCAACAAGGACACTATCCCCACGTGGAGGGGTGACGGAGTATATGGTCAAACGATAAGGAATACTATACACGAGGCTATCCGCTCTATATATATGTCTCAGCGATAAGAAGCCCCCGGGACACGGAATTACCAGCTGTGATGCATCCGGTGCGATTTCCTCGACAGACGAACTTAAAAAAAATTGAAAAACACAAAAAAAAACGAAAACGAACGTGCAAATACGTTCGACAGTGGGAATTTTGATTTTATTCTTTTCAATTCTCGAAATAAACGGACATTTTTAAGAACGAGAGAAATATCCTTAGGAAAAAACAATTCACATATATTAAAAAAAAAATTACGGCAAATTCAATTAACAAAAAAAAAACAATTCTCCGCCGACTCGTTAAAAATTTCATTTTTCAACCGCATTATTAATAACTTTTGCACATTGTTATTACTTCAAAACAATGTTCTCGATATCTCCGATATCACAAATTTTTGTCAAATTTTTTAAAATTACAAACGAGAAATACTCGGGAAATATGAAAATTTTCAAATATTAAATATAGTATGATGAAAATTCAATCATTTTTATGAAAGAGATGGGGAAAAAAAAGAAAAAATTCCTTTGTTTTATTTTCTTAGGGGAGGAAAAAAAATTCTCACTTCTCCCGATTGTAAATTGCTTTATATTGTTAGGACTTCGCTCATCGAAGTACGATGTCCAAATGGCTTTAAGGTGATCAGTATCGGACGAACGTTTTGTCATTTAAAGTGTCGTGCTCGAATAGGTCATAGATATAGATATTTCGATACACGATATAAACTTCGTCGATTTCTACGTGAGGGGGGGGGGGGGCAGTGTTAGGTAGATGGAGGGAAGTACACGAGTCACCTAACAAGATTGTTGAATGTTAAGCAGCGGGCAGCAGGTGTTTTAAGCCCATTCCTAGACGAGGCCGGAAAAGTGCATAAAGTTTTGCAAATGCACCGCGT
The DNA here is from genome assembly GCA_958009045.1 of Oxytorus armatus. Lineage (NCBI taxonomy): Eukaryota > Metazoa > Arthropoda > Insecta > Hymenoptera > Ichneumonidae > Oxytorus > Oxytorus armatus. The sequence goes on along the minus strand of OY253746.1, from coordinate 7,658,848 downwards.
TGTCGAGGTGCACGAATCACGTTACGACACTTCTTTTTTCTCATCCCCCTTCTCTCTCTCACTCCATATGTAAGTTACTAAGACTTACTAGTAAGTCACTGAAACTAATTAGTGAGTTACTAATATTACTGGTAACTTACTAAATCTTACTGGTAAGTTACTAAAACCTACCGGTAAGTTACTAAAACTTACTGGTACGTTACTAAAACTTGCCAGTAAGTTACAAAAAAAAAAACACTCCCGCTACTGCCCATTATTAAAAGTTACTAAAAAAAACTTCAGTTACTGCCCATTAAGGGAGAAATAAGGTTAGGACAGCGTTTTCTCAATGATTTTCATGAATTTTTTTATAGTATAAAAAATGAATATAATTTATTGAAACTTGGAAAATATCTTATACATATATTTAAGTATATACTATAAAATTTGTATACGTATATTTAGCTATAAAATATTAGCGACCCCATATTGCAGGTCACAATCAGACTCAGCACTTTGCGTACATTCTGGAAGCCGTAATTTTCATCTGAAATCAAACAAGGTTGGAATTTACTTTTATTATATGTCTCTCTTCTATATGAACCTAAATGCTATCAAAAAAATAGAAAATTGAATTTTTTACAGGGGTCAAAACAAAAAAGCACGATTTTTTGCCATTTTTTACAACTTTATTTGCAAAAAAAAAAATTATTTAAAATAATAATAATATTCCAAGTTTAGGTTCAGATAGAGCGCAATACTATGAAGAAAGTAACTGCCAATTTTCAAAACGATTGGTTGAAAACTTTTCAAACTAGCGTGTACGCAAGTTGAAAAAAAAATCGTTTTCAGAAAAACGCGTTTGAAAAAATAGTACCAAGAAAAACAAGCAATATGAGGTCCCTAATATCTTATAGTATATACTTAAATGTATGTATACAAATTTTTAAGTATATACTTAAATATATGTATAAAATATTCTCAAAGTTTCAATAAATTATATTTATTTTTTATACTATAAAAAAATTCATGAAAATCATTGAGAAAACGCTGTCCTAACCCTATTTCCTCCCTTAATGGCTCATAACAATAGAACGAGTCGGAATTTTCATTAAAAATTTTGGGAACATATTTTCCAATAGTTTCACTAACAATTTATGAAATTAAAAAAAAACGATTTTTTGAACCGTCTAACCGTATTTCCCCTCTTAATAAAACTTACTAATAAAACTTACTAAAAAAAACTGTTGCTACTCGCCGCTAATAAAACTAACTAGTAATTTACTAAAGAAAAAAAAACTGCTGCTGCTCACTAACCACGAAATGTCGCCTTTATTCTATCCGCGCAATGCCGAATTCATCCGTCAACGCGACAGTTTCACGATCCACTTTTTAATTTGTTTTTATTTTTCGCGCCCAGTACGTTGTAGAACGAGACGGCAAAATATTCCGCATGCATTTTTTTTTCCTCGAACATTGCTTTTGGTGCTTATCAAAGTGTTTAATTAACCATCATTGACGTTATCGGTACATCCGCCTCCATTTCCTCATAAGACCAAAGTATTTTTTTCAATAATTTTTCATTTTGTTAATGTCCACCCCGAAAAATAGATCGGAAAGATCGATAAAATTCTCCAAGACTTTAGTCGACAATGACACGAGCAATTTGCGAATTTTGGAAAAAAATTCACAATATGTGTTAACAGTAATTAAAAAAAAAAAAAAAAATGCAAAGAATGACGCTGTCGATTTGGCCTGGAATGACCTGTACAAGTATTATATATAAAGTTTTGTTCGGAACGTCTACGGCGAAGTTGCACGCGAGGCGTAGTAACCTCGCAATACTAAGAGACCGAAAGAGAAAGAGAGAGGAAGAGAGACAAAATATAGCCAAGACCAACAACCTATAACACAAACTGCGCACTTGCGTCCTTCGTAACACTTTTTCTTTTCGTAAACGGCTTTTCAGCCTTAGTATCAATAATTTATGAAAATTTATAACATTTCAACACATTGTTCGCGCCAGTTTATTAGAGAATATTTTATAAAATTGTATGCCTAAGCAATGTTCTAAATAGCTATTTCATAACCTAATCGAAAATAGCTATTCATTGAATATTAATTTTCACGAAGAGCGGATAAAGAACGCGACAATATTAATAATTCAGCAACGTTAATAAATGTTCAATTTTTTTTATTCATTTAGAGGCAATAAAAACAATGTTTATTTTAATTTTTTCAATCAACAACTCGTTAAGAAAAATTGGCACTAATATCTGTACATTTTCATCACATTTGCAAGGAAAAAATAAAAGAAAGAAAAAGCCCAACAAGAGTTTATAATTTTTTTGTTATATTTCCGAACGTACACGTATGCACGTGAAAAGCTCTACCCAGGTCATGGCATATGACGACTCGACGAATTGCCACTACGAAACAAAATATATGCAACTAGCGATACATGTGTTACGACATCGAGGCGAGTGCAATTTTGTTGACCGTGGTCAGGGCTCGTCGCATCGTTCTTCGCCACGTATTAAAAAATTATTTTATTTTATTTTTTTCCTATCGATAAGAAAAAAATTGTTGAACGTTACGATTTTGACGAAAAAATAAAAATAAACACATATGTATGGTATAATAACGTCTCTGGTCGTTTGATTCACCGCTTGGTATCGGTGTTTTTCATGAAATAAAATGACGCGCGAAATTCTGAAACGACAGAAATTTCTGTATAATCTGTTGATACACAAAGAGAACACGAGACTTTGATAATAATTGAGGCTGCTGATAAGATGACGCTCTCGCGGATAGAGAAAACTCGTACACAGAGAGTCGAGTCTCTCGGGCGATTTGCGATCAAAGGACCCAGTACGCTTGTACAATTTGTTCATGATTTATAGTCGAGCGAGAGACGGAGAACGAGAGACAGGAGAAAAGGGGACAAAAGGAGAGAGAGAGAGAGAAACGTGCATTAATAAATGAGTTATTAGTCAAGAGACTATCTACAATGTACGTACTGCATTTGTTTTTTTTTGTCGATCTATCGTACAGTATTTGGCCAAGAATTAAATCTCTATCTTTCGCGTTCTCTGAATGTGGTCGTAAAAAAAAAAAACAAATTACAAAAGTAACGTCACATTTGGATAAATATGAAAATTGCTTTGTTTTTAATCGGAATAAAAAAAAAAAAATAGTATGTCATGGAAAATACGTTCTAGCACGTGAAAATATTTTATGATGCAATGCTGAAAAGCTTCACGAGGCAAATTTCGTTATCTTCGTAAAAATTTTTTTACTTCAACCATGATCTATTTCAATAATGTTTCAAGTGCCATCTGAAGGACGTTCGTTTGTAATTTTCATGAATTTTTTTTTTTTTTAAATGAGCAAACTCGTCGAGAAGTGACGTAAAAGTTGAGGGCCGTGTTTAGATGACCCCGAACCTTTGGTGAATTTTAATGATCGTGAGATTTGTCACCTCGCTTATTTTGACATTTTGCAAACTTTGCCCGAGCTTTTGAATTATTCAATGCCCGCGTATAACTGCGGTGTTGAGAGCAATTCTTTCGCGCCTTTCCTTCCCCCAAGCGATAGTTTCTCGTTTTCATAATAAATTTGTTCGTTTTTTTGTTTATTTTTATTTCTCAGGAGAACACAAATGAGATATTAATCAAATTAAAATTAACCTGTAATTTCAAATGTAAACATCAACCAATAAATATCCTATTTATCTATAATTCCAAACTGAAATTTTCGAAAATCATTTTTATTTTACACCTTTTCTAAATTTCCTTTCAACAAAAATAGACTTTGTGAGATTTTTACGAAATTTTAAAAGGATGCAGCGAGTTTACACACACGCACACGCACACGAACACACACCCCGGGTATGCAGCGTTCATCAATAATTTCATTTACGCTTCATACTCGACCAAGGACGAATTGCTCGATACCCTCTTGCTGAGAGTATATATATACGTATAATAACACTTCAGCGTCATTGAAATACTGAACTACGTTATTTCGTTGCTGCATTCGCTAAAAGCTCGTAAAATGACGTTAAAAAAAAATTAAATAAATCAATAAATCGCCAAGTATCGATACATTTGCACCACGTACCAAAAGAATAATAGTCAATCACGTGGTACAAAGTTTAATAACTTTTGCGTTAGAAGAAAAAAAAAAAAATTGAACGAGATTGGATAAGAGGCCAGAGAATAAATAGCTTCAGCAATCGACATACGAGTATTCGACGGAAAATAAATTTTCAAATATTTTTCATGCGAACTCGATCGTCTGAACTCGGGAAAAATCCTTGCACCAACCCCATTTTCAACGAATGATTAATAAACAAAAATATAAAAACGAGCATAACAATTGAAAAAGGGGTCCACGTTTAAATGTGCCGAAAAAAAAGTAGTTAAATTTGCAAAAAAAAATCCTATCGACCTTTTCAAACTGATAAATTACGAGATCGCTATTTACAAAATATTTTTTAACATTGAAAAAAAAAAAATATCCATACGACTTTAGATTCGGATCTTGAAAAAAATTCGTTCACAAGATCTTCGAGATATTTCGAATGAATCCCTCGTTTGGGGAATTTTTGATGCAATTAAAATTTTTTTCAGGCAAGTTTACGAAGGATCGTGGACACGGGACGGTCAGCGGGGGGGGGAAAAAAAAAACCAAATTTACAAATCCATGCACGAAAATTCAACGGTTGACTAATCCAATTTGGCTAAAAAAAAAAATAAATATGCAATATCGAAATTAGAAAATTTAGTTCGCACGATGCATGCACGAGGGCTGAAACGTTCGAGTGGGTGGGGGTAGTGTACGGGTTGAAGTGCAACGTCGTAAGGTGATCAAAAGATGTAAACAAGAGGGAAAGAGAGAAAGAGAGGGGGAGAGGAAGAAAGAGAGGGGGCGAGGAAGAAAGAGTGGGGGAGAGAAAGAAAGAGAGGGGAAGAGAAAGAAAGAGAGGGGGAGAGAAAGAAAGAGAGGGGGCGAGAAAGGGGGGGGGGGATTGGCGAGTCTGTTTCGCGTATCGCTGGTGGTCGTCGACGACGTTTATACCACGCTATACAATATAACAGCGGCGTGAGCCTGCGCGAGTTATTTATAGAAGTCGATTATTGTGCAACAAAACGCCGGCTTTACGTAACACTCTGTACGCGCCACTGTCGCTTCAACTAACCTAATATACATACACATAGATTATACATGTGTAAAATATACATGCTCATAATAACGTGAAATCGAGTCTTGTCACCGGTGCACCCCCCCCCCCCCCCGCCCCTCGGCGACACTTCGGCGTTTTAGAAGATGGTTTACGATAGAAAACTTTCCTCGACCCGCCTTTGTCGGCAAAATTAGGCTAGCAAATAAACCCGATGAATAAAAAAATAAAAACAAAAAAAATCGACGACTCGTCGCTACAAAACACGGATGTACATAAAATATTGTAATTGATTTTAATCTGCCGGAAAATTTTGCGGCATTTTTATTTATCATTCTAATTTATTTTTAAATATATGTACGTCAATATGTTTTTGATGCTCTGTAAAAACATGAATATAGTTGAATTTAAAAATAAATAAAAAATGTCAATAATCTCGACAAAGCGGCATGATTTATTTTGCTCTAAAAAAAAAAACACGATAAATCAACACGTTGTAAAAATAAAAAATTGTTCGATGGACCAACTTACGTGCTGAATTTTTAACTCAACTTTTATTTTTAACCTTCTTCATCATTCTTCGAGCAACGTGAGGTAAACAAAAAAACTGGCGGGCTAAAAAAAAACATTTTCCGAGCGTTTTTTTCAATTTCATAATGACGACGACGGATGTTTGAATGAAATGAAAGGAAGAAGAAAAAAAAAAGAACGAGGGGTGGGCATACAAGGCTCAGACAAAACAAAAAATATCTCGGACAACACGAAAAAAGATTACAAGGTGGGAGGGAGCACTTCGAGAGAGCACACTCTCCCGCGCGCAGACGAGAGTCACGATCTATATAGCCGGGGGGGGGGGACTTCTTTCGAGAAGCGAACAACGAACGACGACGGCCCGCGAGGAGCGGCGCGTCTCTCTATGCAAAGTGGTGCCAACTTTCGGATAGAATTTCATTCGCGTGACGAAATCGCGCGCCGACCAAAACGCCGAGGGAGAATGTTTTTTGTTTTCTTCTTCTTTTGACTTTGTTTTCTTTATCGGTTACTTCATGCGAAATCTCTGGTTCCGTCTATATTTTTCTTTCAGCGCTAAAGCACGATTGAGGAAAAAGATAAAATTTCTTATTTTCACATACTATTATTTTTATTTATTTTTTTCGTATCGTTTTTTTTAATCGTACTATTTCACGATTTCTCAATTTTGCAATTATTTGAAGCGAATCGTGAAAAAAAAACACAAGTGGATTTTCATTGCAATTTATGAAATTCCAAAACGCTCCCCCCCTGTTCATTAGTAGCGAATTTTATTTAATTTCTCAAATCAATTTTTTTTCGTTTTCGTGCATTACAAAATTACGTATTCGTCAAAATTGTTTAAAAGAAATTTTTCTAAATTTGCGAAAAAATTTCAAAAGTTCCGAATTCAACAAGAAAACTGATATTTAAAAAAACGAATTTCCCGTACAAAATTGGATTTTTTTTTATTTTACAAAACCAAAAGAATATTTCGAAAAATCTCTCATTATTCCATAAGATTTTTTGTTCGCAAAACTAAAGAATTTAAACACGTTTTTTCTCTATTCTCAATCGTTGCCCCCCCCCCTCCCCCCAAGGGAGAAATCCGTCATGATAAAAGTACCGATGGTACTCTGCGGGTAAAACGTTAGGTGACAAACGCCCGTGACAATTGGATGGACAGGAAACGTCGAATTACGAGTTCGAGCGATCGACTATCGCTCTTTCTTTCTCCCACTCTCTCTCTCTCTTCTCCTGTCTGTCCCAATATAAAATATATGTGTACGCTATATATGTGTTATATTTGTGTGTAACTTGAGTGCAATAGTGTGTAAAAAGTGCTCGAGCGCCCTCCCTCGACAATCACCGAATAAAAAAAAGAAAACAAAAGCGAGACGAGAAAGAGCTCGGCGAATGTTTGTCGAAAGGTCTGAGAGCCCCCGGCCGGCCGGCATCCAAACAGCTGAGCCGAGCGTAAACTTTGTACTACGAAAAAGAGATATTACTCGTTCGAAATGTGAGAGACAGAGAGAGAGAGAGAGAGAGAAAGGAGGAGCAATGAAACGGCTGACGACGCGTCATCACAATTCCGCGTATATTTAATACCACGCTAGATAATACGTAATTTGTTTGTTTTAAATTTGTTAAGATTCTTTTCGTTATTTTGTTGATCAAATTTTGTATTTTTAACTTCATGACCGGTAGGTGTGTTTTGAGTCGCTGAGTGCGATTTTAAGGATGAACGTAAAAATGGCAGATGAAAAATCCTTAAAAGTTCATACATTGCCAGATTTTTGTTTCTATTTTTTTAATCTTTGAACGATAAAACATTTTTTCATCTAGTTTGATTCGTTAACAATATTTACGGAGGTAAAATTTACGCGTGATTTTTATTTTCTCTTGTGATGAAGAGAGCGCGGCGTGTTGTGTGTGTGTGAACTATAAAATTCAACGTTTCGCGAGGAGCGAAAGCGACGGCTGGCCGAAACCGGCCGCTGGTGCGCGTGTGTGCTCCGAGCAATTCTTGGGAGCCGGTTTTTTTTTCTCTCTATCTTTCTCTCTCTCTCCCGACGGTGCGCTTAGCCGGCCGCAAATACGCGCCATTATCGTTTTCTACGAGATAAAACTCGGGGAGTTCGGAATTTTTTTTTTCGGAGCGCCATTGAAAAATCGCGATAATATTGCTAAAAATAGTGTCTCTTTTATGATCGCATGATGATCGTAATTTTTGTTACAAGGACACTATTTTTTTTGTCACTCACTATACGGAATAGGATTTTTTTTTAATTCGACAGCGAATTCAACGTTATTTGTAATAAAAATGTTATAATTAAACGAAAATTCATACACAAAAAAAAAGTTATACCTTGTTTATGGCATTTTTTTCTTGTCAGAGCATCGTTTCCACAAAATATTGTTTTTCTCTCGCTCTCTCTGTCTACAGAAATCTGCAAACATGACACCAGTGACTAAACTCGCTGTCGGATTATTATAACGTTTCGCTTACGTTTCGCTTAACACGAAAAAATTCCACGGTGTTACGTGGCTCGTCATTCGCGACCCTGAATGGTTTTAATGCGAGAAATTTTTTCGTGAACAAACAAACGAAAAGAGAACGTTTCTCTCAAAGACGGCTAGATGAATTTCTTTCAATAATCCGGACACTTGTGAGAAATATTATGAGACACTTGTAAGAAATATAACAAAACTACCATCGATTTCAATAAATAATCGATATTTTTTGGATTAAAATTTACGTAAATGCTTTTTTTTTTCTTCTCAAAAGGCTAACGATCGATTCGTCGTTGCGGAATTATTGAAGCGTTACTAACAAAATCGTACGACGATTACGCAGTGTTGTTGATCACTCGTCGTTATATAGTACGATGATAAACACACTGTATTATGTGTATCTATGTCAAGATTAATAAAAAAGTATTCACAACTCTTCAATATATTTTCTTCCTGGATATAATTTTTTTTTTTTCATTCTTATAACGAGAATATGTTACGAACGTTGTAAATTTCCATTTTTCTCATTATTTATCGTTGTAATTAAGCGTGAATAGCATTTGAGGCAATATATGGGGAATTTCAATGATAAAAATTATTTTTGCAATGTTGTAAATGATATTTTACGTTTTTTGCAACATAACATCTCAAAAAAATGTCACTTTACAACGGTAACCCCTTATCCTGGTGTTAAATTTTTCGATTTTTCAAAAGATTTTCCCGTACAACTTCGTTAAAAAAAAACACAAAGTAAAAAAATATTCGCAACTCTTCAATATATTTTCTTCCGGGATATAATTCTTCTATCTTCATTCTTATAACGAAAATATGTTACGAACCTTGTAAATTTCCGTTTTTCTTATTATTTATCGTTGTAATTAAGCGTAAATAGCATTTGGAACAATACATGAGAAATTTCGATGATAAAAATTATTTTTGCAATGTTGTAAATGATATTTTACGTTTTTTGCAACATAACATCATTAAAAAAATTTCACTTTACAACGGTAACCCATTATCCTGGTGTTAAATTTTTTTGATTTTTCAAAAGATTTTCCCGTACAACTTCGTTAAAAAAAAACACAAAGTAAAAAAATATTCGCAACTCTTGAATATATTTTCTTCCAGGATATAATTTTGTTTTTTTTTTTCATTACAACGAGAATATGTTACGAACGTTGTAAATTTCCATTTTTCTCATTATTTATCGTTGTAATTAAGCGTAAATAGCATTTGAAACAATAAATGGGGAATTTCATTGATAAAAATTATTGTTGCAATGTTGTAAATTATATTTTACGTTTTTTGCAACATAAGATCATAAAAAAATTTCACTTTACAACGGTAACCCATTATCCTGGTGTTAAATTTTTTCGATTTTTCAGAGATTTTCCCGTACAACTTCGTTAAAAAAAAAACACAAAGTAAAAAAATATTCGCAACTCTTCAATATATTTTGTTCCGGGATATAATTTTTTTTTCTTCATTCTTATAACGAAAATATCTTAAAAACGTTGTAAATTTCCATTTTTCTCATTATTTATCGTTGTAATTAAGCGTAAATAGCATTTGAAACAATATATGGGGAATTTCAATGCTAAAAATTATTTTTGCAATGTTGCAAATGACATTTAACGTTTTTTTGCAACATAACGTCATAAAAAAAAAAAAGTCTCTACACAACGATCACCCATTATCCTGACGTTAAGTTCTTTTCGATTTTCCAGAAGATCGTTCAATATAACTTCGTCATTAAAAAAAAAAAACACAAAGTTTCGTACGCGAGCAAGCAAAAAACCAAATATTTTTTAAACGTGGCTTTAAAAATCGGAAAAAATTGCCCAACACATTCGAGCTGATGTTGCAAACGAGTAAAACGAAAAATTCCGCCGGATCGACGAAAGAAAAAAAGAATTGTTAAAAAAAAAAAAAAAATCGAAACGAAAATCGACTCACCTACAAAACTCGGCCTCCTGTTCCTCGCACTCGGCCTCGACGATTTCCTCTATCAGAATCCTTTCGTCACAATTTCCAAACACTGACATGCCTACGGCCACGATTGTTTGTTACGCGCACCGAAACAGTCCCTCCCCCTCGCCGCACTGGTCGATTTTTTTTTCGACCGGCAAAAAAAATCCCGCCGTCACTTGACCGATTTACTTTTTAATCACTTGCACAATCGTAAACGCGTTATATATATATATATATATATATGCGTATATATATATATACACACTTTTCTTTATTCGCGAAAAAGTTGAGGCTACGGAGCAATCGCGCTTTCGCGAGGAAGCAGCGTGTGCCGCGCGTCGAGTATATCACCGACAGGAAACGCGTCGCACACACGCCGACGCTCGTGAAACAAAAAAAAAAAAAAATTCGTACCGCGACCCTTCCCCCGGCCGACCGCCGCGAGCGAAACGAGAATTTTTTTTCTTCAATTTTAAGAAAATTTTTTATCACTCATACCGTTGCACTCGTAAATTTCCGGCTTATCAAACGTTCTGACGCGTTATTACAATTTTTTTTCTGTTTTTCTTCAAAATTATCTACCGCCTTTTATATCGCGGCGAAACGTTTTCAGCTGTGATTTGTTTTTATTCTATTATAAAACTCGTCAGCACGTTACGAGCGCGCCCGACTGTACGGTCGGCGAGACGGACACACAACGCCCGCGAGCCGCGTTTTCGTAATGGCGATATCTTTGGCGGGAAACAGCTGAGGGCCCCCACGTCGCGCAACGAGAGAGAAAGAGAGAGAGAGAGAGCGAGGATTACTACGCCGCCGGAACCAGTGCCGTAATCATATGAGGTTCCTCACGGTAGCGGGGGGGGGGGGGGGGCGAATTTTTTCTCAAGTTCCTCGTTCCCCCGCTGCGCACGATCGGCGCGCCGCTCTTTTAGCACGGAACACGCGGAGAAAATGAGGCGAAAAAAACGACGAAAAAAAAAAAAAAAAAACCGATAAATCGTTTCACACTGCGTTCAATTGAAACTCTCTTAGTTTGCATTCAAATCTTAAGAAACAAAAAAAAAACACACACATATAAGTAGATGCCGAAGAATTCCTTGGTTCACGAAAAACTTACACAATGTTCACTGTCTCACTCTTGTCGATCGATTTGTTTTTTTTTTCTTTTCTAACGCACTTTCTTCTCACGCTTTTTCGTTCAATGATCTCGATGTCGCTCGAGGATTCTCTCGAACGTGCGAAATTTCAATTCGACAAGCTGTTTTTCGGACACCACGAGCATCATCGTGCGAACACGAGACATGAGACTCGAGATTAAAGAAGAAAAAGAGAAACGTTTCTATTTTAAGCTTTTTGTTTATTTTCTCACGGGGTAATAAACACGTGTCGCGGAGTTTCGCGTCGCGAAGTGTCGAAAATTTTCGATTTACGATGTATTCACAGGTGTTCCCGCTGTCCCAATGTTCAGCAGGGTTTCATTATTTTTTTTCCACTACGATCCATAAACGCACGCGTGTTCGTCCGAGGACAGGTGGTCAGCGGCGCTTCGAGCGTCGGAAAACTTGCAAGCGATTTTTTGAGCAAAAAAACTGTTGAAAACGCGCTTGAAAAAAAATAAAAATAACATACAGTTGAAACGACACCGCAAACACGCGTTTATATTAGCGGATATCGCGATTATTTCAACGAACGGGGCAGTGATATTTGGTCAAAATATCGCGGTAAGCGATAAACACCGGGCGCACCACGTTGCTCTCTCGTCCGTGCGACGAATGCCGAGTAAGCCGAGTTGCCGAGTTTTCCCGAAGCGCCACCGCTCTCTCGCTCGCTCTGTCTCACTCGCGGGTGCCACCGGCAGTAGAGTGGGGGGAGCGGCGATAAGGGGAACTACTCGCGGTTGATTCTGCCCTGAGAGATTTTGCCCGATACCCGTTCGCCAATTGCCCCCACCGTTAACGCTCGCTACGGAAAATAACGATATTTCGATATTCTTAAGCACGGTGCTGTTTTTCGAAAAAAATTAATCGACACCTTTTTTTCATTTCATTGTTTTAATGAGAAAATTAGGGCGAAAGACGTTCTTTGTTGTGTATTGTTTTGAGAATTAAGATTTTTTGCGAAACTACTTTCACGTCGCGTACTTTTACGCTAGAGGAATTGTACGGTCCCCGCGCGGGAAACATCTGCCAGCTGGCCGAAGCCCCGCCCATATAAAATATACGCCAGACTTCCCGCCCCACTTCGTCTTTCGCCAGTGATTCTACACGGCTACACCCCCTCCGCGAAACTCTTTGCAAATTCCCCTTGCTCCTCGTTCCACGTTACGGCGAGTTCGTTTCGTCTCGGCTATCAAACCCTCGTACTCGTGCAACTTTGACGAACTCACGTAGTACTACCGAGGACCATCTCGAGTACACCGTGAGTTGCGGCAAAAGCCGAGCGTACTCGTTAGAACGAGCATCTTCTCCCAATCAGCCAGGCATCTTTTTCTCATTCTCCACCCCTCCGTTTCAGGTTACTCCGAATGAAAAAACTGATTCGCATTGACGACGTGGTTTATCTTAAAAAATGCCTCATTTCTAACCGGCATACTATCTGTTATTGTACCGGCGTACGACCCATTCTTATTTTCGTACACGAAACAAATTATCGTTTATGTCCCTTGATTGACTAATTACTCTCGTTAATCGATTGGCGATTTGATAAATTGAACGAAAGGTTGTTTTGTCGTATTACAAGTTTTATGGGATAAATTTTATGGAAAAGTTAGGTTGGTTATGAACCTGATGGAGTATCCTGTACGTACCGGGATTTATCAATTCCTATGAGTCTTGAGGATTTCTCGGGGATAAGGATATTACTCTGGATATTGTTCCGTGACGTTGAGGACTTTTGTTTTTCTCTTGAAAACGAAACTAAACGAGGTTTTTCTTACGAAAAGCACAATCGGCTGTCGGCTGCTGTCGGCATCTGCCGCGATGATCGTGCGCGGCTGTATGGCAAAAAGGGAAATGGCGCATGGGGCGCACCCTAGCGGTAGCGTCTCGAAGCCTCGTGTACAGTCTGAAATGCAAGTATTTCAAACATCGAACTGATCCACGAATTTTCTAGAATGTTCTCAGGGAACAATTTTTTCTTTTCAAGGTAAGGGAAAGATGAACGAATTTAAGAAATATCCATTGATCAATTAACGAATGATTTTTCACGGCAATTTCGGTAATAATTGTACGAGAACGGCTTTATTTCTCATTACAAGTTGTAACGATATTCGAACGATCATTTTATATACACAAAAGTGGGGATTTTGGATACCGCGAAAAATTGCGTACCGGAAGATAAACTTACAATTTCAGTGATCTTGTCAATCGCAAGGATTCCGTAGGAAAATGGAAATGACTCTGGGCCCTCTGGACATTCTTCCAAGACGTTGGATTAGGTTTTTTTAAAGCCAAAATGGTATTTTGGATAGATTTTTCTTTTTCTACGAAAAGCACACTCGCAGTATGCTCGCTCCTGCAGCAATTGTTCGAGGAAGAATGAAAACTATACGTTTTCGCACACGAGACGCTATCGCGTTCGCCGTCTATCGGTGGCGTCAGTAAACACCTCTTGACTATCTCAAACGCGGGAATTTCAAACATTAACGCGGTTTTTAAAGAGTTACGAAATGATTGAAAAGCGGTGACTTCTTACGGGGCTTCTCGTTCTTTTTTTATCTTTCTTTTAAACAATTAAATCACTCGATCATTTGATAAATCATCGTCGGACTTACAAGTGTAAAACATTTATTCATAATCCAATCTCTTTTCATTATATATATATATATATATATAAGGAAATGAAATGTATCGACGATATACAAATTGACAAATGAAACGATTTTCTTTTAAGTGGATCGGGGTTGGGGGGGGATACAGTTCATATTTATCCTACGAAAGTTCATAAATACTGCAATTGTAACCCTTGTGACACACCAAAGGAGTCGTCTCTCGGAGGAAGAAAGAATGAAAGGATCGTCCCTCGCGACGTAAACTCTTAAATGCAAGGAAAAAAAAACTAAATTCAACTTATAACGTAACTTATAATGTACATGTACATTGCGTTTTCGTGATCGTTCTGTACTCTATAAGGCGTCGACAGATTTTCAAAACAAAAAATTCTACTCCGAATCGTTACTTGAGAATTATTGTTTGTTTCTGTTTCTTTTGCCCAAAGGGATTAAGAATTTCCTTGAATATTTTGTTTTCGTATTACTAATCATTTTGTTTTGTCTTTCTTAAATCGTTATATTGCGCAACTTTCAAGATTTCACAGTGCGGTCACACGAGTAGCTTTATGATACTCGCTATATCATTAAATACAACTCGATAACCAACCCAAACGAGAAAAGAAAAACTAATTGTTAGCTTATAAATTGCCATAATTGATGCTACAAAAAAAGAAAACGAAGTTGATTTAATTTCATCGTCGCTTCTCGAGGGAAAATTCGGCGGTGTATTTTTCAGGAAAACCAAGTTGAAAGAAAAAAAAAAAAACGTAGTCGATTCGAATCAAATGGAAGTAAATATGAATGTATTTTATGGATAAGTCGGAAGAGAGTGAATTTTTTTTTGCGCTTCAATTGGTCGGAATCAATTGTCTTCTTCTTACTGCGATAAAGACCACGAGGCCAGTAATCGCAAATTTACTTTAGCGACTGAGAGGTTCTCGACGGTGTAATAAATAGTTAAAATAAAATCTGTTTGAGGAGGTAAAGAGCATGTACAAATTATGACTCGATTTGATTCGTAGTTTTGGTGAATTAACTGTTCGTCATTAAATAGGATGGTACGAAAAGTTTTTTTGTTTTTTTGTTTTTTACTTTTTTAAACGGGTGATGCATCGATCACAGTTCTATTTTCATGGAAATTCATATTTCGAATCTTGCAATTAGTATTAGCTACGATAGCAAAGCGCGGCATTATTACTATTATTTTTTTTAAATATACGATAAACTGCGCCATAATATATATATATATATATACAGGATCAAAAAAGGTCGCTTAAATTTTTTCATTAATATTTACAAATACACGCTCACGCATAATGCTCTCTCTCTCTCTCTCTCTCTCTCTCTCTCTCTCTCTCTCTCACTCTCTCCCTCTGTTACAATGTTCCTCATCTTCTCGATGAGGGATGATATTAATTTTTTTATTTTCATCTTTTCTATTGCCTCGTTGTCACCGACGAGCACGAATCTACTTTTCTCATTTTTTTTTGTTTTTTTTTTCGCACAATCGAATCTGTAGCATCCAGAGATGATGATCGTTCGGATGAAAAATTATTTCACAACAAAATAATTTTGAACAATCGTTCGAAAACAATATTAATACATTATAAGAGAATAATTATTGAAAATAATTCTTAATTATTTGAAGAAGAAAAAAAAGAACATATAAATTCGAATTTTTATTCACAATAATTATTTAGAATTATTTTGTTACAATATTTGTAATGTTTTTTTCTTTTTTTTTTACTTTCGTTCGAACGATTACCAACATTGCTCCCGTCCGAGAATAATTATTGCAATAATCATCATATTCTTCTTAACTCCTAAATAACACGCTGGACCGATGCATCTCCTTCGTCAACTCGTACATTACTTTAAAGCACGGAATTGCGTGTTCAATGGAAAATGAAATTGCCATTTTCCGTTCTAGAGGCAACTTTTTTTTTTACGGATACTATCGTTAAAAATATTTCACATATCCATAAATATATACACATATGTACGTTTGAGATATTTTCGTTTGGGTTCGGTTGTGAATATGGATGCAATTTCGTGCAATGGTACTTATGACACATTGGTGTACGGTTCGTACACGAACAATTAAAAGGTAATTCAGAAAGGAAATTAAAAAAAAAAATTTGTATTATTATTTGAAAATATTTACTTATCGGTTAAAACTGAAGATAGTTTAAGGAAATTATAGCGCAGTCTCGTTTGCGCTGTACACTTTAGTAGTAAACTGTGACAAAAACAAAGTCATAAAAAAGTTGTTTTTTTTTTTTTTGACAAAATCATTGTTCATATTCCATGGTTCTTCGAGCTCTTTCTCGCCCATCTCCTTTTCCATATTGACTAATGTGTCAACGAAATTCCGCTAATTCGTTGACCGATAATTCGCACGATTTGCAAAAGTATCGATCTTCAACGATTCACATTGTCCATTATCTTTTCCGCCTCTTTGATGTTAATGATAGAAAAAGAAAACGGATTCGAGCCATTTACGATTTTTGTTGACCGGTAAAAAATTTCTATTCGAACGACCGTAGTCTGGTTTTCTTTTGTTTACAATCGCGAGACACAATCTCATCATTCTGGACCGTATTTTCATGTCCTAATTTATCCTTGTACCAAAACGAATGTACATTATTGCGTACAGAAATTAGGGAGAGAAAACAAAAATGTAATTAGACAGATGATAAACTAAAAGCTTATACGTAGTCACACGCCTTACCTGTAAATCCATGATTCTAGCCTAATCGATTGTTTGTTTTCTCTTTCTCACTTTTTTTCTGCTTTCTTTCTGTTTTTTTTTCCTTTTTTTTTTCATAGTTCGAACTTACCGAACGTCATGTTAACTAACGTCGTTGTTCATTCTCTGATGTTATAATAATTTTTTCAATCCTAATTTCAATCTCTCCTGTGCTGGGTTCACTTTGATTTTCAATTGTTGTATGAGGTCAAATATCTTCAATGATGGACCGACCTTGAAACCAGTTAGGTCTATTATTTGGTCCTTGGTGAGTACGAGCAATGTTTTACCATCGATTTTCCGCTTGCTAAAATTATCGCAGTAGGTCGCGCAATCGTTGACCCGTAAAAATTGGGCAACGTCAAATACGTTCCATTCGGCCGGTACGAGATCACCGTTATCCGAATTTCTATGAAATCCGTCGGCTAACCTCGGAATGTACTTTCCACTGACGGCGGTGACCTTATTAACAATGTGAATTAACAATACTTGTCAGTTAAATGTCATTAACATGTAATTATATGTATAAGTAAATTTAAGGCCGCAGGCTGCATTGTACAAATGAAAAACGTAGGAAAGTTAAGAAAAAAAACAGAAAAAAAAGCAACTCACGTTTATATACGATGTGGCGGTTCTCTCTTTCGGGGGTGGTGGACTCTGAATTTCGCTCTGTGTCTCATTCAAAGATTGGCCCTGTCCGCTCGTCGGACTTGGCAATGTTTGATCTGGACCCGCCGGCTCTTGTGCCGTTTCCGGTTCTCTGCTTCCTTGCTCCGGCAAACTCTCGAGATCACGATCTCTCTCGATTTTTGTACCTTGAGCAGGTTCAGGCTCACGCTCACGTTCGCGTGTCGTGCTTGTACGTTCGCTCTGACGATGTAATAGCATTTTCGCGCAAGACAATTTTCCGGTCTTCTTCACTTTTCGCTTAGCTTTACGTTTAAGGCCTCTCGGTGTTTTAACTACGAACGAGATAAATCGAAACGACGATTAAAAAAAAGTAATAGAATTTTTTTCATTACAACAATAAAATATACTAACCGGTAGGACTAGTGTTTTTGACGAGTACGCGGGGCCCCTCTAATTTATGATCAACGAGATCGCACCAACCAACCGGATATACATCGGGACTTTGACAATCGAGCCACTGATCGTACTCGTCCTCCCAGCCGTCAAAGTGTACACGCAATAATCTACCAATTACCCTCGTTATCGTTGCAACGCAAACCAATCTCGGATCCATAAGATCGGCAGCCTCCAATCTCATACCTTCGATAAATCCGTGCGGCGGAACTTCCTGATATATTAAGGCCGAATTAAAATTAATATTTACTATTTTCCGTTTTTTTTTGTTTTTTTTTCGTGATTAGTCTAATGTTGAATTTTTCGCATTTAATTACCCGATTGAAAAGTTGAACGGGCGCGGGTGCGACGTTTGTCTCAGCGAGATAAATTTCCCACGTAAATGTCGTAGGATCATATCCTTTAGGCGGTGTCAATGGTAGCCCGTGCTGGGAGCAAAAACCAATTGGAAAGATACACGGCGAGGATACATTATAGCAGAACCAATCGGCGCCGCTCGCATCCTCGTCGTAACTATCGATCCTTATCATAACATAATCTTCCTTCAAAACTTGCATAACCGTTGCAGCGCAAATTGACGATAAATTTAACGGGTCAATCGCCTCGATCTTCATTCCTTCTCGAAACGTATAACCCAACTGTTGATGATGATTCTTTGGCACGTGAAAGAGGCTATCCGTTGAATCGTCCGAGCACAATTTATCGTTTGTAACTCTCTCCATGTATTCGGGATAAGCATCCAACGTTTGTCCGACTCTTTTCGCCCAACCGACCGGATGTATCAATGGCGAATCCTCGTGACACCAAAAACCATTGTCCTCGGGCGGCGAATCGTAATATCTAACGTGCAAACGTTTGCCAACGATTTTTTGTATCGTCGCAACTTTAACCTGTGATATGCGATTTTTATCGACGACCTCGAGATGCAAACCACAACGAAAGCGCGATTTCATACTCTCGTTTACTTTGTTGTAAAAATTTGTTGGCAGAGTTCTCGCACCAGTCAAACGTCTCATGAGAAAATCCTTCCAATCTTTGTATTTGTTCGCGATTGCTGGGCGAGATGGAACGAAAAAAAAGTGAAATTTCGTTTCAAGTCTATAGTGTTTAAATATTTTTTTACGTTTTTGTTTTTCAATTTTCGTTTTTTTTTTATCGGTACTTACTGTTGGGTGGTATCAGAGGTTTTCCTATGGTCGCGCACCAACCAACCGGATGTATGTCATTGGAACAAAGTGATACCCAAAAATCCTTTTCGGAATTATGACCAAATCCCTCGTACCTGAGCAAAGCTCGATAACCAGATATTTTTAGTACAGTCGCGACCCAAAAAGAGTCGGGAAATGCCTCGCAAACCTCGTCACAGTCCGTATTCTCAACTTCTACTTTCATTCCCACCGTTATGTTGTCCCATATCTCGGATATTGGTGCCTGTTTTTTTTTTTTTTCAATACAATTGGTTATATGCATAACTTTTCTCAATAATAATGATTTTTCGTTCGCGAAATTTTCTAAACTTGAAACAGAAAAAATATATAATATAATGTGAGATTGATATATCTACTGACGTGTTTGAAGCACGATACTGGGGCAGCACAAAATCCTGTTTCCGTAAGTTGAGGTGTCCACTCGTAAGATCCCGCCATTTCCGGTGTTCTCTTTCGTCTGACCGGCAGATCCTCCGGCATTACTGTTTCCGTCACGACCTTTTCCTTTTCCTTCTTTCTCGCGATGGATTCTTTACATTCCATTTCCATTGTCTTTATTGGTTTCTTAAACAATAAGATCGTTCAAAGAATGTTTTATATTATATTTTCATTTTGTATTTTTGAAAAGATTGCCTATGTGGTAAATTCGGGAATGAACTCACATCTTCCTTCACTGGTTTTGCTTCATTAGGAATTTGTTGATTATTAATTGGGATCATTTGATCCAGCGAATGTGACGGACTGTAAGTCGAATCGGCGGTTGGAGTCACGTGTTCGGAAGATCGGGCACAAGCTCTGCTACAAAATCTTCGTTCTTTTGTGTAGAAAGCGTGCTTCACCCCTATCGCACCGCATTTCTCGCACACGGCTGAGAACCGACCAAAAAAAAAAAGATATTCAGAATCAATTCATCGATTTTTTTTTATAAACAATTATTTATTTTTTTTAAACTCATACCTATTCCGTCTTTTCGTATCGGTATAAAGTTAAGATCGGTATGAGGCTGATAGGCTATCGGCGTTTTCAAGACTAGACCAGGATGTTTTATCGGCTTGATTTTCCTATTTCTATTGTCCTGTGTAGTTTGCGTCGCTGCATTGTTAACGACTTGTTCCCTCTCCTCGTCGCCCATGTAATCCTCCAAAGTTAGATATTCGCTCATATCTGGATCGTCAACCTGAGAATCGTATTCCTGAAGATTCGAATTTTTATCACAGAATTGAACAATGTCAGAAGTTTCAATTCTTTCGTTGCGTTCGCACTGAATTTTTATATCGACAAGAACAGTTTCAATAGACTCAATTATTCATTTAAATTTATTAATTGATCAGCGAATGACCTTGAAACTTTTCAAACACAATTTGGAGTATTTTTATATTAATTCTTGGGAATTTCGAATTTGTGCTCATATAACTTTCTTCTTGTCAATAGAGAGGTTAAAAATCAACTCAATATGTAACTCAGTTTTGATCTTAATTGTTAAAAATTTGGTATTTAAAAAAAAAAAAAATTAAACAAAGCCATAATTTCCTTTAATTTGAATAAAAACGTGATTTCAATGAACTTCTACCAATACTGAGCAATTAAATTATCCAGTAAATAACCTCAAAGGTTTTTAAGCGTCCCATCCGCTATCGCTGTACAGAAAGTACAAAGGAAATTCACGATAACATCAATATTTTTCTGTTTAATGTTTATTTTTTCTTGCGCCAACGTCATAAAACTATAATTCATCGTTTAAACATTACTTGTTGCATGTCCTGAGCTTCGATAGCTTCCATAGCTTCGTCCGGCTCTGAGCACTCGTTGGAGAACTGAGCCGGCATATATCTGACCATTGTAGTCGGCGCTATTTGATGATTTCTCATGTCGTCAAAGGCATGATGATGAGAGCCATGAGTGAAAAATGGACTCTCCGCCTGACGAGGATCGAGCATTAGTTCGTGAGTTGGCTCTCCGTGAACCATCATATCGCCCATCCATACCATCCCTAGTTCGGGCATACCAGGGATGGACGCGAAAACTGAATTCATAGAAAGACCCATTCCTGATTTGCAAATCAAAATGATATAAGCCTTGAAAATCATAATAAGCAGAATTTTTTTAGGAATAATCGGATGAGGGGGGAGAAATGAAAAAGAAAATGTAAAATCGTTGTTTCATAAACGAACATTTGTTATTTCGTATTATCTCCGTGTGAGCCTCCAAGATCGTGGAGACTTAGCGTTTAAAAAACGAGTACACGGGAAAGTCCATGTTTTTGACTACATTTTGAGAATGTAAATAAATTTCTTAAAAATCCATGTGGACGCGGCAAATGATAACTAATCGTGTTCCTGGAACCGACGCTAGGCGTCCCCTCCCCCCACCCGCCGCCGCCGCCGAAATACTTTCGTTTATTTAACCTTTTTTACGAGGAAAAAAATTTTTGTTTACGACCTCAGGCTCCGATAGGAAAAAGAAAACATAAAAAAAGCCAACGTGGAAATAGCGATTGTTAGAAGCAACGAAAATAGAACGCAATACATTCGCCGACTCTCGTATATTAAGAGTCAATCGGGATTTTTCGAATATACATAAAGTGTTTACGAAGGGAAAAAAAACAGAATACGAACCATTGGGAGCCTGCATGTCCATGACAAAGGTTTCTCCCGTGGGGCCCTAATGTCGGAGATCTTTCCCTTTAAAATCCGGTATTACCGCAATCTTCGTTTCTCGCAGCGCGGACACTTTATACACTTTGAAAAGTTAAACATTATCGTTTTTTTTTGTTAATTATAAAAAAACACGCTCTGACTCTGTTTTCGCACACGCACGCTTTGTAGACGAAACACTTTGAACGAAAGAAAAAAAAATAGTTGTATCGTTCTGCTCACGACATTACCGAACAATAGGGCAAAAACATTCGGCGCGGTAGGCCTGCTTTTGCCCCCATTTATCCTCCCTCTCGGCCCCACTGATTGCCGTGACGCGTTTTAGCATCGCAGGGCCGACAATCTAAAAATTATCTGCGAGCATCGCATTGTTTTTTACCAAAGTCTTGAGTCTTATTTATAAGACTCAAAAATTATATTTACATTACTCGATTGAATATCATTTTGTTTTCATTTGAACTTGAAATTGTTGACATATAGTTTGTTATGTTTGCGACATTGTTCATTGCATGAACGAAATGGTGAACCGTTTGCGGTCAAATGACCGTAATTTTTGTCCAATTTTCGTTCGCTACTCGCGCGCTCAAGATTTTGAGTGATATAAGTGAAATTCAGACGGCGATTAACGAATGAGGAATGTAATTGACAACACGTGTGACTTAATTTAACGCTTTAGTGAATAAATTGCTTGAAATTCGGGCTAATCGTAGCTTTCCGATCACTTCAGTTTACTATGCATAACGTAGTAACATTTTCAGTGTCGAAGGTTTCGAGTCATTAAAAATTCTCGAAATATCTCAATTTATTGATTATTATACATCAAATTAATAGAATATGGGAAAAGCAGCTAAAAACGCTGCTTATTTCAGTAAAAGTCTTTTAATTCATGATAAATCGGTTGCCCTCTGTCGGTAAATGTATTTTGACGCCCAAACGCGTCATCTCAAAGTGAACTTCGGCATTATAGGTACGCGAGTATAACGAGAACGGTTCGGTGTGATATTTTTCAAGTGTCTCATGTTTTTGTTCTAACGAGTGTACTAAAAAATTGCGTGGAAAAGTCATGGAAAAGTCTTCATGTGAAAAATGATCGAAGAACCGTAATTCTCCAGTTTTGCAGAGCCGGTCAGTTATTTTTCACTTTTAATTTACTCACATGTTTTTGATTTTTCCAGCGAGGTTAATACACTTATGCATACGCTTGAAAAAAAATCATAAACTTTGACCATTCCGTTCTTCCATTCGAACCAGGAGGTGGAAACTCCCATGTTAAGCAGCGCAGTCACTGTTTGTAGCGCTACCTAGGCAGGTTTCTTGGAATCGGAACTAAAAATATATACATCCAGCCGTGGCGCGCTATTTGAATGAAGAGTGGGCATGAAAATAAATAGTCGGTCGGTATAGTAGATCAAACCGAATATTTCAAGAAATGAAAAGAAAAAGAAGTTATTCCAATGATTTATTTTCAAATCATTTATATATGTATTTATTTACATTCATTTATATTAAGTGGATAAAATGTGATTTGTATTATAAAATTTGATGTCGATTATCGAAGCTACCGTCTCCTCCTCGGGTCGCAACAAATCGGACCAAAACATACCACCAAATTCCCCACAGTCATCAGATTCTTGTTGCACTTGTTCGCGACGCTGAAAGGAATTTATTCGTTAATTATTAATTTTTAATTAAATAAGTTTTGTTCGTTGGAACATTGTATAATGCTTAAGCTTTGGAAAAATAACTTCATAATTCAAAATTAATTGTCAGATAACGGACGTACCCTTATCTTCGAGAGCAGTGATACATCTAGAAACGAATGAAGAGCCATTTTCATCAAGAATAGTCCGATGTACCTTGCGGAGCGTAAGTCTGAAAAAAAATTCAATTTTTCTGTTGTAACAAGATTCCCGATCCTAGCTACATGATCACTGTTACGATACTACAATTTCACATAAATGGATGTTCAAATTAAAACTATCAATGTAAATCGCCTTATAAATAAATACTGACTTACTGGCTCAAGATTCATTAATTCGGGTATTCACAAAAAATTTTACGACTCTATGAACAAGATTTTTACAATGTTTATTTAGTATATTTTACCTTTCGTATTTTCAATTGCAATTCCGTCGTGTACAGCTTGAAGTCTTTGGCAACTTCCTGACCCTGACGATAGAACGTTGACCAGCCGAACATAAATCCCAATAGCTGAAATATCAAAGTGGATTATGCTTAAAAAGAAAACGAAAAATTACTGAATTGTAACTTATTAGAGAAAATCTTTGGGAATTTTCAAACGGAAAATTTTCGAAGAAAATAATTTCATCGAGACACGCGACGACGGTTAGAAGATCGCGCCAAGTCATTTTCACGACACGCACACACCTCGAGGAAATTACAATAATCATAAATAACGAAATATTTAACAATTTTTTTAAATTCGATTATATTTTAACAAAACGACGACAGCTGCGAGTATAACCTCGAATCACGCTCAGCACTGGCGGTACTACTGTTACGACTAAATAAGTCGGTAAAACGGGTAAAAGCTAGATGTTCTAGTTCCACTTTTCGCTCCTACCATGTAAGGCGCGCTAGCTGTGCGTCGATAGTGGCGCACTCTGGACACGTTCCTTCTCACGTGAACTAATAATAGAGCCGTGGTTTTTGTATGCAATTAAACACCCCCCGATTCGAACTGATTCCAACCGATTCGAACCATGTACTTCACGTCATTCCGTATCATAACACCGATTGCGAAAGTTGATATTGTCGCAAATCAGTAATCTTCCGACGACTTTACTCTCGACGATTTTATAATACAGGTGAAATATTGATTGTCATACAAACTCATACAATTGTTGTCATTTACTTTTTCTAACAACAAATTTGAAATAATGTAATTTTTGTACAAGTCTCGAAATCAAATTACGATTTTACAATTATAGTTACCTTGCCAATTGTAAGCCAGTTCATTATCAAAAGTATCATTATCAATAAATTAATTAATTCTTAAAAACTATGATAAACCTTAAATACTCATATTTAAAAAATTTGTATTCTTCAGACTAATTAGAAATTAGTTTTTACTCGTTTATCAGCTTGTCCTTGTGCAAACCTCACTGTTAAATCACTGATCCATAGATATTGCTTTGGATCTACCGTAACGTTTCCTATTTACAAAAACTTTAAGAACTTTTTTATTTCACATATCGAGCGTTCATAGACATTTTCATCTCAGAAAAAGTCACTTAAACCACAAAGATGTGTTTTTCTTCAATTTCTAGGGCAAGGGTAAAAGATTACGTTTGAAAATTTATAATGACCTCAACAAAGCTGATAGACGAAATAAAATTGACGACGCCATGGGGACACGTGGCCGGCAAGACATGGGGTGACAAAAATGGAAATCGTGTTCTCGTCGTTCATGGAACTCTCGACAACGCCGGATCTTTCGACAGGCTACTTCCCCTCTTACCCAACAATTTTTATTACGTCGTAATTGATCTCCCGGGTCACGGTTTCTCGTCGCATTTGCCTTCGGGCATTCAACTTGATTATCTCAATTACGTTTTGACCATAAGGCTCGTTCTGGATGAATTAAAATGGGACAATTGTATATACATTGGTCACAGTTTGGGAGCTCAATTGGGTATGTTCATAAGTATGTTGTATCCTGGTAGAATCACCAGATTAGCTTGTTTAGATGGTTTTTTGCCATGGTCTTTATCGGGTAACCAGCTCTTGCTATTCATAAAAAATCTTCAAGACATGGCTATAATTGCTAATAAATCTGTTGCGCCGCCTCTCTACACGAAAGACGAGATTCTGTATGCCCTGAAGAACAAGAGAAGATTTGCTCTCAATTCTCAGGCTGCGGAAGCTCTATTCTCCAGAGCGACGACCAAAGTCGGTGATCTCTATAAGTATAATCGAGATTTACGAATGAGAATGTTTCTCAATCCTTTGCTCGATGATTCGCAGTACAAAAATCTGTTGCAAAGTGCTAAAATATCGGTTGTTTTACTACACACCGAATTTTCGTGGCTTGATGACCCTATGAGCAGGTATGCGCTTGAAATGGGGAGACAAATTATGGGTGATAATTTGAAGATTGTTCAAGTAAAAGGTAATCATGATGTTCACAACAATAGTCCGGAGATTGTAGCTCCTCACTTGTGCGAGTTTCTCAATGGGACGGTAAAGAGTAAATTGTAAGAAATGGTGTAAAATCAAATTTTTTTGATAATCGTAACGATAATTGAATGATAAAAATTGAAATTTCAGTTTTTAAATGTAATTGGGATATTAGATTTCGGTCGTCTCTGGAACAGTATTGTAAATACCTAGACAACATATTGTAAGTCATTTTTCCATGACTTTGGTGCGGAAGTTTTTCTTTATAGATATTTAACACTTGTAACTTTGTACGAATAGCTGCGGATCCAGTGAAAATACATATTTATGCACTTTTGGTATATGGAGTATTTGAAAATTATTACCAGTTACAGATGGTCTTTTTTCATTCGCTCATTTAAAAATTAATTTTTTTTTTTTTTCATTTTAGAAATAAATTGGGGAATGTTGGAATCTATTTTTAAGTCAATTCTTGAACATTTGGGATTTCTTTGCGAAAAATTTGATAATCTGTTATATACTTTTTTTAATTAAGCCCAAAGTTTGTTCTTGAAGCATTTTTAACCATTTACAAATCTGTTGAGCGAATATTTTCGGGTAAAAAAGATTTCAGTCTTTCATTTGCGGTTGATTTGTAAATGTAGTCGCAATTTTTTTTCTGCCGTAACTTTATCATAATATTGTGGCAGCTCATTAGTTTACATGAATATACATTGTACGTCATCTGCTTAACGAGTATTAATTTTTCGTCCTTGGAGTTGTATAATTAAAATTCAGTAGAATGTAAAAAAAATGACTCATGACCTTTTCGTTCGAGGTCTTATGAAGAAATAACGCGACTCGTTATGACAAATCTCAGCAAATTCTAATTCCAGTACACTGAAAACCGACACATTGATCAAAACGCGAATAAATAAAATCACTTCCAGGTGTACAAATATTCAACATTAACATTTTTTTTTTACGACAACAACGCAAACATTGCAAAAACAATAAAATTTATAAGTAGCATTTCGAAATTCAAAGTTTTTTTTTCTTCCTCTCCGCGTGCAATTTTTCGGATGTGTCTGCACCACTTTATGACATTCCACGGAGAGGAAGGGGGATTTTTTTTTTCGTCGATAGACTTTTCTCCCAAATTGTTGGACTCTTGTGTTCCGGCAACTGCGACTAAATGTCCAAGCCGATGTGAAAATCGTGATCATAAAATTCCTCATCCTCGGAATCAAAATCCAGATAAACCGCCGGAAGATCTATATCATCGTCGTCGTCGTCCTCGTCATCCTCGTCGGGTATGAGACCGTGATAAAGCATGTTGAAACACTTTGATTCAGGATTTTGATAATGCAAGTAAGGAAGCTGATGATTCAGTCGAGTGCCGCATATCCAACAGAAGTACGTCTTGCAACGACTGCAGGTCATTTTGTTGCAACCGTCGGATTTCTAGTGGAGACAAAAAAAAAAGAAACGTTTAGTAGTAGAAAAATTTAACAATGTAAAAAAAAGATATCAATTTGATAAAAACGTCATTGATGCCATTTCCTTTTTTTCCAAGAGACCGAATCAGGATAAAAAAAAAAATTTACTATAGCATTTTCTATCACCAGTTTTGGAAGAATTAAAAAAAAAAACGGTTAGGCAAATTTTTCTAACTTAATATCCCAGAGTTTATTCGTTATAAATAAAAATAAACAACAAAAATGTCTTACCTCAATGGCCGTGTTGCAATGAGGACAATGATGACTGTTGTTCGTTATCCAATTCTCGGACATTGTGTTTTCCACCAATATTTGCAACTGTTTTTTCCCATATCGTTGCTCCATCTTGATTTTCTTCTCATCGGATGCTTCACGATACTCTGAAACGAGTTTTTGTTTCTCGCCTAAGGTTTTATGACAACCAACAATTAATGAATCAAAAAGAAAAATGTTATTGCATCAAATGGAACATTGTAAGAAATTTAAATAACGTTATTTTACCTGAATTAACTTTGCACGGTTCAATGCCGTGATAAACCATTTTACAATAAACACAGAAGGCGTATTGGCAAGCCGGACAATTGGCCATTTGTTCATCGGGTTCGCGGCTAACCGGATACTGGCAATGTCGTCGTGGACAGTAGACAATATCGGTCATGGTTTCTAGGGTAACGCTCAAGAGTATGGAATCGTATTTTGCAAATAATTCCGAACTCACAAGATCCTTGATCTGTAAACAATTTATATATTTCAATTTTTTTAAATGTATTCCCTTAAATTAGCCTATTTTTCGTTATATGGTTTTTGTTTTTTTTCGTCACATTTATTTGTTTTCGTTACCTGTCCGGGGGTTGCTTCCGAAGTACACTTGTCCTCGGGACAGCAAATATTCTGTACGCTACCGTCCTTTATTCTCGTTTCCAAATATCCGGTTATGCATTCTTTGCAAAAAACGTGCCTGCACGGTGTAAATTCGGTACTGTGCTCGCCCGATTTTTCATTGAAACAAATTTTACACATGTAAAAACTCTTTTTGAATTCAATACGATTGCGCTTTTCGTTGTAATCGACCAACAATTGAACGGGATTTTTGCTCAAAGCTCTATCGACAACGGCTCTCTGGTCAATTGGTTTTTTGTTATTTTGCTTTCGGCAACGCTTTCTCTGCATTAATTTTCTCGTAACCTGAGTTCTCGTGCCGTTCGTTAAAACAGCATTTTCCACTGTGCTCGTTTTTGTCTCTTCGCTCTTCGCTTGTGGAATCTGAACTTTTTCCAAATTTTTCGTGTGCCATGTATAAGCGTAACTAACATCGAGATGTTCCTCAATATCTAGATATTCGAGCGTTTCATTTTGCAAAAAAGCCATCCAAGTGAATATAATCTCTTGTTCCTCGTTCTCGTGCCAGAGTTGATCGAGTCTTTTGCACAATTTCGACAGCATCGAGTGTCTCAACCATGACGAGCATAGAGTAAATTTTGGTGGTGATTTTGATGGATAATCCAGTGGTAACGAGACGTATAGAGTCAGCGGTGGCAGGTGTGATATCGGAACTTTGGTAATTGGTTGCTCGTGTATTCTCGTGTCTTTGTAATTAATGTGATAACCCTCCGGCAAACGTATGAAAATTTGTAACGTACACTCGTACTTTTCATCTATCTCTTGGTAGGAAAATTCCTCCTCGTTGTATATACTCTCCAGAGCAATGATCTCATCCTTTTGCTTTTCGTTATCCATTTATCGTCGACTGTGGGAAATTTATGAGAAAAAAGCTGTAACAACATTTATCTTGACGTTGCAAGTTTTTTAAAGCTGCAAGTATAAATCATAAAATTCTGAGCAGAATACTCGAATGCGGAAAGAAATTCTTCACACATCCTGCGTTGAATTCGCTATTGAAATTTCTGAACATTAAAAAAATGATCACTTCGCAATGGGTTTCTATTTATTTACAAATATTTTGGAAGAAGCTTAGCTGTTTTTTTTATCCGGTAGATGTAAAAGTAACAACTTTTCCTCGATTAATAATTTAAAATTGTGGAACAATCACATTTCCAACACCGTGCACCAGAATTCTTCGATCGATAAGCCTGAATTATTTTTTTAAAGAAATTACTGACATCCTCTTTGATTTTCATATTCCAAATTGATTGGAATATGAATACACTAATAATATTTAGCATTGAACACCTGGACTCCATAAATTCATCCGACAATACCATATTTATTTCTGCGTAATAACGTATCTCATAAATTATTTAGCAGAAATTGTGCAAATGGGTTTTGAATTTTTTGCTCCGAACTGACTATCCATCGTTAATTAGCTATTGCATAATATTTTGCAATGACTAATATTTCAATATTATCTCGACATTTATTATTTTTAGCCAATTTAAAAAAAATAAATTAACGGAGTTAATGTTGTCGTTACTTCTTGCTTAAGTACCTGCAGACTTTAAATCAGTATTGTCATGTTATTTCAGGTTATGATGACACAAATATAATTCGTAGATCACAATTCGTTCAATGAACATTTTTTCATATAAAAAAATTAAAAAAATTAACAAGAACTACGCGAGTAAAATCGATCGTCAAACAAATGGTCATGGTCATGTTTTAAGTAAAATCTGAACAATTATTGCTACTTAATTATGATAGAAAAAAATTCTTGAACGCAGTCAGCTGACAAAATTTATTTTCCATTCTTGGTATTTGGGTTGGTATCTTCGATAGAATATACGATAATTAGACTGAAATCAATCGATAATTACCTTGCGGTAGGAAATCCAATTATTTAGAGTTGATTACTAATTTTCGTGATCCCAAAATCGTAATTTTACAAAGCGTAACGGAGCAGCTCATCTCCGACGGGAAATTTCCTCGTACCAGTGATTGTGACACCTGCAATCATTGGAATCAGCTGATTTTCAATGCTGTGTGTATGCATGCATGTGTATCGATGTGTTATGCACTCGGTTTAGTGCGCCAGTGTGCGCCGATGCGCCTCGAATTATGTGTTTTGCGTTGTGTGAACATTATTTCAAATTTTTAACGCAAATTAACGCGAAATTTATATCTAATTAATGATAATTAATGCAAAACATCGTGTTTTAAGTAATATCGTCCAATATTTTCCAATAAGTTAGACGCTTACGTGGATTTTGCCACGTCAAAAGCTCGCACAAACTTTTATCTTGCGTCAGAAAAATAGCCGGGTGTTTTGTCTTTTTGTATCCGCTTTAAAACTCTATTCGTCCTGTGATCGTACAAAAATGGAAAAACACGAAGACATCTGGAAGATCGTTTTTCCCATCGGGATAAACGTTCTCATGTCGGTTTTTGCGTTTTTCATAACGGTACGTTTGATACCAAAACTTCGCGATATGTTCGTAAAGGCTAACCTCTATGGAGTCGATATGAACAAGAGAAACAGCGATAAAGTGTGAGTAGAATTGCATTTTTTCGAAATAAATTAAAATCCGTACGTTATTACACGATTGAATCAATTGAGTATTAAATGAAATGTGTCTTATGAACGAAATACATTTTTTCACAGACCCGAAGCTCTGGGAGTCGTCAGCGGATGTATATTTCTCATAACGATGTTTCTCTTCATTCCCATACCGTTCACCGATTATATTTTCAAAAATGCCAATTTTCCTCACAACGAGGTAATTGCCTGTTCATATCAAACACTTATTTTCTTTTATTTTCCATTTTTCACATTAGTTTCTAATATTCACTAATTTGTTCTGCAGTTTGTGGAACTACTGGCTGCTCTTCTCTCGATCTGTTGTATGTTGCTGCTTGGCTTTGCCGACGATGTATTAGATCTGAGATGGAGGCACAAATTGCTATTACCAACCGTAGCGTCGTTGCCGCTATTAATGGTTTATTACGTAAACTTCAATTCTACGGTGATTATAGTGCCAAAACCGCTGAGAGAATGGTGCGGTTTTTCCGTCGATTTGTGGTTACTCTACTACGTTTACATGGGAATGCTGGCTGTATTTTGTACAAATGCTATAAATATTCTGGCTGGTATAAACGGCCTTGAGGTCGGACAGAGTTTGATAATAGCGACTAGTATACTGATATTCAATCTAGTCGAATTGAGAGGCGCCTCTTGGAAAGCTCATCAATTCTCTATGTACTTCATTATTCCGTATATCATGACTTCGTTGGCTCTCTTCAGGCACAACTGGTGAGTGAA
Source organism: Oxytorus armatus (assembly GCA_958009045.1). Taxonomy (NCBI): domain Eukaryota; kingdom Metazoa; phylum Arthropoda; class Insecta; order Hymenoptera; family Ichneumonidae; genus Oxytorus; species Oxytorus armatus. The sequence continues at coordinate 7,627,395 of OY253746.1, read as the reverse complement.
ATAACAAACAATTGAAATTTCAGAGAACTGTAATTAATCCGAAAATGGAATTATATCAACGACAATTTTCTTTCACAATAACGCAAATCGTGAAATATTTGCACCAACACTTTTGTCCCATATTTCTCATAAGCTAGGAATAAATCGATCAGATTTTTTTGCCCCGTGAGAAATACAAAATGTATGCTATCAAAAAATTTGAATTTTTTCTAATCTGTCCTCTTAGTACCTTCACAAACTACTCCAAAAGATACAAATTTTTTTTTTCCATCTCACGAATTAAATTTGCCTTCAAAACATACGTATGCAACAAAAAATAATAACTCGAGTTTGAACTGTGAAAAACAGTTAATGATGCAAAATTCTATAAAATCAGAAATCCCTGTATCGTGTTTTCCCAAAAATATTATCAAAAATCATTTGAAACACGATTTTATATCTTTTCACACTATTTTAAACGGTGAAGAATATAAATGTTAATCTTCAATTCCTCGAATTCATGAAAGGAATATTAGGGACTTTTAAAATAGAAACGTCGAAATTTCAGAGAACGATAATTAATGACAGTTATCCGAAAATGAAATTATATCAATGACAATTTTCTTTCACAATAACGCAAATCCTGAAATATTTGCACCAACACTTTTGTTCCATATTTCTCATAAGCTAGGAATAAATCGATCAGATTTTTTTGCCCAGTGAGAAATATAAAATGTATGCCATCAAAAAATTTGATTTTTTGAAATCTGTCCTCGTTGTACTTTGACAAACTACTCCAAAAGATACAATTTTTTTTTCCATCTCACGAATTAAATTTGTTTACAAAACATACGTATGCAACAAAAATTAATAACTCGAGTTTGAACTGTGAAAAACAGTTAATGATGCAAAATTTGTATAAAATCAGAAATCCCTGTATCGTGTTTTCCCAAAAATATTATAAAAAATCATTTGAAACACGATTTTATATCTTTTCACACTATTTTAAACGGTGAAGAATATAAATGTTAATCTTCAATTCCTCGAATTCATGAAAGGAACATTAGGTACTTTTAAAAAAGAAACGTCGAAATTTCAGAGAACGATAATTAATGACAGTTATCCGAAAATGAAATTATATCAATGACAATTTTCTTTCACAATAACGCAAATCCTGAAATATTTGCACCAACACTTTTGTCCCATATTTCTCATAAGCTCGGAATAAATCGATCAGATTTTTTTGCCCAGTGAGAAATACAAAATGTATGCCATTAAAAAATTGGATTTTTTTTTAATCTGTCTCGTAGTACCTTCACAAACTACTCCAAAAGATATAAATTTTTTTTTTCCATCTCACGAATTAAATTTGCCTACAAAACATACGTATGCAACAAAAATTAATAACTCGAGTTTGAACTGTGAAAAACAATTAATGATGCAAAATTCTATAAAGTCAGTAATTCCTGTATCGTGTTTTCCCAAAAATGTTATCGAAAATCATTTGAAACACGATTTTATATCTTTTCACTCTATTTTAAACGGTAAAAAAAAGAAAATGTTTACCATCTCAAAGCTGTCTCTATGAAGAATATAAATGTTAATCTTCAATCCCTCGAATTCATGAAAGGAACATTAGGTACTTTTAGAAAAGAAACACAAATATTGACGACTCGTTTATCATATACGTGTATAAATTATTCAACGTTCATACTTTTAATTCAACATATCGATTCGGTTTATATAAATTCGTTATACAATAATAATCATCAATAATAATAATAATACATAGTAATAGTTTACATCGAAGTATTGAAGGGCGGGGATGGGGAGATTACGGTAATTCGAGGGAGTACGAATTAATATCACAGTCGGTTAATCGTTTTAGTGTCAGTAGTAGTCCAATTTGGCATAAAAATTATCCACCAGCCAGTCGTACTTCCAATTATTTGACAGTACGGTCTCCGGTGCAAAGTAAAGATCGCGCGACTTATAAGCTCTCAAAAGATTAGTTTTACCATCCAACCAAACTCCTGTACCAATGAGATCCTCGATGTACGGGACATCCGCGTTTTTCTCGTACTTAGAAATTTTCGTTTTGACACGATCGCGACGTATGCCAATGATGATATTCGCAGGCGCTTGACAATAATGACAGTACCAACCACCGTAATGATTTAAATCACCGATAACAAGACCCAAAACATCTCTCTCGGTGTTGTCAATGAGATTCTCCTCGTCACGTTGAATTATCATGGAATTCGTTCGATAAGCCTCTCTCGTCAGTCCAACGGTACTCGCGCCAATCGTTATCATTGTTTTTTCCGGATGTTGCCAGTAAAAACCGTACACCGACCATCTAAGCCGAAAGCCAATTGGTTGCGGCCAACCGTCGTAAATTTTCAAAAACATAAGTGCTCGTGAATTTAAAATTTCTTCGGCTTTCGTTGTCACGTAAATATCATCGTCTCGCATATTTTTCACAATACCATTAACACGATCCCAAATATATTTCGACAATATTCTCGTTGGTTTTCTCGCTTTCGACGCGACATTAACGTATATTATTTTATTCTGTTGCGTGCCAACGAGACCCTTTGTCAGCTTGTGACGAAAATTATCCTCGGCATTGCTGAAGTCACATATTACGAAAAAATCGACAACACTGTAGAGCTCCTCGACGATAACCTCCGCTATCGCTGAATTATAATCGTTAACGTTAAACGTATAAATTATTCTTCTCGCTGCTCGTCGACGTTTCAATTTTATATTCAATTTTGATGCCATTATCGCTCGCCATACCACTTCCGGTTGACCACAATCAGCACCGTGCCAACCGTGCCTACAGACACACTTGTCCAATGTCTTGTCGTTTCGCATTCTCACATCGTCTAGACCCGATTTCCAGCACATCGTCGCGTTGTACGTCTCAAACAGGTCCGACGTTCTCGTATACTGTAGCCTAGCTTCGCCAATTATCGTTTGATATATTGGCGATGATTTTCGATTGGTTTTCGAACTTGGAAGCACCTGGGATTAACGAGAGACAAAGAGAAATTTCGCACGATTATAGTTTTCAGATGAAGCGATATTTTTTCTTATTTCAGGCTCAAGGATGTTTAGCGTGGATTTAGAAAAAAAAAAAAATTATCGAATCTTTAGCAGATCGTGATGGATGACGAATTAGAAAAAAAATCAAGTCTATTGAAGATACTGTCTCTACTATGATGATCATAACAAAATATTGATAAAACAGTTTGACAATAATTATCTACTAAACGTTTATGCATTTTTCGTTTTTTTTTTTATAATCTTTTTGGATACACATAACTTACGATTCTCGTGGATTGGAAAATTCAAAAATTTATTGCACTTCTATACGAATGTCACTGTTCGTTAAGCTGAACATTCTTGATTTTACGGAGATACAATTATTGGACTCTTATTATTTTTTGTTAAATTCTTGGAATTTTTCCGGAAATTTGAATAATAATGCCTACAATCCTTAAAAAATCAGATGTATTGAATATTCATTTTCAATGCATATTTACTGACTATTTCACTGAAATACAAAAAAAAATGACCGAATCTTTAGCAGATCGCGATGGATGACGAATTTGAAAAAAAATCAAGTCTATTGAAGATACTATCTCTACTATAATGATCATAACAAAATATTGATAAAACAGTTTGACAGTAATTATCTACTAAACGTTTATACATTTTTCGGTTTTTTTTTTATCTTTTTGAATACACATAACTTACGATTCTCGTGGATTGGAAAATTCAAAAATTTATTGCACTTCTATACGAATGTTACTGTTGGTTAAGCTAAACATTCTTGATTTTACGGAGATACAATTAATGGACTCTTATTATTTTTTTGTTAAATTCTTGCAATTTTTCCGGAAGTTTGAATAATGATGCCTACGATCCTTAAAAAATCAGATTTATTGAATATTCATTTTCAATGCGTATTTACTGACTATTTCACTGAAATACAAAAAAAATTACCGAATCTTTAGCAGATCGTGATGGATGACGAATTTGAAAAAAAATCAAGTCTATTGAAGATACTATCTCTACTATGATGATCATAACAAAATATTGATAAAACAGTTTGACAATAATTATCTACTAAACGTTTATACATTTTTCGTTTTTTTTTTTTTAATAATCTTTTGGAATACACATAACTTACGATTCTCGTGGATTGGAAAATTCAAAAATTTATTGCACTTCTATACGAATGTTACTGTTGGTTAAGCTAAACATTCTTGATTTTACGGAGATACAATTATTGGACTCTTATTATTTTTTGTTAAATTCTTGCAATTTTTCCGGAAATTTGAATAACAATGCCTACGATCCTTAAAAAATCAGATGTATTGAATATTCATTTTCAATGCGTATTTACTGACTATTTCACTGAAATACAAAAAAAAAATTATTATAGAAAAAAAAATGAATATCACTACAATCATTTTACCGAGAATTCTTCATCAGTCATTAAGGTAGTAGTCTGGTAACTTGAGCCGATTTTCATGTCTTTTTTGGAGGGCGTTTTTTTGTAGGCAAATAAAAATGAATCGTTTTGGATATTTAGGATGTTTTTATTTACATATTAAAGATACAAAAAAAATTTAGTTTGAAAAAATTTAATAGTGTATTATTATTATTATTATTGATCGAAGTTGGCACCTCGAAAAAAAAGCGGGTGGGTGGCCCCGGTGATTTTGGCTCTTGATGTTATCTGAAATAAAAAATTCTTGATAATTCTTAATCTATAGACATGTCATTCTGGTCGGAACTACTGAAGTTAAATTTCATGGATAAATAACAAAATGCCGCCATTTTGTTATTTATCCATGAAATTTAACTTCAGTAGTTCCGACCAGAATGACATGTCTATAGATTAAGAATTATCAAGAATTTTTTATTTCAGATAACATCAAGAGCCAAAATCACTGGGGCCACCCACGCGCTTTTTTTTCGAGGTGCCAACTTCGATCAAAAATAATAATAATAATAAGCTATTAAATTTGTTCAAAATTTTTTTTTTTTTTGTATCTTTAATATGTAAATGAAAACATCTTAAATATCCATAACGATTCATTTTTATTTTCCTACAAAAAAACGCCCTCCAAAAAAGACATGAAAATCGGCTTAAGTTACCAGACTACTAACTTAATAAACGACTCGTCAATTCATCGTTTAAAAAAAAATGATAGCCCGAATCTCACTGAATACCAACACTTTACATTAAATTAACGAAACATTCTCTAAAACCGTAAAAAAAAAAAATCAGGATAACAACAAACATTGCGAATGAAGAAAGAAAAAGAAAAATGCCCAAACACCTTTGTTACCTTGTTAGTCTCAATATTAACGAAGCTCACGGGAGTTCCGGTGGTCGTTGCAACGAATTCGGAAGTCGGTGCCGACGCGACGTATATCATAACAATGAGAACTTGAAGCACGAGTAGCGTGTAAAGCACGAGAAGCTTTCCATCGATGCGGTTCTGCATCGCAAAGTCCACAATTTTCTTTTTCCAAAATTTCACTTTTTTCTTCCCCCTTTCTCTCTTTAAATTCCAATCCCTCAGCGAACTTGTCCGAAATTTTTCTTAATTTCACGTTTCATAATTCCCCGAAGTCGTCACCGACCATCTCGTCCCGTCGTTCGTTGGCCATCCCGTACGGAAATCTGGCGAGAAAAAAATAACAGTAAAGTAAAAAAAAAAAAAGGAAATACGTTTTTATTTCTAAAGTCATTTATTTCTGTTGCATTTTGAATACGAATCGGACGTCTTCCCCGTTTGTCGGAGGCAAAACTTCTTCATCGAGGCTCTTCCGGGGACTATCGATTTTTCAATTGCAACTTCGAGTCTCAACGACATAGCCAGGAAGGACCTTACGAATTTGAAGTACAACGCGGAGGGCGAGACAAGAAAAAATCAAATTGGAGCACAGTGCCGGTATACGTCGACGTCATTCGGGCATCATCAACCTTTCCATGGGGCATTCAACGTGACGTCATCCGACCAACCGGCACCGTGACTATTAAAACGGCGTTATGAATGAAATTCTCATTTCAATCGTCGACTCACCGACGAAATTCCTTGTTCTAAAAGTCCCTCGGACTTTTCCCATCGCCGTTATCGCCCACTTCATCCCAACGCATATTCACTCTCGATTTTTCTTCTCAAACGTCATTCAATGACGACTCTTCTTTCCCCCTCAAACTTCATCACAGTTTCTCTCGAGCCTCTGATCTCCGCTGATTCGAGCAAAAATTCTTCAAACGTTTCGTTAACGATGTTTTTTCTTTTTTTTTTTTTCCCCGGTTAGTAACGATGAGAAAAGGATCGAACACCACACCCGGTGATGTCTTCCACGCCCTGCTGGTACTTCGCCTCGCGACGAAATGCGACCGGAATTGTTCTCGCTATAGGACGATAAAGACAGGCGCGTTCGCGGTATTACAGAAGCGCATGCGTTTGTTAACAGAAAGTGGCGGAATGAGAGATTCTTTGTTTTTTTTTTTTTTTTCTATTTAAGTAATCTCTTCGTTGTGGACGCTCGGTGAGATTTTTGCCTTCGTATGTAGTCCCTCGATGAGTCACGGGGAAGGCTTTCCCGTCAAGCACGTGTACACATGGTTGAACGAACGGTATAGCTCCCGGGAGCTTATCACGTTTTTTTTTCTTTTACTCTTACGTTTCGTGACTTCGAAATGAGACGAGGATAGGATTGGCAATTATTTAGACTCTACGATTTCATCGATTCTGTTTGTTCATTTTATGAACGATAATGTCATAACTAGATTTTAGAATGCACCGGCTTTTGGGACCACATTTTAAAATGTTCTCCATTTCTTTTTTTTCATGATTTTTGGGAGAAAAATTGTAAGGGTAGGAAAGAAGAATTGGAAAAATTATTATCCATTATTATATTCGTTGTTTTTTTTTTAGCAATTGTTCATATGTTTCACTGCTCGTGTTTTTATCATTGATAAATAATTACAGCGATTTATTATCAATTAGGTATACGGATTTATTTTTCCAAGTTTTGAAAAAAATACGTTTTCGTTCATTTTTCTTTTTTCTAAAGGACACCCGTGCTGCAATTTCAATTTTTCACTCTTTTAGTTTTTTTTGTAACAATGCACTACTAATTAGCGAAAAAGAATTTTCAACTTTTCCATTATGGGAAACATTTAATTTTGCTCGATGGCTTATTTGTTTTTCCGATGCAAAATGCTACAATTTTTTTGCAACCGTTTTCATACAAAAAGTCACGCTTAGATCTTCGAAAAAATATTCATCACTTGTCTCGGACACTAAGTGGCAATGAAATAAAAATTATTCGTATTTTTCGTTCTTTATAATAGATGCAAAAAAAAAACAAATGAATGTTCAGAATATTCACAAAACTCTCTTGGCACGTACGATTTTCGTTGCACCGCAGATTATTGCTCGATTTGAGCGATTCGTAAGTTCGAAATCTCGTCTCCCACACGGACTAACCATCGTTATTACGAATCCCCTCCTCTTGCCTATTTCCTGTTTTTTTTTTCACGAATGCTCATCCTCTTGCCCGGAGACCTCTCGTGCCATCTGCTCGTCTCTCACAATGCTTTTATATATCTTATATGCCGATTTTTCTCTGCAAGGTCCGCAGGTGTGTGCGCGCGTGTGTGTGTGACTATCCACGTTCACGGTATTGACCTGTGATGCTGGATAGGTATACTCTCGTACATTCTCAGATTGGAGGAGCAGTATCGAGCCGGTATCCCCGAGAAAAAAAAAACGTATATATCTGGCACAAGATATTTTTAAGAGGCAGGGTAGCAGTCGTTCTCGTTTCCACTTTCCTGTTTTTTCAAAAAATACATTTTTCTTCTTTTCTTGTTGCTTTTATTTTTTACAGGTATCCCTCCGGAGTCTTCGTTGGTGATACCTTTTGCTATTTGTCAGGAATGACATTCGCCGTTGTTGGTATAATCGGGCATTTCAGTAAAACGACACTCTTGTTCTTCATACCGCAGATATTGAATTTCCTGTATAGCGTGCCACAATTATTTCATCTTGTACCATGTCCCAGGCACAGATTACCAAAGTGAGTTTTCCCCTTTAACGAAGGAATGACCGGCAATGCAGTTGGAAATCTGTGATTCAATTCGAAAAAAAAAGAAGAATTCTTCATTATGAAAGTTCATTGGGTACAATATTTAAAAAAAAAACAGGCTTGTTTTGACAATTTTCCGTTGCTAAACGCTCCAATATATATTAGTCGATCAACGTATTATCGAATTTTTGCAAGTATGAATAAAATAAGAGTCCAACTCACCGAAGAGTATATTTTATCGCATGAAATTGTAAAAAAAGAGATAACATTTTTTTTTTTGCTATAATTCAATTCCAACACTCGTTTCTTAGTTGCGAAAAAAAATGGAACTCTTTGTAGAGGCCGAGAACAGCTTATTGGGAACTTTCTTCATTTGTCAGACGTTTTCGTTGTTATTTGAAATTTATATAGCGAGTACAATGAAAATTAGACGGTATTATAAAAAGGCCAAAAGGTTCTGAATTAATTTTCTTTTATGTCTATCTCGGATATTGAAATATTCACTATTCAGACACTTTATTGCAATATCATTTATTGCATTCCGTTGAATTTCAAAGATTAAAAAAATTATTAAATTTTCTTCCGCGTACAATCATCTTTCGTACGTCTAAAAAAAAATGTTAAACGAATACATTGCGTGCGGAAACGAGGGTAGAGTAAACCTCGATGAGTCATTATGGTAAATTCGATTAGGCGGTTGGCAACAGAAAAAAAAAAAACTTACCTGTTGAATTGAACGCCAAATATTATTATCGTTTGAGGCAAAATTATGTTTCGTTATATATTTTTTTTAACACTTCAACATAAAACCTCGAATGTTACTTCATTGGTGAAACATCGGCGAAATTCTGGTTTATTTTTTGATATTATAATCTGATATATAAAAGTATCGTGAAAGTTAAAACCTGGTGTTTTTACCTTGTAACAAAAATTAGCATCGTATATTTCATTTCAAACTGCGTTGCATGGAAAATTCTATCTGAAAATTGTAAGTGTGGGCAAAAGTGAGAAAACGCTCATTTCACATTGGATTGTACGTGCAGATACACCAAGGAGAATGACAAATTGGATCCGAGTATCACGATTTTTCGGAAATCAGATTTAAATGTTCTCGGTACGTTGATCAATTCTTCTCAATCCAACATAATCAATTTTATTTAATAAACTTTTTTTTATAGTTACTTAGTTATTAATTTATGTATTTCAATTTTTTTTCCCCTCAATCAGCAAGGTTAATAATGTGGCTATTCAGAGCTCTGAGAATAGTAAACTGGCAAGAGGACAAGGACGGTGTGATAAAATGTAATAATTTGACATTGATAAATTTCGTACTGATAAATATCGGTCCTACGAGAGAACCTGATCTCACAAAAATTCTTCTGCTAATACAGGTGATTAAAACGAATCATGGAGAGCAACAAAAATTTGTTAAATATTTTTATGCATTAATATATTCTTACTGTCGTTTAATTTTCTTATTTTTCAGGCTGCTGGCAGTTTTCTGGCGTTCGCTATAAGATATCCACTGGCATCGTTGTTTTACGACGTATGACAATTTTTTCCTTTCGTTCACGCTCGGAGGATTCGAGAATGAAGGATTTTTTTTCTATCATTTTGAATGCAAAGTGATTTTTTTCTTGTTTTGACGGTGCTGCATGAAATATTTTACAATTTAAAGACTCGATGGGATGTTGAAATTGTAGATAAACACCAAATGATCCTCTAGTCGATTGGAAATGATGAAAGAAAAAAGAATAAGAAAGAGGGGCTGTGAGACATTTCTCGAGGCTAATTCTAGTGGAATGGAAGACGAAGAAAAAACAAACAAATGTAAAATAATAATTGTACTATTCTTGTATATTAATTTTTTCGTTTTTTTACATCAATCGATGAGATTTGGATTCGGTGGACGCAATCCGGAGGGGGGGGGGGGGGGGGTGAAACGAACAATCATGTGTCTCCTTTCTCTTTCCCTCTGTAATTTATAAGGCTCAACAAACGATAATATAAACTATAATAACAGATATATAGATTACTTTATGTATAACCTGACGATTTTTTTTCTTTCATTTCTCCCACTTCATAGGAATTCGTTATGCAATATACTAGCGACGTTAAATTCACAATTCAATCGATTAAATGTACAAAAATTATGATTTTCGTTTTCTACCGTGGAAAAACGAAAAAAAAACATTCTCGCTACACACGTGTGGATAAAACTATTCGACAGTAAAAAAAAAGGGAAATAGTAATGCTGATTAGCGAAATAGGCACTCGAAAATTGTGAATCATCGAGACGAGTGTAGTTCTCGATTTTGATTTTTCCTTTTTTTGCTCTCGAAGCTCTACAATCGAGAGCAAATTATCGCAATTAGACGAAAACCCGTTATAGTCTCGATTAAATCTCGTTTTCAGCCTCATTTTATTCATTACATCTTTAATTTATTCGTCTCGGTAGATCGATCGAAATCTTGGGGGGGGGGGGGGCGGAGCGTTTGTTTTTTGTTGTTTTTACGGCATTCCCTGTGGCAACCACACTAATTCACCGCTAAGCCTCTCCGTTACCTTCAGCTGAGCCTTTGCCGCGTCTTGTAGGCCAAATATATGCGTTAGCTCCGTAGTCGTGCGAGCGAGTGACAACGCTTTGTCGAAAAGTTCTATGGCCTTTTTGAGATTGCCCCTGTTGAATAAACGAGTTGTTTTTTTTTTCTTTAAATTGATTGTCCTGGGTGAAGAATTGAATAATTTAATTTTTACAATAAGAGCCGTACGCAAATTCTTTTTCGTGTCTGGTGCGTATGTCCCAGTAACTGAACAATGATCGAGCCTTGGAGCAAAAGAAAACTACCCTCCAACAACAAAAAATTTACCCTTGCCAAAAACGTAATGGGACGCTAAGAAATAATAATCGAGTCGCGGTGCCAATTTTCACGAAAACTACGCCCTAGAAGTAGTTTTCGAGAAAAATATCGGAAATTCGATAGTTGCGGAATAAATTTTTTCTGCAACAAAAGCTCCACAAAAGCGTTCTACGAGGATAACGAAACAAGCACCAAAAGGTTCGATTGATAAATTTCACGTTTCTAATAACTCGAGCAAATGTTCCGCTCACCTTTGAACCTCGATAGTCGCCAGTGTTTCGTAAGCAAATCCGCTCTTGTCATCGATCTCCAACGCTTTACTTATCAACTCGATACCTTTCTCGATGTTGCCTTTCCACTGAAGTTGCATAAGTCCTCGATGTACGAGAAGAGTCGAGTTATCCGGATCCTTCTTTATGGCTTTTTCAAAATGTTCGTCGGCTTTTTCAAATTCTTGCGAATCCACCAATACCTTCGGGGGGAAAAAAAATTGTCGTTGATAGACATTACGTCATTGAAATGCGCGTTTCCATACGACAAAACGAGAATATGTTTTTTTTTACCTGAGCGTATAACGTGTGACACTCGCTCGAGTCGGGAAATTTTTCAAAAGAGCTTTCGAACTTTTTCATTGCCGCGTTTACCAACGAGCTGGAATGTTTCGTCATTGCGTAACGATAGTCGGTGTAACACATTTGAGCGTATCCAACGCCGAAATTGGGACTAAGACGGAACACCATTTTCGAGTCTTCCTTCGCCTCGTCTATTTTATCGAGTAAAAGATGCATCTGGCGGGAAAAAAATAACAATTACGTCAATTATCATTACTTTCAATCGGATAGTTAAAAATAAAATGATAATTCTCGAATAAATATGTACATTTTTTTTTTTAATTAGAATAACAAAGAAGGAAACAATTCACCTGTCCCCTATGAAGATAAATATCGCTACACTCGGCGTCAATTTTAATCGCCTTCTTGTAATCGTCAAAGCACTCTTCGTGTTTTTCAAGTTGCATAAAAAGACTAGCACGATTAAGCAGCGCATTGACTTTTACAGCGATACTTGAATTCTCGCTGTTTATCACAGTCTCAAGATCGCTCATGGCCTCGTCATGCTGCGCGAGAATAATGTAAAAAGTTCCGCGCAAAAGTTGCAATCGCATTTTTATCGTTAAATCATGATTCTCATTGCGTTCAATCTCTTCCGTACAGATTGATATAATATCGTCGTATCGTTGCTCTTTCAGAGCCTCTTGGGCTTTTTTCAAAGCCTCAGTAGCGATCTCGTCGACGTTCGTTGAATCCGACTTTTCCGAGATCAGTGGATCTCTTTTGAAGGATTTGAAATACGTTTTTACGAAATGTTTGCTCGGTATTACCGGTATTTTCTTTGCCAAATGTTCCTGAGCGTGTTGTTTCCCTGTAAAGGAAAAAAATAATTATTTTATTCATACACGAGATCTCTGAATGGTGAATTTTCATTTATTTATTCTTCTTTTTTACCGAGCTGTTTGAGCACTCGATCCGCCGTTTCAAGCGTCGAAGAATTCTGAAATTGTTCCAGAATACAAGCAGTAGTTACATCCTCAAGTGCCAATTCTAATTCGTTCATTCTCTCCATTGCGCGAGCCCTTCGAAGCAATGCTTTCGCATATTGCGGTTTCAATTCCAACGCTCTTGTACAATCTTCCTTAACTGCTGTATATTTTTTCTAGAATTTCATGAAAATTATACGTAAATAAAAAGCTTTGTAAAATTATTTTCAAAATGGTGTACAACTTTACTCTGTTCTCAATTCGACAGACTCAATTCGACAATAGGTCTCACCAATTGGTCGTAAGCTGCGGCCCGATTTTGATAAAACGTCGCCATATCCGTTTTGTTGTCTTTTGGACAAACCTCGAGGGCCATGTTGTAGTGAGCTATCGCTTCGTCGTACTTTCCAGCTCTGAACACGGCGTTACCAAGATTCTTGTATCTTTGAGCTCGTTCCGTCGGCGTCTGAGCTCAAAGAATTTTGACAAAAGAATTCCAATTACTTTCTCCGGAGTGGGAAAATAATTTTTTACTCTTAATTATCAAATTACTCAAAGTATTGTCATTGTCAATAATACTCTAATCATAGAATTGTGAGCAAAAATGTAGGATAAATTATTCACATAAAAAAAAGTAGCTATATAGAAATTCTCATTAAAAGTTCTCATTTCCGGTAAAAGCAACTATGAAAAATTAGATCCCGTTCATTGCTCGCTCCAAATAAATTCAAATTCTTCGAAAAGCCCGCCATTTTTTCTCCGGGTTAAAAAATTTGTAAATTTTCCTTTAGCGCCCTCGTGATCGAAAATAAAGTATCAACAAAAAAGTTCGTAATGTTGATCGGCACGGCGCGTGTGTTGTTGTCCAAGTTGTGTTATAAAAAAAAAAAAAAAAATCTACTAACCTCAGTTTTCGAGGGTGTGACCGTTTTGACGGGATATTCACCGTCAATGGATATCTGTTTCTCTCCGCTCGTGCCATTTGACTTGCCGTTATTCTTGGACGAGTTATCGCGATCGTTTCTCGTCGTTGTGTTTCTGTAATACATATAACCAAGACCCAGGGCAACCGGTGCACCGACCGCAAGGGCGAGTTGCCATTTCGGCAGAGGACTACCGACCACACCGGCAGAAGCTCCGTTTGCCATGGGCATTTATAAAGCCCCGGAACGAGTAAAAATTCTTAACCACGCGATTAAGGACACGTGGTGTGTTAAGCGATTATCAACAACAAAATCTTCACAATCGTTTTTGTTTTTCTTCCCCTAACCGCAAATATTTTTGGCAAATATATATAATTCTACTAAAAAAAAAAAATATTCTCAGTGACCAACACGAAACGCACAGCGCGACGACTGCGGTTGATACCCCGTATCTTATTTTGTGAGATATACGGTCGTGTCGATCATGCGACACGGTGTGTCGTTTTTTTGTACGTATGAGCGCCAAAAGCGCCATTTACGCGCAGCGGAGACGGTGGCGTTAGTGAGAACTGAGCGCAAAATTATTACGAAAAATATATTTCTCATCGCATTTTACTGTTTTTCTTCTTTCGGTCAATTTGTATCGCGAACGTGAAAGAGAATTTTGAGATATTGCATTGTTTATTCGACAAATCTGTTTCGTTGTTGCTCAAGTGTGTGCTTGTGGAGCGTCCACGATAAAGCGAGGATGGATTTGCGAGAAAAAAAAAGTGGGACTGGAGTTGGTATCGCGAAGACTGAGATTAACCAGGATCGTTTCTTTCTGAAGGTTCGAAATGTTTCTTTGATATTCGCAGTGGACGTAAGGTTGACGATTGCAGATAACTTGAACTATATTTTAACCGGCCCCCGCGAATCGATAACAACGAGAGTCGCGTTTGTCTGCATATGCGTTGGCATTTAACGATTCATTAGAGAGACGATAATAATAGAGTGGCATACATTTAACGTTTGTCATCGCTTCGACCAAAAGTTAGTGCACTTTCAAATGCACATGCCTCGTGTGTTTACATGCAATGACAATGATGCCGCGATATGTGTATGTATATAGTACTCTTGAGGCAATAATTGATATGAAAATTATCGTAATGAGAATAATAATCATAACTTATTATTATGATTATTATATATTAGTTTATAAATATGTCCTTGAATTGTAAATTCGATCAAATGTCCAGCCGTTTAGCGCAACAATCGAATGAATCATGTATCTGAAATAACTCCATTTTCAATTGTTTGACAATAGCCGAATCGACAAACAGACAAAATGGCCGTTTAAAGGTTCACATATTCGAATCTTTCAACGGTTATGCCTGTTTTGCCCGATTCGGCCACCAGACGTCGCATTTTCTATGACACTCTACTTACCCAATCAAATGAGTGTTTAATTACTCAATTAATAGACCCCCATGAAAAATTACAGTGATTTATTAAAAAATAGAATTGTAAATTCGATCAAATGTGCAGCCGTTTGGCGCAACAATCGAATGAATCATATATCTGAAATAACTCCATTTTCAATTGTTTGACAATCACTGAATCGACAAACAGACAAAATAGCCGTTCAAAGGTTCACATATTCGAATCTTTCAACGGTCGTTATGTCTGTTTTTGCTCGATTCGGCCACCAGACGTCGCATTTTCTATAACACTCTACTTACCCAGTCAAATGAGTGCTTAATTATTCAATTAATATACCGTAATAAAAAATTACAGTGATTCATTAACAAATAGGTAATCAAGTCACTGTAATTGTTTGTGTTACTAATCGTCGTATCAATTTGTGTTAATTTCCCAAAAACTACCAGTTTTCATTCAATTTCTTTGAAACAAGCATCTAGAGACTCGTATAGAATACGTTTTAACAAGCAAATAACCCCTTTTACATTTCATTGGGTCGTTTACCGATTTTCAGAAGAAATTTTTTCACTCCAGCTGAGAGTCATTTGACTTCAGTCTAACGCCATTGCTATATAGCTCAATCCATTACTCGAATATGGATTTCGATATTTTATTGCAAAATAGAATTTAAGAAAAACAAATGCGATAATAACTAAAATATAATAATATGAAACAGGGATATATATATATATATATATATGTATATTAGGGCGATTTTGTTTTTTCGACTATTTTTTTTTCTCAGTCCCCACTTGAAATTTTGTTGGATATGTCGAAAAATAAATTCCCTGAAAGTTACAGCCCTTAATATTAATTCTAAGTACTTTCCCAAAGCGTGAGAAGATTTTCCATCTACAATACACGTAAATCGAATTTGTTTTTTTTTTCAAATTTCCATAACTCAGCCGTATTTAATGCTATCATATTGTTCTTGGTTTCGATTTACTCAGAATAAAACAATCTAAAAAAGTGCCTTTTGCGGCGAAAGTGTAAATTGTACTGGTGAGTTGGTACGGCTCACTGAAGTTGATTTTTACCCAAAATTCTCGTTTTTTTGCTGTTATCTCCGAAACAATCAACTTTACGAAAAAACTGTAAATGAAAAATTTGTTGGAAATTTAATTTCCTACAAAAAAGGTCCTATCGACCCAATTGCTTAGATTAATATTTCTTGAGATATTGAACTTTAACTTATGAGTAGTATAAAATTTATAAAATATGAAATATTAAATAATAAAAAAAATAAAAAAAGTTCAATATCTCAAGAAAAATTAATCTAAGCAATTGGGTCGATAGGACCTTTTTTGTAGGAAATTAAATTTCCAACAAATTTTTCACTTACATTTTTTTCGTAAAGTTAATTGTTTCGGAGATAACAGCAAAAAAAACGGGAATTTTGGGTAAATTCAACTTCAGTGACCCGTACCAACTCACCAGTACAATTTACACTTTCGCCGCAAAAGGCACCTTTTTAGATTGTTTTATTCTGAGTAAATCGAAACCAAGAACAATATGATGGCATTAAATGCGGCTGAGTTATAGAAATTTGAAAAAATAAATAAAATTCGATTCACGTGTATTTTAGATGGAAAATCTTCTCACGCTTTGGGAGAGTACTTAGAATTAATATTAAGGGCTGTAACTTTCAGGGAATTTCTTTTTCGACATATCCAACAAAATTTCGGGTGGGGACTGAAAAAAAAAATAGTCGAAAAAAAAATCGCCCTAATATATATATATGTATGTATATGTCATAATCATGAAAACTTCTCGTAGCTCGGAATTGCCGCATTTGCCGCAAAGTCGATTTTTTTTTCTCGTAGGCAGAGCACTCTTCGAACTTTGTGAGTGTGTCGGGTGTGTGGTTCGACGCGCTAGCTATTTTCGTTGCATTTACAAATATTGTTAATTAGCAAAATGAAGCTTTTAACACACAACATGTTGACGTCAAAGTGTCTTAAAGGTGTAACAGTCGGTTATCCACTCGGAATTGTGGTAAGACTAATCGAAAATTATACTTGAATATTCGAAATTACGAAATTTTTTGAGGTTACCGTTTCACTCGTTTCAACACGAAACACCATCGTCAAAAACACGTGTACCACAATTGACACTCTTCGCGGTTTTTTTAAATTTTTCATAATTGACGTTGTTGGAAAAGTTCTTTTTTTCCAATTACTTCTAAATGATTCGTTTACAGGCAAAGGACATCAAAGTTTCCGATGTAGACTTTAATTCTGAATTCATTGCTAGAATTATTCCAAAGTTGGATTGGGCAACGCTGTGGAAAGCTGCGGAAAGCGTATGTACATGATTTTCGATAGGGATTAGTAGGACGTTATAAATTTTCGAATTACTTTGCAAAACTAAATTGTCACGTATCGGCAATTATAATTTGTCAATAATTTCGAGCCAACGTCACAGAGAATTCCAATTACAAGGTCAGAGCAAAGATAAGTAACCTCTCGTCAGTTTGAAATAGAACTAATTTTCTATTATTAATGATTTTAACTGTTACTCCGCAATATAAATCATTACTTTCCAGTGCGTTGCATGCAAAAAATTAATCTAACGAGTAACAGAGAAAGTAACAGCAGATTTTTTTTCATACCTTTATTTTTTCAAGAGATAGATCACTTTTATAAAATAAATGAGAATGAATAAATTATAAGACAATTCAAAAAAAGAGAGCACTTTTCAAAATGACGAGAAGTTACCATCTCTGGGTTGAAGCAATTGATGGTTTCAAAATCGATTGGCTAGGGACGATAGTTGTTGTTTCTTTAAAAGTGATTAGAAAACAAAAAAACCCATTCTTAGCAACGGTAGGTGTGAAATTGCATAGTAAAATTCTTTAAAAAAAATATCTTTCTTCAATAAATAATTATAAAAAGAAGCTAAGCCATGGAATATAGCAAAAAATGTCATTTACCAATAATCGAGTTACTGAAAATTTGCAATAACATTAAAAGAAATTTAAAAAATCACTATGGCTGTCCCAGAAGTAGGATAAATTGAATTAATTGAAGAAGCATCGATTTCAAAGGGGGCAATTTATATTGCAGATTGGTCACGTGGGTGAATTGCCGCAAACGTTGATCCAAGATTTTGAGACGAACGAGGATTTTCTCAAAAAAGTTCATCACGTACTGCTGGAAGTAGAAGTTATTAACGGCGATCTGTTGTGTCCCGAGTCTGGTAGGAAATTTCCTATAAACGACGGAATACCAAATATGCTGTTGAACGAGGACGAAGTTTAAGCACATTTTGCGGCACAAATCTATTCTTTAAGATATCATTGACTCATTTATCTCCGAGTATCCCCAAGCTCAATCCTCTGTCCCTGTAACAATAGAGACTTTTGTAGAGTCATTGAAATATTGACAAAACTTTGAGCTATTCATATTCCAAAAAAAAAATTCATCTCATCTCGTTCGAGATTCTTTTGTCACTCGATGTTTACTCCCGACACTGGCCCCGAAATTTAAGGGACATGGAGAAATACGTAGTGACAAAAATTGAAATACAATTACGGGCTATTTAGTAATAGAATGATAATTATACTAGCGATAATTGAAACATCGACCAATCGACATTTTACGTACTTAATCTAGGTATTTGTCGTTTGTTTATTGTTTTAAAAAAAAAAAAAAAATATTTCTTCAATGATTAGACATTGTCGACTATCAAACGTTCCGGCGAACGTTCACTGTAGATTTCATACTTCGCTGTTATAGTTTTAGACTAAAAACACATTTAATAAGTCTATGATAGATTGTAGCGTTGAAATGTGATATTATTAAATTATTGAACATCGATCAAACTCTCGTAGTTATTGTATGATGATGAAGTCGACGAATTGTCCTTTCTTTTTCTCACTCTTCGTCAATGTAATCTTAGGATAATCTTAGGTTATACTTTGATTTCACTGAACATTAGGATTTCAAGCAAAAATGAGCAAAATCAAAAATTTTCAATTACATTTACCTTTACATTTTTATTTTTCAATATAAAGTTCGTAATAATGGATTATTACATTTTTTAAATTCAATTATTCGACTAGATGACGAAAATCAAATTTTCAAATTGTAATTGAATCGTCACGACTTTGCTGATTTGTGATTTACAAGAAAATTTAGACGAGAAGTATTGGGTGGCTACAGATGTCTTTATTGCACAGATATGTATAGGTTAAGAGAGATACATTGTTTTCACTTTGGATACCTAGCATATACACATTACTCAATTTTTTAAAATTACCTCATTTTGTTTTTTTTTTCGTGTATAGCCATTGGCTCACGGATTCCCGTCAACTTTGATCGTGTGATATTTCTCTAAATTGCCTAAACTCTGCAAAGCATTATTATTATTTTTTTAATTCGTTTCCTAGAAATGTATATTCTGAATCCGTCGATCGCACCAGTTATTAGCGTGTGGGAGGGAAACAATTCGATAGGACGTGATTTATTCAACGACTGTGCTAAAAATTAGCAATAGCTTGGCGAATATCTAAATATATATATTTATATATATATTGATTCTTCGATCGTTTCAGCAAATTTGCTAAATATTGTTAAAAATAGTTTTCATTTCTATTAATTACGAGTACGTTGCACAAAGTGATTGAATTGCATTGAGTCGCTTTTTTTCCTTATTATTTTCCGCTCTTCATCGACAAATACTAATGTCAAACTCGCGAGTTTAGCACTCTGGACGAAAGATGTTCGATACTAACTAACAACCAAAAATGCGATGTTCTTCGAGCAGCGCGAATTTTACAACAAAAAAATCGAACAATCACGACAAGAACGATGACAAACATCTACACAAGTTGTCACGTCTAATTTTTTTTTTCTTCCTTCACTCATCACAACGATCATAAATAACACTCGAGAAAAGCGTCCTACAAATTTGTTTTTGGCAATTTTTTGTTTTTTCTTTTCTTTCCTTGTCACTCGTTTTCAACATCTTTGGCAAAGAATTTATTTAGCATATATCGGATAGACGAAGCATTTGGGTCGGGATAATTGTTTGAGGCTGCTTTCTAGCTAGGAGTTAACAGTTATAACCGTGTATCTCGAGTAAATATTCGACATTTCGTTCTAGTATCTCGACAGAGATAACAACTTAATTAGTAAATCGTCGAATTATTATTTTTATACCTCCAAGTGCTTGTCGTACGATAATTCGTTACGCAATTCTGATCGGTATCTTTTTTTTATCGTATTGAAAAGAAAAATTGACGAAAGTGACATTTTCGACAAGAAGAATCGGTCAAGAGATCGAGAATTTGATTTAAAATGAATATAAATTATGTTAAATCATTATACATAATGATAATCATTATTATTGTACTACAATTTATAGTTGTTCAAAGTTTTCGATCTTTTGGAACCACACTTGCCGAGTGAAAAGTCACTTTCGGGCGGTCATATTGTTTAGTACAAATCTCGACCGCCAGGATTACCGAACGAATATTCCCAATGAAGATTGTAGCAATTTGAATTGAGACGATATTTAAAACTTTTCATTTCTTCGATACACAGTTGAAACATCGAAAAGAAAGCGGTAGGGGATTGAGTTTATCATTTTTTTTCTACATTTACATCATTGTTTTATGCACACTCGCGCGACGATACGTAAAATATAGTCAAAATAGATTATTTCATCCGCCTTTAGTATCTCTCAAGAGTCAAAAAGCTATAAAAATAGCTCTCAACTATAACTTTTCAGCCACAGCCCGTCTTTGTTTCTTTTATTACTTCTGTATTCACATATTAGGTTCTTTTTCAAAGGCAGGATTATTATTTCACTTTTTTTTTCTCGTCTCGTTTTTCATTTCTCGCGTTTCTTTGGATGAAGCTATGAAAATACCTCTGTATATCAATTTAATTATGGCACATTCAAGTACTAGTTTATCATTTTGCCACCGGAGAATTCGTCCTTCCACATATTCACGAATCGCAATCTTGCCCTTTTTAAGGTTTCGCTTTCTTATCTTTTCTAGTTTTTCTTTTCTTTTTTCATCGCTCTACGGAAACGTATACGAGCGATATATTATATTTTTTTCCCATTCGACCCTCAACTTATGCTACTTTATATCCATATTGGACGCAAAAGACTCTTGTATCTTTGCTAAATGAAAAATTAAATTAAAACACTCACGACGAGACGCGCCATTACATTTAAAAACTAATATTGAAACATTTTTAGTTAATACTGATGGTTTTACAAATGGCTTCAATCTCATTACGTTCACTAAATCTATAAGTATTCTTTCTCAAATTCTATCAATTATTAAAATCCACGAAATAGTGTGTCGGTATTGTCTCAAGGATCAAACGGGGTGATTTTTGACATTTTTGAAATTATGTCGTTTTCTTTTCTCACGTTTTTCCGCACGAATTTAACGATTATCTGTTTTATACGCAAATATTCTCGAATACACACAAGACAATATTAACGTTGCACTATTTTGTTCACAAAACAATCTCGTCCACATAGACAACATGTAATGATCGGCAAAGAATTACATCGCGTAACGCAGCTAATAACGCTGACCCAAAGTTCGATTTCGCGAGATGTACTAAATATATAATATATATAGTTTGCATATTATTCTCACGTACAAACTGTTGAGTGCACGAAAACATCAACTTTTCTGGATATGTCATAGACGAAAACATTTAATAATAATATGACAGTAAATTTTCTCGTGTTCCAATGGAATGCATTTGTCACGCGTCTTTATGTTTGAATTAAATTTTCGACGAAAACGCAAAATTAACAACTCAATTTGTACCAAGTTCCACTTAGGAGGGGGCGACCTCGGTTTGTCGAGTGATTTATTTATTTTTGCTTATTCAAAAGTTTGAAGTTTTCAGAATATTTTCCGATTCTCACGGAGCGGAAAGTTGCAATATTTTTGAAGTTACAGGTAGTTATCCTCTAATGAAGATAAATACGTTGCATGCCTTCGTAACCTTTAGTTGAAATTTTTTAGGTTTTTTTTTTATGGTAAGAATAATTTTTTTTGCTCGCGGGACAAATATCACGGAGTCTATTGGTTCGATTGGCTTGAAATTTGAACCGAATATAAATTAAACGTTTCTTCTTGTAATGGGCTACGAAAATTACGATGTGTATAACGGTTTTTTTAAATTTATAAAACAAAAGCCAACGAATTTTGACGAAAAATCGACCCCTTAACTTCAGGATGTTCCAATATTAAACATTTTTTTCGTACTGCTTCAACTCATTGAAAACCTATAATCAATTTTTTGAGAACTCAAGATCGAGGTCCCCCCTCATTAAATTACGTCCCTCCCTTAAAAATTAATAAAAACGTTAACGAAGAATAAATCAACGTGTGTAATAGGCAATAAATAGTAGAGTCAACAATTAAATAAACGCAATGAACTATAAGCATAATCATGGATTAAAAACGGAAAACAATAAAAAATACTTCACGCTGATAAACGATGAAAATTCATCTTTCTGCCTTTTTCCCTCGACGCACTTACTTGGTTACAGTGTCGGTTTTCTTTAAGCATTTTTTTTTTTTAGAAGAAACAATTGCACATATCTCATTTGCCACGACTCTCGGTGTTCGCTGCGTTTCTCTGCGAATAAATCGAACCCTGTGCCAAACCTCTCAATGGCCCTTTGCGCATTTCCGTGTTTGGACCTTTGGCGACGCCACGACTTCCCGACACGAGCGACGAGTCTTTGCCGAATGCCAGAGAACGTGTGCAAGACTCGGTCGTCAGTAAATTCGGATCTGGTCCTGCCCAAGGTGCATAATCGGGTCTGAAAATTTTATTTTAATAGAAAAATCACGGTCAGTACACTCGAGGAATTTGGAGAGAAATTTTTAACGATTTCTTTAACTTCAGACTTTTTCGAGATTTTTCTTGACAGTGGAAAGAACATAGGGGTTTGAAAGATTCACAAATATTGAGAAAAGTTCAAGGAGCAAAAATATATTTTTTTCGGTCGTTTAAAAGATTGCTTTCGTGGGTATTTGTTATTTTAATATTGATTTCCAATGAAAGTGCACTTTGAACAATTTTTGTTTATAAAAACCAAAAATATGAGTATAGCTTTTGAATTTAGAGCCTACAAAAAAGGTCTATACGATTTTTTCGCGATGTATTAATTTGAAATTTGTTTTCGTCAATATTTTTGACGACGTGCCATATTAAAAAAAAAAAAAATCTCGCGGAGAATGAAGTGGCTCAAAAAAATTTGTCGCACAAAACTGTACGAAGTATGCGAATTGCAAGAACATCTGTGAGTCGACGAAAAACTCCTCAATTCTGTACTCAGATGTTTCGATCGATTTTTAACAATGTATTATCAGAGGGATTTTATTGAAGAAAAAAACAGTATAGATGAATCAATACTCACAGTAGCAGATCGTTATTTGCTCCTTTTGGATAATCGGAATTTGCGCCAATTGGTTTAGCGAGATGAGGTGACTTGTACTTGCTGTCCTCGGTGGTACTAGTTCCACGTGATACTCTGTTAGAAGAAAAAAAAGATTAGACACTGAATTTGCCCAAAAAAATACGAACAGCGGATATCTTTGATTAAAAGTTACGAATTTTTCGGGGTATTATAGTTTGATCGAAAGTTTAGATCCAATAGAAATTTTTCAACTCACTTGGGTGCCTCATTTTTATTCTTCGATCTCTTTGATTTATCCGCATCGACGTCCTTGATTATTTTCTTAATCGGCGAAGCTGTAAGTTTTAGGGCCTCTGTTATCGGCGGTGTGTCTCTGCGATCGTCACTTTTACTGCTGCTACAATTATTGAATAATACAATGAGAGAGCAATGAAAAGATATCAATGTGAATTTTGAGAAAATTCCATATATTTAATTATACCCCTGACTGCTGGTCGCCCGGGTTGGCTGAATGGCATCTTCGGCGACCATTATATTCAGTATGTGAATAGCACGTTCCTCGTCGTAATCGACGCTATCCATTGCCAATGTAATCACTCTTTCCGGTACAGTTTTGAATTTTTCCATCAAACGTTTTTTCACTAAAACAATCGAAACGCGTTAGATGTTAATTTTCGAAAGATTAAACGAAAAAGACAAATTGCTCACTTTTATTTTTTTCTTCCAAACTCTTCATGCGTGGCGGTGGCGTTGGTGCAACTTGAGCAGTCTGGGCCTGCAAGCAAAGTCAATTAACATAAAAAAACGAACTTTTTTTATTTGATATGAACTTATTATTCTCAGATCTTGATAATATGTAAGAGGGGGGGATGGAAATTAGATTTTTACCAGTGCTTCTTCTTTGACACGAGCAACGGATTTACTCGGTCCAGTGGGATTGCGTTTCTCGTAACCACGCTCGATAAGCTTTTCCGACGCTTTGTGAACATTATTGTCGCTCTGTTCCAAAATATCGAGCAACAGTGTTTCGTCGACTTTGGGAAACACATTCTTCAGGTACCTGAGTTACAACATGTTTGAATAAGAAAAATTCCATTAACGAGAGGTGTTTAAGAACTTTTTCTTTGTCTTTGCAATTAAACGGGTGCATATACGATTGCGAGTATACAAAAAAAAAAAAACAATTACTGCGAATTGGACGATCAATAAAAAAAAATGTATTCTAATACGTATTTATGATTCTACCGACATCTATCGTCAACGTTGTTTCTAGCGAATCTTCGATAAAGATTCACGACGAAGAAAACGCTTTTTCTTTTGTTTTTCCTCTTCGCATATTACAACTTATTCTTTCTCGGGGGAAGCAGGCGATCGAATATGCAATTTAGTTTTTCAATGTTATCCAATTTTTACACGGGCTGCGGGAGTTGATGAAAATTTGATTGTTCCATTCCATTTCGAAAATAGCAATGTACGAATTTTCGTAATCTGTAATCGTAATGAATTTAAAAAAATTTATCAAATTCAAGAAAACTACTCAGAGGGTTTGCGAAGTATAAATTGGAAAAATGACATTTTCTCAATCTCCAGAGAGATAAAAATTGGAAATTTCACAAAAGTTCATATGCACCATTCGTACTTTCCAAAATTAAAAAAAAACGGCTGCAGTTGGGTGATTGATTTTTCGAGTTATCTCTCGCACGATTTTTCGTATATACAGTACAATGTGTTTTTGTTGTTGTACCGGCGTGCCTATAAATAGCCATTGACACTTCGCACTAACAGAGCATTCCTTTTTTTTATTTTTTCGTTAGTACGTTAAAATTACAATAAATGAAATCACATGGGATATTTTAGTGTCCGATGCACATGCATATAAACATTCATGCTGTCGTACGTCTCGTTTACAGGCCAAAAATAAAAATCGTTCATTCGATCACGAGGCTGTTTAAAAACAACAAAAAAAAAACGAATACAAAATCATAAAGGAAACGTAAAGGGAATGAAAAAAAAAAAGAAACAAAAATGTTGACGGTAAAAAACTGACCTAGCGATAGTTCGAGTAATTTATGAATATCCATGATTATGAGGTATAGAAAAATCGATGAGGAAACTGAAAGAAAACAAAACATAAATTGAAAATAATGTGTAAAAAAATTAAAATTGAAAAATTTCGAAAAAAAATGTGAATCATCGCCTCTCTATAGTAGCATGGCTGCCGATATTCCAAATAATCTGCAATGGCAAGGTAATTTGCCCGTTTCTTTTTTTACATTTTTCAACAAGCATCAGAGGGTATAAATAGCGACGAGAAATTTTGCTGCAAATATTTTATCGAAAGGTATTCAATTGGGCTACTCCATTTCCTAGGAAAATCACAAAAACAAATCAACGTATCGGCAATTAAGGAAATTCCTCCACAGAGCAGAGTGTTCGGGTGTGACTTGTGAGGATATCGAAAAAAAAAAAAAAAAAGAAGACAAATAATTAAAAACTAATGTTCAATACCAATGGAGGCAAATCCTTAATTCTACAGAGATATAGTTCGAAAAATTCGAGGAAATTCATTTTCAACTAAAGTTCGGGCAGAGAATCTCGACGCATGCTACTTCTACACAACGCTGAAACAGATTTTGTATATTTTGATTATTACGAGGTTGTACAGTAAAAAATAATTTTGTAAAATTCCGAAATTCTTTTTTTTCTTTCTTCAGTAATTCAGACAAAAATTTATCGAAACATCGTACAACATATTCACCAAAGTAAATTGTCACTTTTACGAAATGCCTTACGACGACCATGTACAAATTTTGTAGTTGAAGATAAATTTTTTTTCTTGAGATGCTTTATCTAAAACAAAATGGAACGATAATTCATCGTTGAACTGGCTGGAACAATAATTTTTTTTCAAGTTTCAAAAAATTGTACAAATATTTTTTTACTGTCTGGAACACGTGTTACGAGATGCAGAGTTGTTGGATTGAATTTCAATGTTTCTCTATTTTGCGAAATAAAAGTTTTTCTGATTGAAAAACTTTTCGTAGGAAAAAAAAAACAATTCAAAAATCTACTGCATCCGGTAACAAATTGTTTTCTATCTATATCACAATATACGTACTTATATGTGTATACACACATATATATATATATATATATATATATATATCAACATCTAGCATCCAGGAATTGGGTTGTGACTGAAAGAAACAATGAAATATGCATAAACCTAAGTTTCATTTTTGGGGAGTTTGGGGTCGGTCTTGCCCCACGTGGTGGACTCAGCGTTAGTGCTGCGTGTATAGCGTGAACCGGTAGCCGCCATCTCGGCACAGCGTAGTTTGAATGCACTCCAACGGGAGTGCAAGGTCCGGGCTCGCAAAGCGGATTCTTCTCGACCTGAAGTGCACTCACGACGAGAGCTGGACGATTGTGGTATCTGAAATACATTGGCTAGAAACTTAAAATCTAATCCTGAAATTTTGGCAATATTTTATGATTTTTTTTTCTTTCAACATTTCATCTTCGAAAATTGTTAAACGGTTCGGGTAGAATGTTTTTGTGATAAAGGGAGAGAAAATCACGCGTTAATTCAAACGAAACCGGATTAGAGAAGAAAATCGAGGATAAAGAGAATTAGAAGGGGAAACGAAAATTCAGATTAAGTAGAATCTCGCGGAGAGAATCAGGTAAATCGAGTAGTGAATTTTCAAAAATTCTTTGTACACATTTTCAACGGGAAACTGATGTAAATTAAGGTGAGACTGGATCAAAGAATGTCTAGATTTTTTTATAAAAAAATATATCGACGCTGCTTACGAAAACTAGCATGTTTCAGATTTCTTACGAAAACAAGCACGCTTGATATCTGCGCGAAAACTAGCATGTTTCGGCTTTTACCACGAAAACTAGCAAGTTTCGACTTTTACCGCGAAAATTAGCACGTTTCAGTATCGCTGGAAGTGTTTCTCATTTTTTTACTCCACGTTTTTTGAACATCCTTTTTTACTCCAAATTGACGAATTATTTATGCTCGTCATTTTATACTGTTTTATTTTTAGTTTGAATTTATTTCATACATATTTTACTGTTTGAATTTTGGTCTGCTAGGCTTATCATAAGATGGCAAACAGCAAATGCCTCGTCATTTTGGAGTAAAAAAAACATGGTCAAAAAAATTAGAGAAAAGAAAATCGAAAACAATTGCAGTGTATGCAAAGTTAACAATGTCAGTTTTTTTCCCTCTTGCTACTTCGTCCAAGACCTGACATTTCTCGAGATATCTCAATCGATTGTTTTGAAGATTTTGCCAACTGTACTTTATACTTATACTGTACTTTATACTTTAGTCGTTGATCACTCCAAGATTGCGTTTTTTTTTAATGAAATAAAAACACAATGAACGATTCTTCAGACTGTAAGTAGAATATACTTTTTATAAACAATAATTTTGTTCAATTCCATCGCTGACTCCGAAACTTGAAGTCATGAAAAATATCATTGATGAACAATTTTAGTTTTTGGGTGGTGGAATATTGCGTATCGTATTTTCAATAATGTTATTATTTTTTTAATAGAAAACGAATATAAATGTTTAAGGGGGTACGGGCGATACACCCTTAATGTTTTTCACTTATTCCTTATATCGCTCCCGAAAAATTATTAAAACATTTGTGAAAGTTCTGAATCTTATTCGATTTAGTTCGGCAAATATACTACTTTTTCCAGTGCAAATCGAAATATGCTAGTTTTCGCGTCGGAAGCCGAAACATGCCATTTTTCGCGGCAGAAGCCGAATCATGCTAGTTTTCGCGGTGAAAGCCGAAACATGCTAGTTTTCGCGTTGAATATCGAAACGTGTTGATTTTCGTGGTGAAATTCGAAACGTGTTAGTTTTCGTAAGAAATTTGAATCGAGCTACTTTTCGTAAGCAGCATCGATATATACAACGATCAATTTACAGAAGACTAATGCATTTTATACCGATAATGCGTAAGATATATTTTCCCGCCATTTTTTTTAAATATCAATTTATGTAACATTGGTTCGATCTTACTGGTTCATGGCTCATTTTGTTTGTACTAAGTAAAAATTTACCAAAATCCTCTGATAAATTAACTAAATACGATTTTCTAAACGAGAAGTTAAATAACGAACGTTAACTATTATATTCAGACAACAAAATCAATGGATTTTCTACTCGTCACAATTGAAATAATTTCACGAAAAACGCCTTGTGGGTAAACAAGGCTACATTAGTGTGAATTTATCATTACTAGAATTTTTCTACAACGAACGAACCCGTTCGTCAGTCTAGATTCACCGCGATTAGCATCGCTTCCCTCGTGCAAATTTGTTTAAAGAATTTTTCAAACTTCACCTCTTAATCGATCTGACTTTAGCCCACGATTCTCTTAAAAACAATGCAAACATTCATTGATTAGTACGTTAGTAACGAATCTCGATGAATCTTCCATTTCGTTGTAGTGACATACAAATGAAAAGCTCTTATCCCGTTCCTTGAGGTCAGAGAAATAGAAAGAAAAAAAAAAAACTGTCATTCGTTAAAATACCCAATATCCAATTTTGTAACTGTTTCATCTCACTTTTTAAGTAACAGACGAATATGAGTGTCAGAGACGGTTGGAAACATCGCGTTGATTTTTGCTACTTGTATTTCCATATCGCCGCTCTGCGTCAGGCTCGTTTCCATATTTCTAACTGGCGTCGGTGTTCCTATTGTCATCTCCCCAAATCGATTTGTTGTTGCACTGATCGAACGTGTTGACATCGGTGTTTTTAAATCCTATGCATTTACAGGAAGGGAAAAAAAAAAGAAAAATATTGTAATTATCCCGTGGTTACGATGAAATTTATGAAAAAAAAATGTCCAGCAGATAAATGTTCTTAAAATTACAAATTACTTAAACAACGACAAACACAAACGTATAGATGGAAATTTTCAGATTTTTTTTTTTGTGAAATCATGCTCTTTTTTTCGGTTTTTCAATCGACCTACCTGAATACTCGGCGGTAAAAATGCAAGCTGCGGGTTATGATACGGCGATGGTGTCGGATATATTTGGAGGGCTCTGTGACCACCAGTATAAACGAAATTACCACTGCCTCCACCCGTCTGTGTTTTTGCGTTTATCGATTAAAAAAAAAAAAAAAAAAAACAAAGGTCCATGTGCAGCGTGCGTGAACAATTGATATTTTTGAAAGCGCTGATCAAACGGTGAAAATTCGTGTGCAAGAAGTGTCCAGGGAATAAATATCGTAATGTCTTTCGTGAAACGAGGTTGAGCTCAATGTACAAAGATTTAAATAGTACGAGCGACAAACTTCGTTATCTTATTGAGACGATAATTTTCGAAGATATCAGACTCTCGACGAAACATTTTTAGACAATTTATGGGCATAATTTCAGATAAGCTAAGTATTGTTTATAGACATTTTCTAATTCCACGCAATTTTGCAATTTTTTTAAAAGAAAAATGTTAATTGATACTTAAAATAGGCTCTCAACGAAAGGAGATGCATGACGTCGAAGTTTGCATCGTTGGAAGACAACGAAAATAGGTTTTTTAAATTTTAATTTTCGATATTGCTCTGGCTTCTCTTGTCGATTTAGGCTCAGGTCCAGGAGATCCCAAAAAATGTTTCAACGATCTTCGTCTTAGAAATTTCAACCTCAAGGAGGATGGATGGTATAAAAAAAAATATATTTTCGTTGCGTTCCAACGATGCAAACTTGAACATCATGGGGATGCATTATTTATTATGGTTGAACAATTCGATCATCATTTCTTGTGTCACCGATCCAAATATCTCTGCCTATTTTTTTAGCAACTAATTGGACATGGAATTTTTGTAACTCGAGTTGCATTTTAAATCGTACAGGTTAAATTGTAGAAATGAAAATTCAAAGAATTATTAACGGTGCATAGCGTTTGTTTATCTTTGAAACGGAATGATCCTTTATTTCGTTTATTTTAATTGGAGTAGCGTTGCGCAGAGTCTGATTCTTCTTAAATTTGAGAGTATTTTTTTAATTGTTAAACTGTTGAGTTTGAAAAAAAACATTGACTGACCTGCAAGGGTATGGATTCGGGAGGATTCATTCCGGAGGATGAGCTTGTCGGGATATGAGTACTCTGAGCCTGAACGTACTGGGCATACTGCCAGTATCTCACTCTCGGATCTTCCCATGTGGTTGTTCTGTTGAAATGATTGATGAAGTACCTGGCGGAACAGAATAAATTCCAGGCGTTGGGAAAGACATGAAACGAACGAACGTCGATGACAAATACATCACGAGCGTGTTTCTATTTTTTTTTTTTCTTCGTTTGTTTATCCAAAATTCATTGAAACGTCATTAAAATCAGTCAAATAGTTAATTGACAAAATGAGTGACAATCGTGAAGACACTTGTTATGAGTGCAACGAGTAGAAGAGCAGTTCGAAGAGAAATTATAGCTTTTTTCACGATTTGTTAATAATTCAAGAATACTATTGTTTAACGTTGTTTTTTTTACGTACGGTCGACCGCTACACATGTCGTATCTGCATTCCCAACCCGGAGGTAACTGCGTTCTATCATCCTGTTCCGCCATTTTTTTTCCCGTAATCTGACGTTTGACAATATTCGGGGAAAAATCTCCCACAATTACCTTTAGCACACGACGAATCGTGCGGGACCGGGGGGCGGCGGGGCGGGGGCAGCTAGAGATCTCTTCTCGTTTTTGTCTGATTGCGCCTCTTCGAATTGGTTACCGTTCCAATCGAAGAGTTATCTGC
Organism: Oxytorus armatus; assembly: GCA_958009045.1. NCBI lineage: Eukaryota > Metazoa > Arthropoda > Insecta > Hymenoptera > Ichneumonidae > Oxytorus > Oxytorus armatus. The sequence goes on along the minus strand of OY253746.1, from coordinate 7,596,298 downwards.
AATTGAGTATAGTAACCATCGCTCGGTAAAAGAGAACTTTAAGGGAGCGCTCAGTTATCTTTTTTTTGCAGTTTAAGGGTGTAGGGAAATTATCGAAGCTGCCATACATTTTTCAATATGCTCGCTCGGGATTACCGAAGTATAAGTACTTTTTTTTTTCAAGCATGATCACACTAGGCTCGGCTAGGTAGCAAATGCATCGGGGATGGGCACCGTTTAAGGGGGAAAATTATTTGAAATATTTTTTTAAATCATGACTCATTGGTATGAAAAAATAAAACATGTAACGTTTTTTTGTGTGTTACGAATAGTTTGGAGTAATTATTCTTTTATAATGAATATTAATATTTTTCAGAATAATAATCAGTTCAGTAAAAAAGTGTTTAAAGTAGATTGTCATTTGAATGGTGCCCGCAGCCCAATGCAATGTAATAAAGTGAAATTACGGGAAATTCCATGACAAAAATTACATTTTTTTTCTTTTTTCGTTATTCATCTAGAACGGTGATTACGATTGAGAAAAGAAAGCAGCAGATGATTGAGCGCAACTTCACCGCGCCGCTTGTCCCACGCATTCTGCCAATCGCTCCCTTCACCGCCAACTCTTAACTTCTCACTGAACTCCCTCAATTTCAATAGTCAATAATCATTTGATCGTCAATAGGAAAGATGAAATTTTTGCAGAATTCGCGGTGGGATCATTTTGGAGCAGAAATTCTTCGAACAAACGATAAAACGTTTTTTTAAATAAATTTTCCACTTTTTTTGGGTTGGGCTATAGTTGCTGGAAAAATTTGAACGATTTTGTATCGTGTTAAAATAACTTTATTTGTCCTACATTCGCGTTGATAATTCTTCGAAACTTAATTATTTTTTTAACTATCGATTAACATCACAGTAAAGAATGTACATTGAGCATCCGCTCGGGAATATACGCCTGGTCCGCGAAACACTTTCACGATGACCACCAATTCCTTCATTCCGCAAATTTATTTTACGAGCAAATCGCGAAATCATTCAAATATATATCAAATACTGGACGTTGAAAGAAAATATATATACATGTAACTTATTTGCGGCATCGATTTCTATATGTAACGATCAAAAGATCAGCTTTTTTCAATCAATGTTCCATAAATAGATTGAATGATCTATAGAATAAATGAAAATAACATGAGTCACGTGCAATCGTGAATAAATTAGAAAAAAAAAAAAGAATTATTGTCTATACTTCAAAATTCGTCGAATATCATGGCGTGCAATGATGAAAATTCATCGTACAGCGGGTAACGCATATTTTCTATCCTTAGAAACTAAATTTAACTTGTTTCTTTCTTTGTAGACCATTTTCAATATCAGTGGTAAATTAATTTTTTAAAGATTTCGGCGGACGGGTTTTGTCCTTAAAAACGTAGTCATTCAGCATGTTGTAAACGAGACCAACCGTGAGAGTACCTATAATGGCCGATTGTGCCGCTACTCGAAGTTGAAGCAAGTACAGCGACATGGGACGATCACGTGGTCTGTTCTTGAATCTATACGCCCCGATACCGAGGGTCGTTAGAAATGCGAGTACGCCTTAAAAGACAGAAATAAGCATTTTCAGAATATTATATTTATTAAAAGGGAGTTTTATGATGATCCAATTGTTGTGAAAATTGCATATATACCAACTGCGAGAAAAGGACTTCGCCGTGCCTTAGACACAATCATGGATCCTATTCCCTCATCTTCCATATCTATGTTGATCGGTCGATCATCCATTTTTTTTGTTTCGGACGATCGATGGGACAGAAGATTACAATCTTTTTGCTCCACTGCAAGTTTTTAAAAACATTTATAAAGATTTATTACTTGTCTTTTTTTCATTTATCAGTTTAAAATGTGTTGGATTCTTTGAATTATAGGTATAACATAACTTATTTTGCCACTTCCTTCGGAACATACTTTGATCATTACGGTACATGGATAAGCTGCGTTTACGTAAGAAATCGAATGATTACATGTTTTAAAAAAAATTGTAAATTTAAAAGTGAACGTTTTCACTTAAAAAATCATAACTTTTTCATTTTTCAAGTCTTTTGTTTGACATTGAAATTTGACATTGCATTTTTGACATTTTTTGAAAATTTATGAGTGACGCTCATGAGATACGGCACTTTGAGGGAAAAAAAATAGTTCTATATTGCCAGTTCCACAAAAAGATTATTGACCCTAAGGAGTTACCTCTTCGAGCAATTTCTTAATGAGGCAACTTCAAGCCTCCGGTAGAGGTCAGAAACTTATACTCGTACTGGATAGTCAAATTTTGGGTCACTTTGATTCCCAGTAACCACAGAGGGTTAATTCAATGGAGGCTATATATACAGCGAATTTAGTCTCGACATTGTAACTTTAGTGTCGCACAGCGACGCCCACTGTTCCCCCAAAAATACTGCTTATCCATTATGGTTCCAGTGTGTTTGTCTGCTTCATCAAAATGATCTTATCACTCTCCAACTGCTTAATCGGATCCTGTCAACTGACATTCATGATCAATCCTAATTCTCAGGATACGTGTCAGTAACAGAGTGATTTTATTATTTTGAGACGATAGACAAACATTGCAATGGTACAGAGTTTTTAATGTTGAGCTGTTTATAAAATGGGACCCGTTCAATTGCTGTGTAGCACAAAAATTTAGAAGAAACTTGGACAAAAATTGAGCCGTTGCGATTGCATTTTAACATTTTTTTATTTGCACAAAGTAACGGATTACTTTAATATATTCTTGATTTAATGAGCATAAATCTACGGTAGTATTAAAACAGTGTTAAATAGAACACTGATACAAAGAAAAAAATACAATTAATGTTTTATTTGCACATTGAAGGTAAAAAATTTCACTATATCCTGTTCGTAATGACAGTTCGATTAAAATACGTTCAAACTTGTATCTATACGTGCTATATATCGAGTTGTCTTATATATATATATTACAGTTGGGATTGTACGTCATTGATCGTGGATGGTATAGCGTGTGTAGTTCAAGGTCACAGTTACAAAGTCTTCTGCGGGCAGATCCTTTTTTCCCCACACACGTTACAAATTACATAATTACGTGTAAATGCAGTAAGATTAAAGTAGAATCTTAAAAATGATTCAACAAAAATTGATACGATTATTTTCATAAAGACCGAGATATGGCGTGGTAGTTTTATTTTTACATGTGAATACGTAACCTAAACTTGTCACCGCTAGCGCGTGTTCGTCATTGGCGTAGATATAGACATTTTTAAGAATGTCCGAACAAACTATATCTTGTATATTTTTGTTAATGTATATTTATATATTTTCGTGCCGTGCGATATTCATCGGGCACATGACGCTAACGACATATGACGAAATGTTCCGCAAGAATTTCGACTATACTCGATTTATCAGTAAAACTCTGAGAATAACGTGAAACAAACGTTGAACCCAAAAGTTCAAATAAATCTCGTATTTTTAAATGTTCACTTACATTATTTTAGATATTATGTCATTTTTCATGGTCAAATATCAAGTAACAGATTTAAAAAAAAACTTATATATATTGATTTCGATGAAAAGGTTACAAACTCACCACGGTTTCTTGAGCAGAGTACACAATTGAAATTCGTGGGCTATTGGATGTTTGCGGGGGGTGAAAACTGTATAATTATTTTGATAGAAATAAATCGATCACGCGCTAAGAACGGGATACACAAAACTATAGAGAAGGGAACACTACCATCGACCACGAAGTCACCTCGCGTTCTGAATCGGTTTTACGAATGCACAATGCACTAATAAACGTGTAAATGACGGATAAGATCGTCAGAGAAAGAGACTGGTGCTGCCCCCTCGGCGGTTACTCGTCACACGAGTCACAAGGCTCTTTTTTTTCTTCGTTTTCTCATACATATAGGTTTATCCGAATACGCGTGATTTGCAGTATTTTTGTTTCCCCGGCCTACATAATTCAAATTGTCAGGTGTGAAGAACAAGTAATAGTCATTGTTGTAAAACATTTTTTCCTCTCTTTCGATATTAAATTATAGAAGTCACGCGAAAAGACTGCAATTTTGCCGTAGTAAACTTTCGATTAAGGGGGGAAATAGGGTTAGACGGTTCAAAAAATCGATTTTTTTTTATTTCATAAATTGTTAGTAAAACTATTGAAAAATATGTTCCCAAAATTTTAAATGAAAATTCCGACTCGTTCTATTGTTATAAGCCATTAAAGGGGGAAATAGAGTTAGGACAGCGTTTTCTCAATGATTTTCATGAATTTTTTTTTAGTATTAAAAATGAATATAATTTATTGAAACTTTGAGAATATTTTATACATATATTTAAGTATATACTATAACATTTTTGAAGAATTTCCTTGAAAAACACCGAAGAAAATTTATGACTGCCTTGATCTTGTTTTTCTTGGTACTATTTTTTCAAACGCGTTTTTCTGAAAACGACTTTTTTCGAACTTGCGTACACGCTAGTTTGAAAAGTTTTCAACCAATCGTTTTGAAAATTGGCAGTTACTTTCTTCATAGTATTGCGCTCTATATGAACCTAAAATCGGAATATTATCATTATTTAAAATAATTTTTTTTTTGCAAATAATGTTGTAAAAAATGGCAAAAAATCATGCTTTTTTGTTTTGACCCCTGTAAAAAATTTAATTTTCTATTTTTTTGGTAGCATTTAGGTTCATATAGAAGAGAGACATATAATAAAAGTAACTTCCAACCTCGTTTGATTTCAGATGAAAATTGCGGCTTGCAGAATGTACGCAAAATGCTGAGAGTCTGATTGCGACCTGCGATATGGGGTCGCTAATATCTTCGGTGTTTTTCAAGGAAATTCTTCAAAAATTTTATAGTATATACTTGAATATATGTATAAAATATTCTCGAAGTTTTAATAAATTATATTCATTTTTTATACTATAAAAAAATTCATGAAAATCATTGAGAAAACGCTGTCCTAACCATATTTCCCCCCTTAAACATTATCCGTTAATCAATTTTTTCCATACTGACCTCTTGGAAATCCCCGCATTAATAAGAATGTAATTTTATCGGAACAGTATTAATTCCTACCTGCGAGAAAAGATACGGACTTCCGGTTGTCAAATTTTTGGCACTGTTCCGCCTCCGTATATGTCCTGCGAGATATTATATAATTGGCATAACTTCGTAGTAATAATTATAACAATGAGCTTTTACACAGAATTTAATATTAACATCGCTTAACGATTTTTTATCAGTCATTATTTTTTTGGAATATTTTAGCGATTTATGAATGAAGCGAGGAATTGTTTACTTATTTGTTTATATTACTTTCCCTGGCTTTTACTACACTTTTGAGGTATCATAGAAACGATCGAATTTTTCACGTAATCAGAAAAGAGTTATTTAACATGTTAACAAATCTTTTGTTGCATACGGCAATTGTATATTTAGTTATTAACAAACATTATTTATATTCATTTTGATTCAATTGAAATTTGGTAATAACTAAATATTTATTTCGTATACCACGAAATTTTGTTAACATTATAATCAATTTTTTCACTCTGTATAACTTTCGTACGTGTGCATTTTGTAAAATTGTTAATTTCAATTGATTTCATAATTCAAATCCCTTAACCGATTGTTATTTAAAAAAAAAAAGGATAAACAAAATCGGTGCAGCGTATTTCAGAGTCTGTGCGTGGCATACGTGATGATCTTTTCACGTTACGTGCTCTTCATCTCGTATTACAAGGATCATAACGGAGGTACAAAGTCCGCACTACGTGATGGATGCAGCGTAGCTTTTATGGGCCTTACACATATAAGTACCATAAAAAAAGAAAATGTATAAACCATCTCAGTTTACCATCTCTCTCTTTATTCTTTCGAAAACTTTCCATCGCCCTACGACCTCCATTATATTCGACACCTAATATGTTACAAAAGTCACGTATACCGTCCAGCCGTCCAAACATAGACATAACGCGTTCTACGTTCTACGTTCTTTTTATAAATTTTTTCACAAATTATTTTGCAATTAGCGCCACGCGTTATTGAAAAAATATTTTCGCACATTGCGTTCCTGCGTGAACGTAGCAACGAAGAATGTTTGTCAAAAATTCGATGTCTCGATCGAATTATCGATAATCGATACTATACGACGCTACCTTCAGAGCGTCGTTTGTCGCGCGTGTGCAGCAGTGTGCAGCAAGCAGCAAGAGAGAGAGGCTCTCATTTTCAAGATGGCGGCGGGATTGCTTTGTTAACACCGCAACGTCGGCTTAAGAGTTTTCATATCAATAATCGTTAAATAAAACACAACAATAATGTTGCTCGTCAGAGTAAAGTCTCGTCTTCTCGTGAAACAATCACGTACAGTGGTGAGAATAAAAAAACGCGAGTATAGTATCCCGGCGGTGAGGGAGAATGAAGACGCGATACCGGAGTATCCACCTATAACCGATGAAAGTTATCAAGGCCGATATTGGAGAAATCGAGAAATTTGGGTGAACGATGTGAAAAACACGAGAACCGTTGAGGAAAAAATGATAAAGGTAAACATGGCACGTTACTACGGATATAGAACGGTCGTGTTGGACGAATCGAAGATACCTTATAATGCCGTCGATCAGATGCAATATTTGACGAAAACACATGTACCCAATGAACCCGGTCTACCGTCCTATTACAATGACATTATAGAACCGGAAAAACTGCGAAATATTGTGTCGAAAATTCGAGGACCCATCGAGGATGGTCTTATCTTCGAACACACCAGCAGAAAGTAATTATCACAAATTGTACATAGGAATTTTTCACTTTTTTAGAGTACTTGGCGTTGGAAATAAACGAGCGAACAGCGTTACATAAAATAAAAACTCATGAATTTTTTACAATTAAATCAAACAACGTTTCACGGTATGAAGAATGTACAGTAATGTTTTAAATTTAAAAAGCCTTTCCATAATTGTTAGCGGAATAACGCTCACGAACAATGCGCGTTAACATTAAGAAGTACATTGTTTGTCGTTCTAGACGTTCGGCGGAACTGGACGAGACAATTTTAGAAGAACCAGAGCTTATGGATAACATAATAGGCAAAGCGGTGAGCGTACAGATACACAGAACGCTAGCGTCTAATCTTGCTTTGGAAAATCCTCACTTGCTCGAATCAGAGATCGATTACGACCCTCGTATAGAAGCATTTTGGGTCACCGGCGGTTTACCAGTGCCCGAGGCAGTGAAAATTTGGAGAAGACAATCCGGCCTGCCGGACTATATTATTGATCATCCCGTTGACAGACACATGCAATACGTGGGAAGGCCAAATTTTCAATTGAGACACTCTCTACCCTTGCCCCAAATAATACCGTTGAGCGAATCCGAAAATCCGGACTTTAACGTTCCCGTCTTCAAATACGATCCTCGCGTATTGGGTCTAACGACCGTTAGACGACACGGTACTAATATACCAGGATTTTGGCCTGGTGACAAGAGCGAATTTGGCCTTTTTTCTTATCACAAATGTGGCCATTTGGCCGTTCGACGATTCGACGATATACCCGATGCTCTTAGAGTACAGGCTGTATTGGGATCTTGGGGTTGGTTGCTCGCGCAAGCGTGCAATTTAGGTAAGAAATTATAAGCAAAATACAATCGAATACTTTCGCACTCGAAGGTAAATAAGGGTTGTACTCCTGAGTGAAAAGGTTTAACGTTTATTATTATTTTTTAACGAAAAAAGATACAAAATTCAAACATCCTTGACTACGCAGGGTTCTCCACGTGGAACGAGGTGACATATCCTCTAACGAATCAGATGATAATAACAAACGGCAAATGGTGGACTTTCTGCGTTTATCAGTTAAATACGACGCTCATTCATGGGTTTCACATCGACGAAAATCCTCGCCGCAACGTATGTTGGATTACCGAGCCAAAGAGATTGTACGATAAAATCGAGAACGATCGTGTTTACGGTCTTAACGACGAGATACTCGAGACTCTCGTGAAATTTTACGTTAACAAGCCGCGCGAGAGAGTTGGCGTCGAGATGAAACCTTGTTTACAGGGTGGCGAAGGTCTCGTCGCAAATATTGCCGGTAACATGAAAAGAGCTTGGCTCGAGGAACGTTTCAAGCTTCTCGTTTCCAACAGACCGCGTCACAGGTTAGTTAATTTTTCACATCGTCGCAATTTATTCTGGCTTACACTCACGGGGAACGTAACAAAAAAAATGGAAATAACAATTTTTTGTGCCTTAAACTTTTTTTCAAATCATGCATGTGGAAACATATAAATATATTGATACAATTATCCGGGCTACGATCGCACGAAAGATTTTGCGTTTCTCGTCCAGTTCCAGTCTATAAACTACTTAAAAACTCTTTTTTAATGACTTGGCGTCAAGACACTGCCGCGTCTCTTGATACCACGAGTGACGTAAGCTAGTATTAAGATTTTTCCTTTTTCTTCGTATAACTCGTTTATTTAACGTTAATTCGCGTTTTCTAAAATTAGGCCTCTACCGGAAGTGTACAACTGGCAGGAGATTTACATGCGTAAAAATCAAACGAGACCGATGGAAAAGAAACGCGAGCCATGGCAAGTGGGCATTAACCAGTGGCAACGGAGACTCGACGATCACGTCAAACGATTTATTCCGAGGGCTGTGCGCGTAATAAAGAAAAATACAAAGTGGATTCAAAAGTACTATCCGTGATGAACAACGGGATATCGTGAATGTAGATATGAACATTTTTTAAAACATTGAATGAACTTTAACATCTTTTTCGTTATTTTGTTGAAAACAATACGCCAAACATTTTGCCGAAGGATGGTTGTAAAGATGTTTTTTTTTATTTCTTTTATTCTCAATTTAACACGAGCCAAACGATCATTTTTTGTAAATTATCGTTTGCACCGAAGAACCCGTTATGGTCGTCGTGATATTTCCTTGTTCGGGATCTTCTATACTCACCAAATAATCTTCGTTGTTCCTGAAAAAAAAATATATATATCCCTTTAAACATCATTTGAGGAAATTATTCCTAATCGAAGATGAGCAAAATCGAACGTATCAATTACATTTGAAAATCTATAACGATCGTTTTTTTTTTTCAAATATATTTAACGTTCCAAAAATAATAAAAAATCTCGAAATGCTAAAAAATTTGAATTTCGGAGTTTATAGGTTACTGATTTAAAAAAAAAAAATCAATATTCGTCAATGGACACGATGAGTTTTTCAATAATTTTCAGACTCACGGATTATGAAGCAAAATAACGATTTCATCGTCGGTCGTCGAGAATGCAATTGTTTTAACGTTATCGCTCGTCGTTATACCGATTCTCGTTGATCCCGGCGAAATGAATTTACTGAAATGCGCGAGAGCGTAATAAGTCGGCTGTTTGAAAAATTCGTCGGTCTCCGGATTCGTTATTATCGGCGAATCGACGTAATTCTTCGCCCAATTGGGCCCTCCCTGCTTGTCGAGAGCCAAATTCCAATCGATAAATCCTGTCATCCAATTATTCAAATTTTGCATTATATCTCTGATGTATTCTTTCGCTCGTGCCCAATCGCCGAGACGAACTCCCCGCAAATTACCTGTTTCAAATGTTAAATCGTTTTTATTGATAATTGAGGGGAACATTTCGAACTCGGTGTCATCGTTCTAAAATTTTTGGATTTTTTTTTTCAAATATATTTAATTCGAACTTTACGATCGGAAAAACTGTCGTGTACCAATGTTGGTCTGAATATTTTTTGATTTTTCATCAGCTACATTCGTCCCGTCATCTAGAATCGCGAAATATTGACATTGAACTCGGTGTGACCTCTGCCACTCATTTTCATGAAAATTTCATGATTTTGTTGTTTTTCACGCGCGATATTGACTCCGCCATCTTTAATTATGAAATTGTGATCGTTAATTCGAAATATCAGTGACCCCCGAAACTCCAGGCACGCATGTAGAGAAAAAATTGCTTTTTCGTCTGTGATATTGACTTCAGGATCTTGAATTATAAAATATTTACGTTTAATTCGAACGCAGTCATTCACAAAAACACTCGAATATCAATTTTCACAAAAGTCTAGTTTTTTTTTTGAAATTTCCTTCGTCCATATTGACGTCGCCATTTATACTTATCGTTCAATTAAATTTTTCTTCGTACATGTCTCACGAGTACAATGTTAAAGTAACATTTTTAGCCTAGTTCGATAAAAATTTTTTTTTTTTTTACCGCCGGTACTATCTTGTACCTTTTTCGTGATTCTAAGTTCTGTCCCCTTTCATTTTTTTAAATTACATAATATCGTGGAACACTTGCCTACGCATCCTTCCGTTATGAGCAAAAATTTGTCTGGATATAAATCGTGGGTAGTGTCGATAACGTTCGGCAGGATCATCTCGTCGAAGTACCAGTGAATGGCAATTCCAGCTGTATAATTTTTCGCTGTTGGATTTTCGAACACGTCAACGACGTACCACGGAAGACTGAATCTCTGATCGTCGAGAATTAGAATGATGGTGTCGTTGGTCTCCGAGGCGGCGATCGTAGGTCCTAAATTTTCAGCTACCCATTTACCCATCGTACTGGGTGTCCAACCCATCGAATTGAATGATTGATAAGTGGCCACAGCATTGTTCGGCTCGTTTCCGGTCGTTATCGCCCATATATTCAATCCTTCGTTCTTGTAATCGAGGAGAAATTTCAACAGATAATCCGCCCATGTCTGATATCTATCCTTCCTCAGAAAACCTAACGTAAACGGGTTTAACGAGATCGTTCAATTATTCAACAATAATGTGATCAGTTGTTAGGAAATATTCGATTTTAGAAAAAAAATCATTTAATTTTCATTCTAACAAAATAATTAACACCATTCGTTGGAATACATATTTACATTCTTTATTGAGGATTCAGACGCTATTTCAACTTAATGAAAGAGAAACAAAAATCGTATCGATAATTTCAAACGGTCGGTCGTTGGAAATATATTTACGATCGTGTAAACGGATTTTCAGATCAAAATCGAAAAAATTTACGCACGATGATATTTTTCTTTTTTTTGCAACAAAACAAATATATAAAAAATTAAATTCCTCACACAATTTTTTGTATATTGATGTGATTATTTTTGATATATAATCAGAAAAGTATTTCGAAGAATCTCCCTTTGGGAATTTTCAATACGCTTTTGAAAACACCCCCCTCCTTCTCCCCCCTAAATGATCCTTAACAATTTGTGATGATTTTAGGATAAAATCATTTTTATCTTTGATTTCTTAAAATGATCGACATTAGCAGATATAAGGGTGAAAAGAAAAATTCGTGTACAAAATTTACCATATCCGGTCCAATTGTGATTTGTCTTCATCCAGGGTGGTGCGGTCCACGCGGCAGAAATGAATTTTAAGTTGGGTTGCAAAATTCGAGCTTTTTTCATTAATGGAATTTTGTACTGATAATCATCGTTGGCTAGCTCGAATTTTTCCAAACTAATGTCATTATCGTGATCGTCGTATGAATAGGGTCTCGTGGAAAAATCCGTACCGGCTATCGGTACGCGTCCAAGTGTGTAACGACTACCGTTAACACCGAAATACGTTCTGAAAATTTGCATTAACAATTTGTTTGTTGTAACGGAAATTTTTGGGAACTTGGAACAAAAAAATAACATTATAAATTTGTTAAAATGTCGGAATTCTTATAAATTTTAACTTAAATCATTAGCAAACGCCAATGAATACATTAATTACTGGATTAAATAATAAAAAAAAACAATTGATTCATTAATTGATCGATAAACAAACGTACAAATTATCATGTTTTACTCACTCCACAATGCGATCTTGACTCTCCTCGCTCATATTCCTTATGTTGATACCCGCCGCATCGGTAAATGCACCGCCGAAACCTTGTATTTGTTGAAATTTCTCATCGGGACTTAGAATGAACGCAATCGTATTTACGCCATTATCGTTATTCGTATCATCGTTGAAATAACCAATTTTCTGACTCATTCGTTTTCCATCCTTGCCAGATTCGTAACTACGATACTGACCCTTTTCCGGTACATTTACCGCTGCCGAATCGCAATAAGTCGAATTGCACACGCACACTATAGTTCCGTGACCAAAATCACGCGGTACGCACTCCTCACCGTTGCCTGAATGGAGTCAATGAAAAATTCAATTTTCCGATCGAATGAATTTTTTGAGGGTGAGACCCCCCCCGGAAATTTTGTCCTTTTTTTTCAATTATAGAGCTCCAGCATTGAAAGTGCGAACGAAAAAATGTGTCAACATTTTGAAATGTACTCGAGTGAAAGATGTTTTTTGTCACACTTACCCAATCGTAACAGACCGACGATCAGAATGACGACAATATTCGACTTTACTGATAACGACGACATTGTAAGTAGTTCACATTTATCTGGAAAAAAAAAAGTTTTTAGTATACTTTAGTGAAATGGCTGTGACGTCGTTTCTCGAAGGATCTGTAGGTTCACTCAATTTTTTCGTAATTCAGTCGCAATGTTTTTTGGATTTTGTACAGATTTTTAGAGTCGAAACGTCGATTTAAATATACGAGGTCTGTTCAAAAAGTATCGCGAATTTTGAATTTCCGCGGGCTACGTATATTCGATTATCGATTTTTTTTGTGGCGTTAGGTTGGTACTCATGTCCCTCACTTATGCTGAAAAAATCGGTCATTTTGAATGTTTATTTAATTGTTCACAGCTGTTTTGGTTAGACGTGTTTTGGCTTGTCTTCGATTTTAGCCTATTCCAAAAAATGGATCGAAGAATCTTTATCAAATTTTGTGTGAAAAACAAAATTAAGTGCGCGGACGCATTCCGAATGTTGACTGTGGCATATGATGAAGCCACCTTGGACCAAAGCAACGTTTATCGGTGGTACAAAATGTTCTCTGAGGGCTGTGAAGATTGACGACGACCGACGTGAATTTCACACTAAACATGCAAAAAGGAACATTCTACGCCCTGTCCCTCCGATAGGCTAGAAAACCCCTTGCATTTTACCGCTTCATCAACCATTACACCCTCAACCGTAACACCCCATCCTAGGCTAGAATCACCCCATAGAACACAATAGTAAAAAAATGCAAATAACCCGAAAGGCAAATAAAAATTAAGAGCGAGTGAAACTCAAGAAAAATCTAATTCTAAGTAATAGTCAATGCTTTAGAGACCCTAGGGACAATACTGATAATAACACATTTGTGAAAACAATATATGAATAAAAATACTTGAAAAAGAAAGAAGGGCTGAGAAGATGCGAACAATGAAATGAAGAAAATAATATTGGCCAATCGTCGAATCACCGTTAGAGAAGTTGCCGAGGAACTAAACATATCGATTGGCTCGTGCTATTCGATTTTTACCAATGATTTGGGCATGAGACGGGTCGCCGCGAAATTTGTGCCAAAATTGCTCAATTTCGAACAAAAACAGTGTCGCGTCAACATTGCTAAGGAGCTGTTGGACTCGGTCTGCGACGACCCAAATTTGCTCCAGAGGGTCATAACTGGTGACGAATCATGGGTTTATGGTTATGACGTGGACACCAAAGCTCAATCATCGCAATGGAAGCTGCTTTTTTGGAATAGGCAAAAATCGAAGACAAGCCAAAACACGTCTAACCAAATAGCTGTCAACAATTAACTACACATTCAACATGGCCGATTTTTTCAGCATAAGTGAGGGACATGAGGAAAATCGAATATACGTAGCCCACGGAACTTCAAAATTCGCGATAATTTTTGAACAGACGTCGTATTCTTAACTTTTTATCTAAATACTCACACTTTTTTTGAGTTTTACATAAATTCGTTAATAAATAATTATTTATACAGTATTATTTTCTTTGTAATAATATTTTTTTTAAATATCTCGTTCATACGGCATATCGTTGAGAGAATACAAATTGGAGTAGAGCCTGATATATTCCATGTAGCGCGATCGACGAGTCCCCGTGCACTCGAACGAGCAATTAGTCGATGGACATATTAGATTCTCTTCATTACGTTAATTGAATTTACAAATTCCATTGAAAATGCCTTTGTTATCGTGAATTGCAGAACGACAATACGGCGCGAGATTATAATTTGTTCATAGAGGCAACAGGAAACAAAGGTAGATCGTGAAAGTATGACCAAAAAGACTGATTTCACGATATATATATTGACATAACGGAGAAAAAAGTCTTGGAAGAATGAAAATTCAATGGAAAAAAAATTAAATTTGTCCCAATATCCTTATTGCGAGAGTTGAAATCGTGACAAAAACTCAATGATAAGCAAACGACATACCTTAAGCACGACTTACTGTAAAAAAATTGTCACGGGATCTCGTCGGGGTTGAAACGTCGAGTGAACCAGTTTGGCATTCTTATATTTTTTTCGATCGCCTTGCTTCATGGAACTTGGCGGGTTGTAAAATTAATTGCAGGGTGGGAGAACTTCAAATGTTCTTCACTGAACTCGAACGTGTAGATAATAATCGATTATGCGACGCGTGAGAAAGAAAAAAAAAGGGTGATAACGATGTTAGAACGTAAAACTATAAAATGTTTTGTATATTTTTACATTTTTTCTTCATTTCAAATCCAACTAGTGCGTTCCAATACTTAGAGCTACATTACTCTTTTCCTTATACCTATTGTTCTTCTATGAATATTGATTTCTCTCGGGATGGATAGGAAAAAGAAACGTTCTTTGAATATTTATCGACACTTATCGTTTTACCGTCTTATATATCGAGATAAAAAATTCACTCTCATTTCGTATGTAGCAAGTATTAATGATTATACTTGCAACAAAAAATTCCATGAGATATCGGCGAATGACGTCGATAAGTGAAACAATCGTTCGACTTTTAATTTATTCTTGGGACGATTCGTACACTTTTAACAACTCGTAGAATGTGCGTGCGATTTTTCAAAGTTTAGAAGCAAAAGTTCTCGTCACTTTTACAATTGTTCGGTTCGATTTATGTCGATTCCATTTTTATAGACAAATTTTGAACTTGGGAAACCGGGTGAGGTACACAATATTTTTACACTACGAAATGACACAATTCTATACACAATTTTTTCGTCATAGCTGTCGACTGCTCGTTCACTTAATTCTTTAAATTGAGTATAAAATATAAACAATATTACAAATCTTCAAATAATTTTCCCATTCATTAAAATTATTCATTTAAAATTTGATTGGTAAATTCAAAATTTCAAGGAACTTTGATCTTCCGTAAATTATCATTTTGACCACAATCAATATTACGAATCTTAAAATTATCTTCCAGTTATTAATACCCTCATTGTGGTAAACTCGAAAAAGACTTTTTCGAAACTTCGTCACTTTTATCAACTCGTAGAATGTGCGTGCGATTTTTCAAAGTTTAGAAGCAAAAATTCTCGTCACTTGTACAATTGTTCGGTTCGATTTATGTCGATTCCACTTTTATAGACAAATTTTGAACTTGGAAAACCGGGTGAGGTACACAATATTTTTACACTACGAAATGACACAATTCTATACACAATTTTTTCGTCATAGCTGTCGATTGCTCGTTCACTTAATTCTTTAAATTGAGTATAAAAAATAAACAATATTACAAATGTTCAAATAATTTTCCCATTCATTAAAATTATTCATTTAAAATTTGATTGGTAAATTCAAAATTTCAAGGAACTTTGATCTTCCGTAAATTATCATTTTGACACAATCAATATTACGAATCTTAAAATTATCTTCCAGTTATTAATACCCTCATTGTGGTAAATTCGAAAAAGGCTTTTTCGAAACTTCGAAGCTCATTTTCTGTAAATTATCGTTTGTATCGAATACGGCGAAATGTTCGTCGAAATAAATCCTTGCTGAGGATCTCTCACCGTGATTGTCTTTGTCTTTCCGTATCTGTGAATTAAAATCGACATAATAATTATATCATCTCAATTTCCATGATTTTCGTTATTTCACAAAGCCGTAGAAAAAAAAATCGATTTTAACTCACCTATTGTACAAGACAATAACAATTTCATCGTTGGGTGTGATAAAAGCGACATTTTCGACATAACGACTTTTCGTTGTGCCAATTCTCGTTGATCCTCGAGCGATAAATTTGCTGAAATGCGCGAGAGCGTAGTACGTCGGTTGTTTGAAAAATTCATCGGTCTTTGGATTAACGATTATCGGCGAATCAACGAAATTCTTTATCCAATTTGGCCCACCCGTATCGTCGAGAGCCAAATTCCAATCTATCCATCCGGTCATCCAGTGATTCAAATTTTCCATTATACTCAAAATGTATTTTTCTCCACGATTCCAATCGCCAAGACGAACTTTTGGTATATTCCATGGTAAACTACCTGTTTGAACGTTAAACGAAAAAAAAAAAAATACATTTTACGTCAAAATTTCGATTGTTGGGAAAGTTTCCACGATCGCATAAACAAATATTTGCATCGAAATCTACAAAATTGCTGGAGGTGATGCGATTTAGAAAAAAAAAAACCCACACAATATTTTAACAATTAAACTCCCCTTATAGTTTTTTATACATCAGATCTTCATTTATTTTTTTAACACAACCAAATAACCATTTCGAACCATCGTTCATTTGTCATTTTTTAATACGATTTTTTTTTTTCGCACAATAAAAATATCGGACACGTTTTTTTTTCTCTGTTTATAATCGTGAAAACTTCCGCTTTAAGAAGTAAATTTTGTAGTAACAATGAAAATTTGATAATCATGATACTGACCCACGCAAGATTCTGTCATAATGAGAAATTTGTCGGGATACATATTGTTCGTAGAGTCGAGAACATTTGTCGATGCCAATGCGTCGAGGTACCAGTGCAGAGCGATACCCGCCGTGTAATTCATTGCTCGAGAATTCTTGAATATATCGACGACGTACCAGGGAAGATTAATTCTCTGATCGTCGATAATGAGTATAAGTGTGTCGTTGATCTCCGACGTGGCAATCGTAGGACCCAAATTATCAGCTATCCAATTGGCCACAGTTTTTGGTGTCCAAGCCATTGTATTAATGCGTTTAAAAGGTACAAGAGCATTTAGAGGCTCGTTACCCGTTGACACAGCCCACACTTTCAATCCGTGCTTCTTATATTCGATGAGAAATTTCAATAAATAATCCGCGTATGTCTGATAATACTTTTTCTTCAGAAAACCTACACATTTTGTGAATTTCGACGTTTAGCGAGTGAGCGAGAATTGAGCAATGAAAAAAAAGAAACAGTTTGTAATCAATTACCATAGCCACTATAATCGTTGTTTGTCTTCATCCATATTGGTGGTGTCCAAGCTGCCGAAACAAATTTTACGCTAGGATTCGTTTCAAGCGCTTTTTGCATAATCGGAATTTTGTACACGAGATCCTCGTTTGCTAGCTCGAAATTTTTCAATGTTTCGTCTATGGTGTCGTCGTAGGTGTAACCGCGCGTAGAAAAATCTGTACCACCGATAGGCAGACGACCGAGATTGTATCTGCTACCGTTTACACCGAAATACGTTCTGCAAATTTATCGCGATAATTTGTGAATTATGAAATTAAAAAAAAAAAAAAAAAATCCTGGCAATTACGAATTTTCATGTTGCTTTTACAACTTTTTCATTGCCTCGTTGAAATCTTTTTTTTTTTTATAAATCGAGAGAGTCAGAAAAAAAATCTGCTAATTCGAAACTTACGTTTCGTAAGACTTTTTTACATCTGATAAGATTACTCCTTTATCGATTCTCGTTGAAATCAATAATCATAGATAAAGCGTTAATCAAATATTTTTTATTAACACTTAATCTATGATCACACGATTTAATACTTTACTCACTCGATTATACGATCTCGAGATTCCTCGCTCATTTTCATCATATTTATGCCAGTTGAATCGGTAAAAGCTCCGCCGAAGCCATGAATCTTTTGAAACTTCTCATTGGGATTGAGAATTATCGTAATTCCATTAACGTCATTTTCGTAACTCGTATCGTCGTTGAAGTGACCAATTGTCTCAATCATTCGTTTTCCATCCTTGCCAGATTCGTAAATTCGGTATTGACCCTTTGTCGGTACATTTATCGCTCTCGAGTCGCAATAAGTCGAGTTACAAACGCACACTATGCTTCCATAGCCAAAATCACGTGGAATACAATCTTCAGCTTTCCCTAAATTGAAAAAAAAAAAATAATGAAAATTTCAAACTGTTCGTAAAATATCATATTTTTATGCTCGAACATTTTTGTGATATTTTTTTATACCGACCGACTGTGACAATACCGACGATCAGAATTCCAATGATTCTCATTCTTGGTGAAAACATTGTCAATTTTCTCTATTCACGAAAATATCTGCAAGAAAGATTTTAGTGTAGTGTCAAATTGACCAAAAGTCATCGTTTCAATTCCGAGTAATAGAAAGAATATTTTTAATGATTTAAAGGGGGGGATACAATTCGCAAAAACAAATCGTATTGAAAGATCCAAAGGATCGATTATTGGAAATGTTTTTACGATTTCCACACGGAAATGATTCACGTGCGAATCGAAAAAATTGTACAAGATGCATTTCTTCTTTCAAAATAAAAGAAATATTAAAAAGAAAACAATCTTCTTCTCTTACAATTTTTCCGATCTGAATATTTTTTTACGTGACCATTTCGAACAATGTCTCGTTTCGGATTTTCGATACGATTACGATCCGAATCACAAGTATATCAAACACTATTAATGACAATTATATCAAAATCCAGAAGAATTCTTAAAATTATCATTTCAAAAAGTTATTCTGTTTTTTGGTTTGTAACAGAAAAGCATTGAATTTTTATACAATAACATACGACCATCAAAGTAATCGCATACGAGTACTCACCGTTTACGTTTATACGAGTCCGAGGCTGGGACGATTGCCATTAAATAGTATCAATTTCCGTAATAGAATTATTAGGTTACAAAATGCTTTTAGCCTCGTAATTTCATTAGTAATGAGCTTAAAACCAGATGTGACACATAGAATGAATAAAAATGTATCACCTTACCTTCCACAAACGATCTGTGCAATCTTGCTCCAAAGTATATAACGAATTTTATCACTGGTTTTCGTATCTCTTATGTGACCACGCGTTGTACGAAAATATATTCAATACCATTGCACAATTCGTCCACCGATATTCTCATGTATTATAAAGTTTAGTGACGGACACGTCACCAGTTAATTAATAGATTAGAAGCGACGATAGTACGGTATATTCCGTTACGGAGTATAAAGTTCAATGTAACAGTACGATAGGACGGACGACAGCTTATTAAGACGATCAACCGATAATATAGCGTTCCGTAAAAAAAATTGTTCATCAATGAATATTTAGATGAAGCGTAGGAATTACGAGGACGACAATTATTAGCTAAAGCATTGATTCAACGGGTGTTTGTTAATAATTTTTTTCTCTTTGAAATCTCAAAATACCCATAGGATTTTTGTTACCGACCGAGCCCCTCGCCTACATAAATCGGGGGGGGGGGGGGGGGGGGGGATCTCGCCAGCGACAGCGTTTTCTCAATGATTTTCATGAATTTTTTTATAGTATAAAAAATGAATATAATTTATTGAAACTTTGAGAATTTTTTATACATATATTTAAGTATATACCAGGGGTGTTAGTTGAAATTTGCCGGTTTTTTCGATAAAGAAAACACTTAATTTTCAGAGGAATCTCAAAATTTTTTTATTCAAAGTATTGACCATTGGTTTCTACACATTTCGCCCATCTCTCAGGCAAATTATGAATACCATCCCAAAAAGACTTTTTCTCTTTCGAGGTAAACCATTCGACGAGCCATTTTTCGACTTCTTCAAAATTAGCGATGCACTGCTCTGCAAGGGAGTGTCCCATCGATGCGAAAAGGTGATAGTCGGACGGGGCGAGGTCTGGAGAGTACGGCGGGTGTGATAATATTTCCCAATTAAGTGTTTTTAATGTGTCTTTCACCAGTTTAGCGGTATGAGACGGCGCGTTGTCATGTTGCAAGACCATGCCATGTCTTCGGGCTCATTCCGGCCGTTTTTCGATCAACGCATAATTCAAATTGATCATTTGTTGTCGGTAGCGACCCTTGTTCACCGTTTAACCAGGTTTTAACAACTCGTAGTACACCACACCACACTGGTCCCACCAAACACAGAGCATTGTCTTACGGCCAAAGCGATTTGGCCTTGCAGTCGATGGGCCGGCTTCACCAGGTGAAAGCCATGATTTTTTTCGCTTCGGGTTCTCAAAATAAATCCACTTTTCGTCCCCCGTGACAATTCGATGAAAATATTTCCCTTCGAATCGTTGAAGCAGCATTTCACAAACGGTTTTTCGATTTTCCATTTGTCTATCGTTCAGCTGGTGTGGCACCCATTTTCCATACTTTTGGATCTTTCCCATGGCTTTTAAACGTTGGCAAATTGCTCCTCGAGTCACATTTAGTATTTCTGCCAATTTTTGTTGCGATTGGGTTGGATCAACATCCAATAACGCCTGCAATTCCTCGTCTTCGAACTTTTTCGCTGCACCAGGATGTTCATTGTCTGTCAAATCGAAATCTCCACTTTTAAATTGACGAAACCATGTCTCACATGTTCTAATCACTGGAGCATGTTCACCATAAGTTTCTACCAGCAACCGGTGAGCTTCAGCTGCTTTTTTCTTTTGATGAAATAAGAAAAGCAACTAATGCCGCAAATGCGATTTACTTGGAACGAAACTCGACATATTCACTGAGGTAAACAAATATGACGCTATTATTTTGGCGGAATGTGACTTGCGTATTTTTCTAGGTTAATGTCAATAGAAAAAAATGACATACATGCCAAATCATAGAAATGTATACATATTGCTAGCGACATCTACTGGTAAAACCGGCAAACTTCAACTAACACCCCTGGTATTATAAAATTTTTATACATATATTTGAGTATATACTATGACATATTAGCGACCCCATATTGCAGGTCACAATCAGACTCAGCATTTTGCGTACATTCTGGAAGCCGCAATTTTCATCTGAAAGCAAACGAGGTTGGAATTTACTTTTATTATATGTCTCTCTTCTATATGAACCTAAATTCTATCAAAAAAATCAAAAATTGAATTTTTTACAGGAGTCAAAACAAAAAAGCATGATTTTTTGCCATTTTTTACAACTTTATTTGAAAAAAAAAAATGATTTTAAATAATGATAATATTCCGATTTTAGGTTCATATAGAGCGCAATACTATGAAGAAAGTAACTGCCAATTTTCAAAACGATAAGTTGAAAAATTTTCAAACTAGCGTGTACGCAAGTTCAAAAAAAATCGTTTTCAGAAAAACGCGTTTGAAAAAATAGTACCAAGAAAAACAAGCAATATGGGGTCGCTAATATTTTATAGTATATACATAAATATATGTACGAAAATTTTATAGTATATACTTAAATATATGTATAAAATATTCTCAAAGTTTCAATAAATTATATTCATTTTTTATACTATAAAAAAATTCATGAAAATTATTGAGAAAACGCTGTCCGAACGCTGTCGGAATTTTCATTTAAAATTTTGGGAACATATTCTTCATTAGCTTTACTAACAATTTATGAAATAAAAAAAAAATCAATTTTTTGAACCGTCTAACCCTATTTCCCCCCTTAATAGACATGATATATCTATATATTGGCCATACGAGATCCGAGAGGGAAAAAGAGATAGTTGAAAGAAAACAATTGTCTCTGATTCCGCACATCGTTGAATGTCTGTGACGCAGTAAGAATAATTGATGCACGCTATGCGATTTTTTTTTCAACATAAATCGCTATATTATGATTCGTTAACTCGATAACAATAAATAATATTTATGGGCAGGAGGAATAAAATAGTTCAGAAGCATTCGGTGATTCTGAACTATTTTGGACGTACGTTGTCCCGTAAATTTGGCTATTTTGTTCTATGCAAATCGTTCGCGTATAGATTCAAAGGCGTGAATCCCTTTAATCCTCGAGCTACGAGATTATTGGTCCAGCAGATTTGTTGCTAGCTCGTTCGAATGCATTTGCAGTCTTCCTTCATAGTTTTTGTCAAATCGATGAATTTGTTGTTTGGGTCGAACTCTATGAAAATAAAGCTCATTAAAAGAAAAGTGACGAAGTAATGAACCAAAATTTTTGTGACAATACGAACGGTCGAAAACTTTGCTAACTATACAAAATGTTTTACTGAATTAGGTTGACGTACCCTCGAAATACCCTCGAAACTCTATGTACAATTCTCTTCAAATGAAAAATGTCACTTCGTCCGTGATTAATCTGATTTTTTTTTCATAATTTTTCGTTCGATCGCTTTTTTGCTCTTCGCCATCTCTTGTTCTCGTTTCTCAAGCCCCCCCCCCCCAATAACGACCTCATTTATCCTGATAATGGTTCTGGCTACTATTATCCTTGTCCCCGTTCGTCTGTGGCCTAAAAAATATGATATTTATTTCTTTCGTTCATCGAATGATACTTGGGAGGTCGGTAGGATTTTTTTTCCACGCTCATCGGACAATTTCACAATTTAAATTGTTTGAACTCGTAATTATTATATCAGAAATTTGAGCAAGTGTTATACTAAAATAATTCGCATAATTTATGCACAAAAATTCATACTGACCTATCATTTTTCTTCGCGAGAATGTGGGAATGATAAGTCTTTTCGAGCAAAGGAAAAGAAAAGTATTTTTGAGAGTTAAAACAACATTTTTTCGTGTCGTTAAGCTGAAATACCAATTTTTTTACTTTTGATGAAAAAAAAGAACGGTTCAACGGTCGAATTTCAATTATAAATCCAATCGGGAATTTTGCCCTCCTCTGAAAATTCTTGATCGCCAATATACACCGTACGATTTTTCTATTCAGTGTATTGTATACCACATTTTGTCGAAAAACTTTTTCATTTCAACATCGACGATAAAGGGAGGGGTAAGGGTTTCAGCGTTAAAAAAAAAACTTTTTTTGCGATTTTTTTTCTCAAATATGGATTGAGCAATTTTATTCGAACCTTTTGTACATTATTGAGCATACTTTTGACAATGTTGTGTAATTTTTTCATGCAGAAATATTGAAGCATAAGCCCGTAACAGAGCTTCCTCCAGAACGTCTTGGAAAAAAAACAATTTGCGGTGTTCACTATAGCTCGGCCGGAAATTATCTGAAAGCGAAAAACCATGAAAATTTAGTCAAATTATAATCAAATCTTCCCCCCCCCGTTCTCTGATAATTTTTTTTTTCATTTAAAAATTTTTGGCGGCCATCTAAAGTGTGAACTGTTATTTTCCACGAAAAATTCCGCCATTTTGTGGGTGGGAAACACCCTTAATGTAAAAAAAAAATTTAACTAAACGTTGGGGGGAGGTATTTTATATGTAGAAAATGTGTACAAAGTTTGAAATGAATCGGTCAAGTAGTTTTTAAATGGCAGTGAACACGGACTTTGAAAAAGTAGTTTTGAGAAAAACGCGTCTAAAGTTTATGAAGTAAAAAAGTGAAGAAAACATTTTTTTTTCCCAACTTACACAGAATTATCGATTCCAGCTCCATACGCTCGTTTCTTCTTTTAAAATATTGTAGTGTATGGTATACACTATATACTATATACACAATAGCAATGAATAAACTGTATACCTGTTCGACAGCTGCACTGCTAGCCGACCGCCCGCAGCTGTTAGAGATATAGCGTTAAAGGCCAGGAGATTAAGAAGACAATAACTTCAAGAATATTGCTTAGATCGGTTTAAAATTTTAAGGACATATTCTTGAAATGTTAAACAATAAGATAAGACAAAAAAAAAAAATTCGATTTTTTGAAAGTGAAAACCCTTACCCCGCCCTAAAGTACATTGTCTATGATCGGTTTCGAGACCTTTTTGCACTTTTTTCTCAACTTTCAAAGTATGTTGCTGATTTCAAGCTCATCTCTTCTCTCTCTCTCTATATATATAAATTTATATGTGTGTTTCGCTATACGTGCAACGTGCACACTTATGTATTCACGAGTTTTGAAATCAGAAGCACGTAACGTCGTATATACGTGCTTGCGAAATTTGAGTACGTATAGACGAGACCCAACGGAATGGTAAAACTACACGTTTCCGGGTGGCGGGATGTAACAGTTGGAGAGTGGTGACGTTCTCGTTGCACTGCGGTATACCCTACCCCTAGTTTCGCTTGACCCCGATGCAGTCTCAGATGCATTTGCAAGCACATGTATGATTCGATGGTTTCGAGGCAAAAAGACGTATCCTGCGTTTATAAGTCGTAAATATGACGCCTTTTTGGCTCTGAGAAATTCATATTTATGAAGTATTTCCCACTCCTTTACGACCTGACTGGAAAAACTCGTGATTTTTTTCAATTTATTTTACGCCAATTAGTAGGTTGCACAGCGTCATGAACGTAGAACTAGAGAAACCTAGAGATTTTTTGGTTTTTTAAATTTATTTACGTGCGATCGAAAAAGAGATAGAGTCTGAAAAATATTGTTTGATTTGACATTGAATTTCCTGCATGTAGAAAAATTTATATTTCTTATTATTGTTTCGAAAGTTTTAATTTAACCCTTTTAACACCAAACCCACCCTTCCCTTTCGATACACTTTTTTCATTTATTTTCTTTGGTTACGACAAAATGATTTTTTCTCATAATTAGAAATTGTAGCTGGTCTTTTTTTTTTTTTTCTTGTGGATACCGTGGAACATATTAATCGGCAGAAATAATTAAAAATAGTGAGGTCTCGCAGCCAGTTCGTGTTGGAAGTGGAGTGCCTCTTATAAAGAAGGTGCATGTAGGATCGTGAATGCAGTCTCTCATTGTGTATACAATTACAGCATGTATTCATGTACTATACTGTGAACGAGATTATAAACGAGATTATAACCGGCATGCAATATTCTCGACCCTTATATTTCTTTTAGCATTTTTTTTTCTTCCTTTAAATTTTTTGCCACTGTTCGTTCCACTCGTTTTTTTTTTCCAATCATTATTTATCACGCCATATGGTACTTCGAGGGTTTCTTCCATCCAGCGACTTTTTTTTCCGTATCGATTAATTCCACTTTTTTTTTTTTCATTCGACAAAAATCTAAAAATCAAATGTGAATATTTTTTCACAAGATTTAATCTGGTCGAAGGGGGAAGAAAAAAACTTTTGTTTCGGAGAATAAAATGTTTAAGGAATTGGGGAAACGATATTGACTCTGTGTAATAGCACGACGACAAAATGCATATGTACGAGGTAATATTCGATACGACTAATCTATTTAGTATGGATACGAGTATCGAGAATGCAGCTTGCAGTATATCAATGTAAAATTGTTTTAAAAGCAATTCTTTACTCGTGATGTTTTTTTTACGGTTTAATCCGCTCACGAGATTGACAGAGTTGAACGAAATTTAGTGCCATTTGTGTACCACTTGGTGTTTGAAAAGATATGACTTTCCGAGAGTCGAGAGTGAATCTCCGAGTAGTTGATTTAATGTTTCAATAAGCTATTACGTTTTCCAGGAAGTTCCTAGATCGAGTGGCGATAAATACAGTCGCGCCATCTGCGTCTATTCAATTAAGCAGACGACGCCATAATTTTTTTTGTTGTTCATTCACCCACCTAACTCACTTTTTATGTAGCGATCTTCAAGAAAAAAAATTGGTTAGCTATATGTTGAAGTTATGTTGACCTTTATCCTCTCGTCAAAAAGCACGATAACCCGAAATGGATCGAGCAAATTCAATCAGAATTTGTCCCGAATGTGGCCAACAGAGGGCAGAGGTAGCATTTTCTCATTGCTGAGCATGATGAGTTCGCGTCAACCGCAATTAGGAATCGGCGTTCGTACTAAATACTGATACCAACTAACCATCATCCAGAGCTTTCGCTACTGTCCCTCGGCTTACCCCACAAATTCACGTATATGTTGATCCGATAGAGATTTGTGTATCTGGACTATGTTTGCAGCTTGTTTGTATGACCGATTGTCTCGCCCAAATACGTCGATACAATCCTCATGTACGAGGTCTGTTCAAAAAGTATCGCGAATTTTGAATTTCCGCAGGCTACGTATATTCGATTTTCGATTTTTTTGTGGCGTTAGGTTGGTACTCGTGTCCCTCACTTATGCTGAAAAAATCGGCCATTTTGAATGTTTAGTTGGGGGGGGCGTAAGGTTAATTCGTACAAAAAAAGGCATGTTTTTGTGATTTTTTTGTGACGACGCAGTTAAAATCTCTTTATTAAAACTAATGGTACAGTAAAATATGACATTCGAAGAATATTATATAAAATTTTCACGAAGAAATATTAAAAAATACGGCAATGTTAGCAATTATTCGGACGTGTCTCGGAAAAAAGTAGAATTGCGGTGTCCCTCATAACTTGGTGCTGGATCATCTGAAATGAAAAAATGAAAGTTCATTTGTTAGATAATAGTTTTCCCCAGGTAACGCTGGGAGGGTTTTTCGAAATTTCAATTTTTAAATTTTTTTGGAACATTTTGAAGGGAAAAACGCGATTTTTACGAAAAAAATCGGTTAATTTGTTATTGTAAAATAAAAATTATTAACAAATTTGAAAAAAACTCTCCAGCGTTACCTCGTAAATTATGTACAGAATTAGTGTTCAAAATTTCGAAGGGATCGGTGCTGTAGTTTTCAAGTTATGAGGGACACCGACTTTGAAAACGTGAGTTGTGAGGAAAACGCTTTAAAGTTTTGAACACTAAAAAATCTGGTATAAAACGTTCATAAGCGAATTTTATCGGCTTACCTCACACTGAATCGTCAATGTCAGGTCCATAAAGGATGTTGCTATCATCAAAGATGTCTAAAGCACCTTTTTGCTCCTGTCTACGACGAATCCTGCCTTCTTTAGTTTTTTTTTTTCAGCTTCCTGCTCTGCTCGGCTTACACGTATGGAGTCAGTTGATTATTTTTTTAGCTGACGTGCTACTTGTTACAATGTCTTCGCTTTTACGTTTTTGCGGAGGTACAATTTTTTTATGCCGACATAATCTCGAACCAGTTAATTTTCTATCAGATCTTGTAATTTTGTTAGGCATTTTAGTAATAATTAAAAACAAAACTTGAAAACGGAGCTAAAATGATGCGAAAATAGGAACGCGCGTGTACGTCTGCTCGATAGAATATTTACTGCCACACTAAATTTTATACTCTACACTGACAAAATATACAGACAGGTATAAGCAAGTTTGTACTTGCTTATATTCCAGTGTATAGTATACACTATATACTATATACACAATAGCAATGAATAAACTGTATACCTGTTCGACAGCTGCACTGCTAGCCCGACCGCCCGCAGCTGTTAGAGGTATAGCGTTAAAGGCCAGGAGATTAATAACACAATAACTTCAAGAATATTGCTTAGATCGGTTTAAAATTTTAAGGACATATTCTTGAAATGTTAAACAATAAGATAAGACAAAAAAAAATTCAATTTTTCGAAAGTGAAAAACCTTACCCCCCCGTTAATTGTTGACAGCTGTTTTTGTTAGACGTGTTTTGGCTTGTCTTCGATTTTTGGCTATTCCAAAAAAATGGATCAAAGAATCTGTATCAAATTTTGTGTGAAAAACAAAATTAAGTGCGCGGATCCATTCCGAATGTTGACTGTGGCATATGGTGAAGCTACGTTGGAGCAAAGCAACGTTTATCGGTGGTACAAAATGTTCTCAGAGGGCCGAGAAGATGCGAACAACGAAATGCGTTCCGGCCGCCCGAGCACATCGACAACAGACGAAAACATCGATGAAGTGAAGAAAATAATATTGGCCAATCGTCGAATCACCGTTAGAGAAGTTGCCGAGGAACTAAACATATCGATTGGCTCGTGCTATTCGATTTTTACCAATGATTTGAGCATGAGACGGGTCGCCGCGAAATTCGTGCCAAAATTGCTCAATATCGAAGAAAAACAGTGGCGCGTTAACATTGCTAAGGAGCTGTTGGACTCGGTCCGCGACGACCCAAATTTGCTCCAGAGGGTCATAACTGGTGACGAATCATGGGTTTATGGTTATGACGTGGAGACCAAGGCTCAATCATCGCAATGGAAGCTGCTTTTTTGGAATAGGCAAAAATCGAAGACAAGCCAAAACACGTCTAACCAAAACAGCTGTCAACAATTAACTAAACATTCAAAATGGCCGATTTTTTCAGCATAAGTGAGGGACATGAGTACCAACCTAACGCCACAAAAAAAAATCGAAAATCGAATATACGTAGCCCGCGGAAATTCAAAATTCGCGATACTTTTTGAACAGACCTCGTACATACATTTGTTTTACTCTGTGGTTTCATTGCCTATACATCTGAATACCCGGTGTGGGTGTTTTGGGCTCGCTGACACCGCGGTAAACTCGGGCGTCGATTTGACAAAGTCAAAATTCAAGCTCGTGACTATTCGACATGTACGATATTGGAAATTCGTTTCTTTTCGTTGAACAATGTAAAACTTTGGAGCTAAATGACGTTCCGAAACGATGAACTGCTAGAATTATTCGAAAAACTTCGTATCCACAAAATGGGGACTTCAAAATGGCGGCGTTACGATCGCAACTCGTTTGCAGATTAACCGGGACGCATGAAATTGGGTCAACGATATTCTACGACATACTCTTTTAAGTTTAAATCATTTAGAAGGTTTAGTACCAAAAAACGAAACAATTATGGTGATAGTTGAATTATGATGAACTGGCAATTTGGTCCACCGTAAAATGTTCGGTTTTTTGAGTATTTCCTCCCTTAATTTCGAAAATAGGGTTTCGAAAATTCCGAAATAATTCTGGTACATGAATGCATATGGGAAGTTTAAAGGGAAACTATCGCGATATCTAAATTGTTATTGGTTTTTTTCAGTTTTCTGATATTTTATGAAAACACTACCCAACCGTTAGGGAAATGATTCGAAATTGTCGGGGCATGTCCGTATGATTGATCCGTTTTTTTTTTAACATTAGCGTAAACCAACGAAAAAATGTAAACCATTACGAAATCCATCAAGATGCCTACCTTTTGTCCTGGTTTCTCGCATATTTCTTTCGGATACACATAGCAGAAAAAAAGCGTGTTACGTCGTGACATGTTTTTGTATGGGATTTTCGTGTTAATTGTTTTAGTCTCTTTTTATTTTCCAACAATATAATGTTTCGCAACGTCCATAACGTAAATTCAGTTCATAATCGTGAGAACGGAAATCGCCGCTCGAATTTTTGCACATTCAACTCGGTTAAAGATACATTAATTGTTCAAACTCTACGATCTTTCGATCGTAGTGCTAAGAGTACTAAACTGTGGGAACGGAAGTCGTCACTCGAGTTTCTCCACATCCCAGTTTCAGTTAATGTAGAAACGATCCGAACTCTCGACCGTGCGACCGTAGCGCGGACACCTAATATCGAGTTTCGGCTGACAAATTCCGGCGCGGCGAGGCTCGAGGCCTCGCGCGATATTCCTGACTTTTGGACTTGCAGAAATCAGCACTTTTCGGTTGCCGCTTCACGACAACCGAATGCACCTCCTATTAGTCAGTCTTCGCTCAACACTCGTAGCGAGAAGTCCGCTTTTAACATCTAAGCAACTTGAGTCTTAAGTCCAGCGCTCGTTAAGAGAACAACTCTAGTAAAATCATCCCTGTTGTACCCGGCACTTTATAATAATCCAATAATATTTGCGAAGTCATTATACATTTACATACGTACTGCCACGATATCTTATTGTATTAACTGTTTGCGTTCATTGGAAATCACCGTTTATATTCACACTTGTCCGAATAAAAGGTGATCAATTATACTCGACATCTCAATTTCAATTGTTAATCGGAAAACGAACCACGTGTCTCATTCACTCATTTACAAATCGTACCCTATGCGTTTCCCCCATGACCTCTGAGTCGCCGCGTCCACGTTATTCGCCCTTTTACCTCTGAGTCGCCGCGCACACGTCTCTCTCGTGAAACCCCCTGGGACGTAACATAATTTTTGGTGTCAGAAGTGGGATTTTCGAAAGCACTGCGGTTTCGACTGCATTCATAACAAGCATATTGGTTATTAAGTAGGTATTGTTGATTTAAAAAAAATCAACAATACTTACCCTCGCGAGATTATTGCTCTTCGATATTTTACCTCTTCTCGTTGTCGCGTGACTCTCTATTGTTTATGCTCTTTTCGCCGATGCGAGCGAACTTTTTCGTTTCACGATTTAACAATGTGCACCACCGACAATACAATCCGGCATACATCCACTTCCGTATTGTCTGTCGTCGTTATTTTGGTGCCCGTTCAAACCAAACGACGAGTGTATCAATATTTTCCGAGGGGTTTCCTTCGACGCGTTGTCTCGTTACACCGTACACGACTCTGTTTTATCTGTGATGGTTGTGCGTCGGTCTCGTTACCCTTTTTCTCTACAGACATTTCGATCTTTCTGAGCTTTCATCAGTATTACGGACACGTAATATTGTCCAAGGTTTTATTATTTTTCTTCTTTGGCCATAGTATCCTCTCTCTCTCTCACTCTCTCTATGTTTCTCTTCGATATGCATTCCGATAAAAGCATTGAAATATACTCGTATAACTGACGGATAAATCAGTCAGCGTGTATTTTCAATATTTGCGGTATATATTTCTATTTTTCATCGTCGTATTTTCAGGTTTCAACGTGTGTTCATGTGTGATTCAATCGATGCTACACTCCGGCAGAATGTAATATAGTTAAGTGTGCCGAGGGGAATATATTCGTGCGAGGAGGAATATTCAATGGATTTTTCAATGATATCACGATATTTTTATTATCCCCGCTATCAACGAGTTTGAAATATTCGAGTGAGAGACAAACACGTGAATATAGAATGAATTGATACATACGATACTCGTACCGCTATTTTTATCAATGATTTTTCATAAAAATTCATTATTCTGTTGCAATTTCGTCAAAAGCTCTACAAACGACAGTATTTTTGGAAAAATATAACAATACATATTAACGAATGAATGGGTTAAATCGACGCATCTCCACTTTTCATTTTCACTAAACTCTACGGCATCGAGTCAAGCGTAATAAATGAACAATTTTCCGCGAAGTAATGAAACATGATCATCAAGTTATCGATGAAACGAATGTATCGGTTAATTGTTGTTGTATCATTCAAACAATGATTCTCGAAAAAAAAAAAAAACGGAAAAAACTCGTAGATTGAATTACGAGAACCGGTCGATTGATCGATTCAACAGATTTCCCGATGAATCTATCCATTCCATAGGCAGATAGTCTATAACAGAATTCGAGTACCCGCGAATCTACAGCAATTGAAGCTTTATCACATTTGTAGGGTTCTCCAAACTACAAGGTAGTTTAACCAAGTGTCGGTGGTTTATATCGGGGAAAAAAAAAAATGTTGTTTAAACGTTTTCCGAACCGACACAGTCGATCGGTTTTATCCAACCCTCTGTCTCACCCCCGCCCCTCTCGCTCTCTCTCTATTTCGGAAAAATATAACCAAGTGCTTGGACATCCGGAACTGGAAGTAGGGCAATCCTCTCGTCTCTTCGTTATACACAATCGCTATAGTCATGGTTCCATGCATAGCCGAACAAGATATACCTGAGTACGCGTTTGTATCTAGCACGTTTGGGATACAACTATTCTGCTACACAGCCAATATATATTTCGATTGTTGAGAATGAAAGGGGCGTTATTCGCAACGTTTGTTAAGTAAAAACGGATTGGTTATGCCCTCTTCATTCTTGGGTAGTACGGTACGTGTATATGTTTAAAAGCAGAGCAATTTCTGAACGTGATTCGGTCTACGAGCATGTTACTAGGTGAATTTACATTGTTACTGAAAACAGGGTACAACCTCGTTCTCTCTCGCTCTTTCTTTCTGTCTATATATATCTATAGGTATGCCGGTGTGCATGCCTGTATATCGAATATACTCGCTAAGCCAGATGGTCGAATTAAGCTAGAAGCAATATCGAGTTTATGGAGAGACTGATCAAATACTCGAGGCTTCGTTCGTGATGGAACTTCTCTCGCGCGCCCCTTCTTCCTCGAGTGCTCGACCAGGTGATTAAATATTCGAACCAACCACAACAAATTTCGAACGTTTTATCGGGCTGCCGTTCATCTTGGTCTCGCTCAATTTAGCCTCTCGGTACTAATGATCATTCACATTCACAACCCTAGTAAATACGGCAGAGAGAGAAAGAAAAATATGGTTTTTACGGTAGTAGTCTGGTGACTTAAGCCGATTTTCATGTCTTTTTTGGAGGGCGTTTTTTTGTAGGAAAATAAAAGTGAATTGTTTTGGATATTTAGGATGTTTTTATTTACATATTAAAGAAACAAAAAAAAAATTTGTTGAAAAAATTTAATAGTTTATTATTATTATTATTATTATTGATCGAAGTTGGCACCTCGAAAAAAAGCGCGTGGGTGGCTCCGGTGATTTTGGCTCTTGATGTTATCTGAAATCAAAAATTCTTGATAATTCTTAATTTATAGACATGTCATTCTGGTCGGAACTACTGAAGTTAAATTTCATGGATAAATAAGAAAATGGCGGATTTTGGAAAAAAAATTTTTTTCCAAAGTCTGCCATTTTGTTATCGTGGGGAAGCTCTCGCGTCAGGTGCTGTCATCTCCGCGGCACGCAGCAGAACTCTCTTCAACGTCGATCTGAAAAAAAATACCGAGTGTTTTCGTTAATAATATGATATTTTGAAAAGAAGTACATAGGGATTTGAAAAAATATTGTTTAAAAAAAAATAGGCACGCCTTTGAAATTAAAGTTAATTTCAAAGGCGTGCCTATTTTTTTTAAAACAATATTTTTATAAATCTCTATGTACTCCTCTTCAAAATATCATATTATTAACGAAAACACTCGGTATTTTTTTTCAGATCGACGTTGAAGAGAGTTCTGCTGCGTGCCGCGGAGATGACAGCACCTGACGCGAGAGCTTCCCGAGCGCCGCCATGCGGCGTGAAAAATGTGAAAAAAATGTTTTTTGATACATTAATAAACAAGGAACAAAACCCAAAAAATTTTTTCGAATATCTCTTTTTTTTCCCACAAAAAAAAATTCTTGAAAAATGTGAAAAAAAACAGGGGGTCACAGTGGTGTTATCCCTTAATGATGCCAAAGGCAGCACACTCGCTTTTGGCCAAATGGGTAACTTTCGGGAATTTGAAAGACAAATTGTGTGTGTTTTTTTTTAATTCCTTTATTCTTGGTACCAGGACTTTCGCACAGTTCCAGTGGGAAAGATAATTTGGTGTTTAAACTGACGAGTGACTTAATGGGAAATCATTCTGTCGATATTTTGTTGGACACCGTAATAACGGGTAACTAAAATTTTCATTCGCAACTGAGGATTCATTTGACTTTAGAAAAGAGTGTTTTTTTTTTCAGACGAAAAATCTGATCACGAATATTAATAACTCGATCTCCTAATTTCAATTATCGTTACTCGACAATCATTACTCCGAGGCATATCCAGTCGCGATGATGGAGAAAAAGATCACCGGCAAAAGCATCGAAACCTCTATCTCCTGTACGTAACACGCCTGGTAGAGAAAATGAAATTCTTATTATCATGTGAATCGAAAAAGACGAGCGTGTGTGGCTTGGGAGCCACACACGCTTATACCGTATGGTTAAAGTTCTGCGGATCTCTCGCCGTGCCCGAGCTTTTCCGATCGTATCAAAACAGCCTCAGATCGAAGATAGTCACCTTTTATCATTTTCGTCTCTCTTTCCCACCCCCCGTCGGTTCTATTCTTCGTTCTATCGCGATGTTAGGCACAACAAAGAGGTTGCCGATTTATCTATCGACTTTTGGTGTTTCTTTTTCAGCCCGGCGTCCGAGAGAATGGATGGAAAAAAAGAAGAGAAGAAGAAGAAGAGGAAGAAGACGGAAAAAACATTGGAGTGGAAAAAAACGTAAGATGAGAAAAGTACCATATATCCATTGAACTCGATCAGCACCGCTAAGACTTCCCGCCATTTCTTCATTCTTCGTCTCTGGTTTCTCGATATTTCGCACACTTTGATCTTCAATCCGCGCATCAATTCGATACACCAAATATCAAACCGCTCATTATCATTTGAAAACAGCGAGGGATTTCGAGCGTTCGGTTCGAAAACCTTCGGATAGCTCGGCATACGTTTTTTTTTTCGCTTCCGGATGAGAAACAGCGAGGAGTGGCAATGGAGGTCAAATTACATAGCGATCGAGTGCATTATTTTATCGAACAATGTCGTTCTCATTATGATTGTTTTTACAACTGTTATTATTATCGTACATTAGGTTGGAAAATATGTTGAATTTCGTCCGAGTTACTCGAATCCACTTTGCATGGTTATATGCTTAGAAAGAAGTGGTAATTGAATAGAACGGATAGGAGAAAAGCCAGAGAAAATCGGTATAAGGGTTGTGCCATTATTTTATTTTTTACTAGAAAAAATACCGCGCTTTTTCAACTGCCACTTCAACCGTTTTTAAACTCTCGGCAGCCACTAGCCTTTTTTTCCACTATCCATGTGCCATTTTTTGTTGTTGTTAAGCGCTCACTCTCAACCGTCGTCTCTGTTAACCCGTTGCTCGTTTCCACTCTCTCTTCTTCCACCCTCTTCTATAACGGTTCGGTTCAGCCTCTAAGGGCGTTTGTATGTTCGGGCCACAAGTCTACAACGTTCAGTTGACGCTGTATAAGCGAAACAGCCTCCTACCACCACTCCGTGTACGGTCAATTTTATAACCGCGTGGTTATACCGTCCTTTTAAGCGGCATTGCAGCAAAAAAAACTCCATTTTGACTCTGCGATACTGTGCCGCGAGACTAAAATTCATTTCAACGTGCTGAATGAGCGACAATATACAGAGTCTGTGATCTTGTTCCCGGTAATTCATCTTTTTATCGTTCTATCTCTGCCGAACATCATGAAAATTGAGAGAGACATAGGGAGGGAAAACAACTGATGAAAAGACGAATTATTGAAAAAAATCGTATTTCGTAATGTTCTGTTGTTCATCCACATTTTAAGGGAGGGGTAAGGGTTTTAGCGTAGAAAAAAACACTTTTCTTGCGATTTTTTTTCTCAAATATGGATTGAGCAATTTTATTCGAACCTTTTGTACATTATCGAGCATACTTTTGACAATGTTGTGTAATTTTTTCATGCAGAAATATTGAAGCATAAGCCCGTAACAGAGCTTCCCCCAGAACGTCTTGGAAAAAAAACAATTTGCGGTGTTCACTATAACTCGGCCGGAAATTATCTGGAAATGAAAAACCATGAAAATTTAGTCAAATTATAATCAAATCTTCCCCCCAACGTTCTCTGATAATTTTTTTTTTCATTAAAAAATTTTTGGCGGCCATCTAAAGTGTGAACTGTTATTTTCCACGAAAAATTCCGCCATTTTGTGGGTGGGAATCACCCTTAATGTAAAAAAAAAAAAATTTAACTAAACGTTGGGGGGAGGTATTTTATATGTAGAAAATGTGTACAACGTTTAAAATGAATCGGTCAAGTAGTTTTTAAATGGCGGTGAACACGGACTTTGAAAAAGTAGTTTTGAGAAAAACGCGTCTAAAGTTTATGGAGTAAAAAAGTGAAGAAATTTTTTTTTTTTTCCAACTTACACAGAATCATCGATTCCAGCTCCATACAGCTAATAAAATATTGTAGTGTATAGTGTACACTGTATACTATATACACAATAGCAATGAATAAACTGTATACCTGTTCGACAGCTGCACTGCTAGCCCGACGGCCCGCAGCTGTTAGAGGTATAGCGTTAAAGGCCCGGAGATTAATAAGACAATAACTTCAAGAATATTGCTTAGATCGGTTTAAAATTTTAAGGACATATTCTTGAATTGTTAAACAATAAGATAAGACAACAAAAAAAAATTCGATTTTTCGAAAGTAAAAACCCTTACCCCGCCCTTAATAGCAGACTGACGGCGTACGTCATATCTGTCTTTCCTGTACGAGAGGACATTACAAACGCGATGCAAATGTACAAAGACAAAAAGAACAACATAAACGTCACGGAAAAAGTGTCGGCGCTTTAACTCGGTTATTATGCGAACGAGAATGAAAGATGTAAGATCCGTCGAGGAAAGAATTCGCTGGGATACCCGCCCGGGAAGTTGTAGATTTTTAATAATGCCGTTCCGACACTTCTCCCCGTCTGAGAGTAGGAAAAAATAAATTGCAAATTCTTCACGGCGAAACGTGAACGTTACTTCATTCGCTGGAACGTCGGCTTGTAGTATCGGAAGATGTTGAATTTTCGAGATATATCCTGAGAATTGGGTAGTCAAAAGGCAAGGCATAACGTTTAAACCGGGTCGTGCGGGTTTTGAATTCTCCTTTAGACACCAAGACAGCCGGCGCCTCCCGGTATTGCCCGATAAATGGTCCTGATACTGGAGTATAACCAGACGAGAATATCCTTCGGGGTTATTGTAAATCGAGGTGGGAAAGCACCCTCTTGGATGGAACCCGCCCTCATAGATATGTACAAATTGCTTAGACATATATCTCCAGGCACACATACACAGATACACACAGATACACATCGCTAACCAGTAGTAGTATCGCACAGAAAGTGCGGCAGGAAGCAAACAGTGAAGAGACGAGAAGCGGAGGTTAGTCATAGCGAGAATGGAGAGGATCGTGCAGGGAGGAGTATCGCGGCCTGAGAAGTTTGGCTCTTTCCACGTGGATCCCGAGAGATTGGCGTGTTGGGCTCTGGTGTGGTGTGAGAATTTTCGGAAAGTAGGTCGAATCAGGTCATTCGAGAGCAAGACAGGTTTAAAATAGCCACGAGAATAACTTTATCCTTGGCAGGATGTTGTTAATTTCGAAGGTTCTGGATTAACACGCTAATGATGATGCACGAGAAGAAAGAAATGTTTACTCTGGTCAAAAATAGCATGTTTTCCATTAACAGAAGAATACCGTTCTGATGTTCTATTGAATCTAGTCGTACAAATATTATATTGAATTTTCGTTCCGAGTGTATTTCCGAATGTCCGTTCGACGCTGGGAAAAACATTTCGCTGTCACAGGAGGAGACAAAAGCGGTGCATGACTGATGCATAAATAACGTGGTCCGTTTTTTTCCGTTCGCTGCGAGCGCAGTGAATGAAAAACAGGAATTTGATATGCTCGTTGCACTCGATTCGATATGAGAAAAAAAATCGACTTTTAATATTCATTCGCAACGCGCAACATTTTTATTCATGGATAAAGTTACACTGTTCGCGATACACATCGGGCAGACAAGTGGTAATAGGTCGTTTCCGATGTGCCGCCAGCGTTTGACAACTAATAACATCTCACCGGGAGGCGGGTTTTCCATTTATTCACCGGTGACGTTTCATTACGAAGACAGCAGGGGCAGTTGTTGGTACGAGAAACGCAACAAGAGTATTGTTAACTCAGGAATCGAAAGTGTCGCAGGCTGTTTTCGAATTGAACCAGCATCGTCAGGTTGCCCGTGTACTATCCTTGATCCAAACACTTGACAAGAGTCCGCTTCGATGGCGTTAGAAGTAACTGGACGAGTAGTTGTGAGAAAGAGAAAAATACAACAGCAGAATCTCGTGTACGTGTATCGTCACTCACACCCCCGATAGTTTTTGTAACTTCGCGAGTATACAGTGGGTCAAAAAAGTATTCATACACCTTGTCTTTTTGCGATAACTTTATAGACGTAAGCGATACGCAGAGAAAGCCAATTTTATTTAATAGTACATCAGGTACAGAATTAAACTGCAAATGAAGAATTTTTTCCCAGGAATAATAGAAGAATTATGCAAAAAAAACGAAAACTTTCGGACCAAAAAAGTATTCGTGCACTTAAGATTGAGCGGCTAAACCTCGATATTCACTCACGGACGGTCTGACCTCTGCGTACAATGTAAATAATTCTTCGTTTACACAATGGTTTTGACCTATTCCATGCGCTAGTAGATCTTCAAGCTCTGAACAGACACGATGGCAAAGAAAAGCGAAATATCAATATCCATGCGAGATAGAATGATTTTTCTTCGGAAACGCGCTGAAAGTTATCGAAAAATTAGTAAAGAACTAAATCTACGTTTCGCAACAGTGCAATATATAATAAAAAAATACGAAAGGACAAACAGCACAGAAAATAAGCCACGAACCGGTCGACCGAGAATACTAATGGTACGAGAGCGTCGGAGTCTTGTTACAGAGGCTACAAAAAAACCGTTCACAAGTGCTCGCAATTTAACGAATGATGTCGCGTCAACATCGGGGAAGAGCGTGTGTCCCCAGACTATTCGAAACGTTTTGCATTCTGCCCAAATATACGGCAGA
This sequence comes from Oxytorus armatus, assembly GCA_958009045.1. NCBI lineage: Eukaryota > Metazoa > Arthropoda > Insecta > Hymenoptera > Ichneumonidae > Oxytorus > Oxytorus armatus. The sequence goes on along the minus strand of OY253746.1, from coordinate 7,557,795 downwards.
ACTGCCCGCAAAAAATCATTAATTAATAATATAAATCGAGAAAAACGTTTAGGTTTCGCAAAAACCTACGTTAAAAAAATCTATAGAATTTTGGAAACGTGTCGTATTCTCGGATGAATCGAAGTTTAACATCTTCGGGTCCGATGGAAAAAAATTCGTCTGACGGAAACCAAATACCGAGCTCCAACAGAAAAATTTAAGGGAGGGGTAAGGGTTTCAGCGTAAAAAAAAACACTTTTTTTGCGATTTTTTTTCTCAAATATGGATTGAGCAATTTTATTCGAACCTTTTGTACATTATTGAGTATACTTTTGAAAATGTTGTGTAATTTTTTCATGCAGAAATATTGAAGCATAAGCCCGTAACAGAGCTTCCCCCAGAACGTCTTGGAAAAAAAAATAAATTGCGGTGTTCACTATAACTCGGCCGGAAATTATCTGAAAATGAAAAACCATGAAAATTTAGTCAAATTATAATCAAATCTTCCCCCCAACGTTCTCTGATAATTTTTTTTTTCATTTAAAAATTTTTGGCGGCTATCTAAAGTGTGAACTGTTATTTTTCACGAAAAATTCCGCCATTTTGTGGGTGGGAAACACCCTTGATGTAAAAAAAAAAATTTTACTAAACGTTGGGGGGAGGTATTTTATATGTAGAAAATGTGTACAAAGTTTGAAATGAATTGGTCAAGTAGTTTTTAAATGGCAGTGAACACGGACTTTGAAAAAGTAGTTTTGAGAAAAACGCGTCTAAAGTTTATGAAGTAAAAAAGTGAAGAAAAAAATTTTTTTTTCCAACTTACACAGAATCATCGATTCCAGCTCCATACAGCTAATAAAATATTGTAGTGTATGGTATACACTATATACTATATACACAATAGCAATGAATAAACTGTATACCTGTTCGACAGCTGCATTGCTAGCCCGACCGCCCGCAGCTGTTAGAGGTATAGCGTTAAAGGCCCGGAGATTAACAAGACAATAACTTCAAGAATATTGCTTAGATCGGTTTAAAATTTTAAGGACATATTCTTGAAATGTTAAACAATAAGATAAGACAAAAAAACATTCGATTTTTCGAAAGTGAAAACCCTTACCCCGCCCCTTAATACCGACTGTAAAGCACGGCGGAGGAAGCGTCATGGTTTGGGGCTGTATGGGATATTATGACGTTGGTAATCTGGCTTTCATAGATGGTACAATGAATGCCCAGAAGTATATCGACGTGTTGCGCAGCAATTTCAAAGCGAGTGTAGATTAAATGGGCCTGGATGGAAATTTCTACTTCCAACAAGATAACGACCCGAAACATACTGCCATGAAAACGAGGGAATGGTTACTCTATAATGTCCGAAAACAATTGATTACACCACCACAATCTCCGGGCATTAATCCTATTGAAAATTTATGGCACTTGGTGGATGTAGAAATTAGAAAAAGAAAAATAACAAACAAATCCGATCTCCAGAGAGTGCTTTTAGAAGAATGGACGAAAATAGCAAAAGAAACAACGCAAAAGCTAGTAGAATCCATGCCTAAGAGACTCGAGGCGATAATTGAAGCAAAAGGGATGCACACCAAATATTAGTTATAATTAACAACCATGATGATGTAGGTTTTCACTATAATCGTAAGTGTATGAATACTTTTTTTGTCCGAAAATGTTCGTTTATTTGGCATAATTCTTCTATTATTCCTGGGAAAAAATTCTGCATTTGCAGTTTATCTCTGCACCTGATGTACTATCAAATAAAATTGGCATTCTTTGCGTATCGCTTGTGTCCATAAAGTAATCGCAAAAAAAGAAGGTCTATGAATACTTTTTTGACCCACTGTACATATGGACGTGATCCTCCATTGCCCTCTCGTAAAGTAGAAACATCACAAGATGGATAGAGTTGGTTAAAGTTGACACGATTGGATTTGTACATATGGCTGTAGGCTGTGACTGCATTCTGACTATAAGAATATATGATTGTTCGTATTGGAGAAGGAAAAATAACGAACTGCATCGTGAACAAGTCTCCGAGGATTCGGGACTCTGGAACCAAGATTCTCAGACACATATCGTACAGTTTATATATACACTCGTAGAGAAACTCTCAGAGCAGACACGTTTTCCTTAAAGCCAAAACCCCTCAGAGTTTGGGCATGGCCCGTTGCTCTCGTTTCTACTCGTGATGATTTCACGAGGTCTTGTACGAGGACCTCTCCCTCAATCTCCGCTCGCGCCTCGGTCTCGAGCGCCCTAACGAGGAAGATGTTTGACTTATGGGCACGTACTTGCATTTCTACGTATACATTTACGACCGTATACATATGCATCTGTGCGAATACGCCGTGCATCCATTTGTCGTATCCCGGTATAACCATATATACACGGCATTGAGCTCACGAGGTTCACCTATGCACGTTATAATACGGGAATACTCGAGGGAAGCGCGGTTGATTAATGGACTGGTGGCGGAGTCTCACTGATTCAAGACGCTGCTGACGAGAACGCTCACACCGAAATGCCCCTCATTCCCCTGCGAGGTTACGGCTCGATATCTAGTTACCGTCTTTGACTTTAGACCCGTGCATATTGGTCACGTAACATGGCATGTAATATCCCGGGCAATAGTTTAGCGGAGCAAAAGCGAGCGGTTACGTTTTGAAGTGGTTGCGGTGGCTGGGAGGGGGGCATCCAGGTCGCGGCAATGTTCGAAGCAAGATCTGTAAAACGGTTCATTGGCGCAATCAGAAGGTTAATGAGCTGTCGTGATCCTCGTAATCCTAATGTCTCATCGATAGATTACGTTGGATGTTACGCTACAGATTTGCTCTCTCGTTCGCCGGTTGAGATGGTACGTGCGAATGTAATTTCGCACCGAATATTCGATACTATCACGTAAATATTTTCGCGAGACATCAGAAGCATCTCTCTGACACACTAGCCCTGAATTTACAAGCTTCCGAGAGCCAATGGTTTCCATGTTCAATATCGGCATCCACGTTGATTCCCATTGTACTTCGCGTGGGGATGGAGGCTGATGGATCGAAAATCATTCGAACGTTGGACCTTTGACAATTTGATGCGTACTGGATGAGTATTTAAATTTAGTTCTGGGCTCAATAGGCAGTAAGTTCATGACGTTCATATGTCCAATGTGTTGATAGGACAATTTTGATTCACCGATTGCTTCGATTGTGTTGTCATAGGATCAGATACTATAGGCTATCATCCTCGATGTCTCTATCTCTCTGTGCCGGTTTCAATGTCTTCCTATTTCCGGCCACAAGACGCGAATGCTGATTATCATTCTGATCGTCCATCGTGGTTTGTTGCCAGTCAATTCTCGTCTGTTGCGACCGAGATCGAAGGGCCGTTTAGATCATTGAATCCCGGAGCAATATATCGGGTGTGTATAGGATGTTGCCCTATAATTATCTATTCAGCAACGACTATCGAGCTCGGATCGGTAGTAGCTATGTGGCACATGGAAATTCGCCGAGCCCAGAGTGGTCTTTGTACAGTCTAGGCAGTTTCACGGGTTCGTCCATGTTTTCCAGTTCTCCCTCTCTCGCTCTTCCAGTACGTGATACATCGCCACGCGGAACTGTTAGGTGGCAGGGTCTGCATATTCAATGTTTGCCTTCATGCCGAACGGTTGAAGGATGCGCGAATGCGGTTTCAACCTGAAATGTAAATACCGAAAATCCATTCCACTCGAGTGAGACGTAGCCGCTCAAGGTAGGCGGCCTGTAGAATTCGGTTTATTTCCCTCTGAAAGCTTCATGGGTATACACTTTTGCCGATTCGAATTCAGCTACGATAGGGAAAACTCTCACGATGAAACTAAACACAGTCACTATATACTTTTTACTGTCAGGTCCACTCCCTCCGCTGTGGGTTTCTGTTATACCAGTGTTATGGAACATTATAGAATTTGGAGTTTACGCGTTTGTCTGTTTACCGAGTGGCCGTACATATATTATGTATCATACAATGTTAATATGAGAGTTTGTTGGTCGAAATTGAAATGCAACGCGAAACCTACCCGGCTATGCAATAACCAAAAACAGTCTCAATTATTGAATACACAACAGAGTGTAAAGTTCGATGAATTATTGATGTTCGCGAATGAGCAACGAATTCATGTTTGATAATTTTCATCGGATCCACCGTAATGTAACGTATTTAATCGTGTCGATTAACCACAAACGTGTAATGAGTTTGTGCACTTATCATTTATATCGGCTAATTAGAAACGATCGATCGAACAAAGTGAGGTTTCAACTCGATTGGTCGATATATTCCACAGCTGTGTATGTATTTGTCGCCGCGCGACTACGGTAAAACGTCCAATGCAGAAATTTGCCAGGGATCTAGTTGCATCCTTAGCGGAGAGTAAGAATAATCACGGTGATCCAGCTGGATCCTGGCTGAAATTTCTGCACGGGTTGTGAATCCAGATTCATCAAATTTTCTGGGCTTGTAGACTCGGATAAATGTTGCATATTGAGGAAAATCAGATTTTACGATAACAGAAAATGGCCGAGACGAATTTGATTTAGCCGAGGAAACGAAATATGGTATGATTTTCATGAAAATTTATACTTTTTATAGTTTTTTTAAGGGTGGCTGACTCGAATTTGAAGTACCTGATGTATTGAACCGACAATTGTCCGTGATAGCGAGGAAATTGCATGAAATAGTTAATGCTAGGGAAATTTCTGGTGAAAACAAGGCCAAAGTGTGTATGAAGATTTTTCGGACGTTTGTGCGATCGAAGAGCCGCGGCCATGGTTCTTCTTACTAAAATTATACCTCCCCTGTATTATAAATGTATATATATTTTAAATAAATATGAGAATAGCTCAGAAATTTATAGAAACAGGAAACTTTCCTAGACAGAAGACTTTGCGACGGTAGATGGAATTCTCCCTGGTCGTACGACCAGAGAGAAAGTGGATGGGACACGCGTTTGGTCGGATCGCTCGAAGTAGTGTTTCAGACAACAGGCGAGAAGTTATGCAAATCGCAATGTCGAAAGTTTTTAATGAAAATTTGTAATCTTGGACTTGGACTTTTACCCAAGGACACGACGAGCCCGAGAGAGAGAGAGAGAGGGGGAGGGAGAGAGAGGAAACTTTTGAGAGAGGGATATTACTGAAAATGTTAATCAAATAGAGCAGGGTGCGGCTGGTTTCTACTTTTTCGTCCGTGACGAAGAGTATGCGAGAGAGCAAAGAGGTAAGAAAAGCGAGAGACATAGTGAGCCTGCCAAATGTCTCGAATGTCGTTTGCATTTGAATATTCACTTTGGTTTCCTTGTAGTCACGAATTTCCTCTGCCATTTGCGCTTGAAAATCCATCGTTTTTTTTTCTTCATCCCCTTCTCTATTCTCCAACAAGAAGCTGCCACGTTAGAACTATTTATGCTACGTATTGGATGCGAAACCATTTCGATTTCGACACAAGCCGAATTTTTTTCTTCTTCGATCGATAGATTTTGGTGTTTCCGATGTCCGAGGGTTGAAAACGATTGGATTTACGAGAAGCAAAATAAGCACACGGACGATAAAAAAAGACTCGTGAAATTGATGGTTATTTGTTGATGTTATGTGCGAGGGAAATGCAACGAATGAAAAAAAATACCGTAAATAGAAATAATGTTTATATACACGCATATGTACAAGCCGCTAACCAAAATGGGGAGGGGTATAGCCAGAAGAAGAAGAAGAAGCGTGCGAGTAGAAAACGTCAGGTTCGTTTTATATAGCGCTCTTTGAAAGTACAACGGCCTGGCGTACGTAAGAATAAGTGCCACTTTACTCGGGGCGCAGTGAAATTAAATTCAACCAAGATAAATGGTCGAGGGCGCTAAGCTAGCCAGGGTGCGAACATGTGAAATGTAAATTAGTTTGAATTAAAGCCGCGAAAACGGTTAGGGTCTCAGGGCCCCACGGCTATACGGTGTGACGGTAGTTGGATATTTAATATATATAAATACGTTCTCATATAGCGTTTTAGTCGCTCTGTCAATGCCGGCGTGGAGGCACACTTTTCTACTTGGAAAAAAAAAAACAAAACTAAATTTGTGATCATTAACCCTTTAATTTAGATCGAGAGGGGAAATATGAAGTTTTGCGGTTGGTCTGTATTTCGCGGGAAGTCCCTTTATGTTTTAACCATTTTGCGATTGTCATGATCCGTTATTTTCATCCATAATCAAAAAAAGCTTCCAAAAAAAAGAATATATAATACGATCGAAAAACTGATGTAATGTTTAAAAATATTTTTGCACGAGGTTACATACGCTGGTATTTAAAAAAATTCAACTTAAGGTAGTAGTCTGGTAACTTAAGCCGTTTCTCATGTCTTTTTTGGAGGGCGTTTTTTGTAGGGAAATAAAAATGAATCGTTTTGGATATTTAGGATGTTTTTATTTACATATTAAAGATACAAAAAAAATGTTTTTGAAGAAATTTAATAGTTTATTATTATTATTATTATTGATCGAAGTTGGCACCTCGAAAAAAAAGCGCGTGGGTGGCCCCGGTGATTTTGGCTCTTGATGTTATCTGAAATAAAAAATTCTTGATAATTCTTAATCTATAAACATGTCATTCTGGTCGGAACTACTGAAGTTAAATTTCATGGATAAATAACAAAATGGCGGACTTTGGAAAAAAAAACTTCTTTCCAAAGTCTGCCATTTTGTTATTTATCCATGAAATTTAACTTCAGTAGTTCCGACCAGAATGACATGTTTATCGATTAAGAATTATTAAGAATTTTTTATTTCAGATAACATCAAGAGCCAAAATCACCGGGGCCACCCACGCGCTTTTTTTTCGAGGTGCCAACTTCGATCAATAATAATAATAATAAACTATTAATTTTTTCAACAAAATTTTTGTTTGTATCTTTAATATGTAAATAAAAACATCCTAAATATCCAAAACGATTCATTTTTATTTTCTTACAAAAAAACGCCCTCCAAAAAAGATATGAAAATCGGCTTAAGTTACCAGACTACTACCTTAATCTAGTGAGCAGATGTGACAGGGTGCGTTAGTAATTATAATAATAATTTTGCCGTCATTTCCAACAAATTATCGTCTTTTCCATGTCCGTCTCCTTGTGTATTTTTCGTACTACTTTTTTTGTTTTTGTTTTTCTTTAAAACGTAAAACACGAAAGGTACGATCTAAAGCCTCGCACAACGTGTCTTCTCTTGGAGCGATGTGTTTCTTCCACATACAGATACTCGGTGACGCGTCTGTAAATGGGAAGAAGGTGTTGAAAAAAAAAGGGTCGGTACTACATTCTCGCACGAGTGAAAATACGGGAACGGCTGGTAGGTCAACATATAGTACATTACGTATGTAAACGTGTGTGAGTGAGTGAGTATCCAACACGTGCAGTTTAATATGCACTCGACTGCAATAATGTCTATATACGTATGAGGTTTTCCATTGCAGCGACAAAACGGTCGGGCATCCTTAAAAATATTCTATGAAAAATCACGAAAAAAAACTATTTCGCTTCAATAAAAAAAATCCTTAAAGGCTCACATACTACTGCGTGCGCTGAAAACCGAGTAAATTTGAAAAATTATTATAAAGGTTATATGGTGAAAAAAAATAAATTGTTGATTTCACATTTTTTACTAATTCTTCAACTGTAAGAAAAAACATTTTTTAATTAAACAAAAAATAGTAACATTATTTTTTACGGGTAAAAATGGACTACTGATGAAAACCATGGCGCCTCCTCGTCGACATCATAACTTCACCAAAAATTATCCAATCTGCAAAAATAAAAAAGCATCTAGTAAAATAATATAGTGATAATAGTCTGACGGAGGGAATTTTATTTATTTTTTCAACAATAAAGACATTAAAGTATTTCAAACTTTGGTATGCGATTTAAAAAAAATAATTAGTGTTCAATAATTTATAAAAAAGTTGTTCAACCGAAAAATTAAATAACCTCTCGTCAGACTATAGAGAAAATAATTAGGAAAATTTAAAAGAAAGGTTAAAAAAATATTTAAAATTGACTGAGTTATTGAAAACCGAAAGATCGCAATTTCTGTAATCGTAAGGATCGTCAGTAACCCCTGAAGTGTGGTAGGCAAGAAAAACCTGAAACAAATACGGAACATTAGTTTGTTATAAATTTATTTTTCATGATTTTTCAATCCATGGTGATTTTTCACGGTTTTCAGTAGTGTCCTTTCTGTGGATTCATAATTTTCCTCCTTACAGATCGTGTTAGCATAGAATGCCTTATGTATAGTCTATACGAGGTCTGTTCAAAAAGTATCGCGAATTTTGAATTTCCGCGGGCTACGTATATTCGATTTTCGATTTTTTTCTGGCGTTAGGTTGGTACTCGTGTCCCTCACTTATGCTGGAAAAATCGGCCATTTTGAATATTTAGTTAGTTGTTGACAGCTGTTTTGGTTAGACGTGTTTTGGCTTGTCTTCGATTTTTGCCTATTCCAAAAAAGCAGTTTCCATTGCGATGATTGAGCTTTGGTTTCCACGTCATAACCATAAACCCATTATTCGTCATCGGTTATGACCCTCTGGAGCAAATTTGGGTCGTCGCGGACCGAGTCCAACAGCTCCTTAGCAATGTTAACGCGACACTGTTTTTCTTCGAAATTGAGCAATTTTGGCACGAATTTCGCGGCGACCCGTCTCGTGCCCAAATCATTGGTAAAAATCGAATAGCACGAGCCAATCGATATGTTGAGTTCCTCAGCAACTTCTCTAACGGTGATTCGACGATTGGCCAATATTATTTTCTTCACTTCATCAATGTTTTCGTCTGTTGTTGATGTGCTCGGGTGTCCGGAACGCATTTCGTTGTTCGCATCTTCTCGGTCCCCTCTGAGAACATTTTGTACCACCGATAAACGTTGCTTTGGTCCAAGGTAGATTCACCATATGCCACAGTCAATATTTGAAATGTGTCCGCGCACTTAATTTTGTTTTCCACACAAAATTTGATACAGATTCTTTGATCCATTTTTTGGAATAGGCAAAAATCGAAAACAAGCCAAAACACGTCTAACCAAAACAGCTGTCAACAATTAACAAAACATTCAAAATGGTCGATTTTTTTCAGCATAAGTGAGGGACATGAGTACCAACCTAACGCCACAAAAAAAAATCGAAAATTGAATATACGTGGCCCGCGGAAATTCAAAATTCGCGATACTTTTTTAACAGACCTCGTATACGTATATGCATGCACAATATTCGAGCACATACGAGTGCTCTTGAATAAAGGCTTTCCCTCGTATTTTCCTGCCTTGTGCTGCATTCTCTTGCTCTTTTAGTCCGGTAACGTTGTTTTTTTTTTGCCCTCGATCCCTTTCGTTGTTGTTATTAACGGCATCAACGAGAACTTCGCGCGAAACTATTCTTCAAGCACTTTCCGCGTTTCATAGATTCGATCGGTGCATTCTGTCCAATATTGATTATCAAATGCTCGAGGTATCTTGTAATGAATTTCTCAAAAAATCTTTATTTTATCTCTGCATTAAATCTCCAGCTTATACTTTTAACGTAGATTTATCGATAAATTCATTAATAAATCAATAAACTATGACCACTCGTAATAATTTATTTACGATTGAATAATAAAAAATTCACTAATAAACAAAAATGCTTGAAGCCGTTAATGAAGAATTAATAATTCATCAGTCAGCAAATCACTTGATATTTAATGCATTACAAATTAAATATTTATTAAAAAACACTTTGAATGTTAATTGTATTTCATTCTATTTCGTTGCTTCTCTTTACTTTATCACCGTGTATACTGGGAACGGGTAATAGACAATTAGAATAGAGTAATTATACGCGAGAGGAATATGTTGCTTTTTTTTTTGTTGCGAGAACCGTCGCGACTGTATAGTGAATGGTTTTTCGCGTGTGCATAAGTGAGACGGTTGGAAATATGAGCAAGCGGCTATTTTTTTTTCTCGCTTCATCCATCCCCTTCTCGTTTATTTTACCCTTTGCTCTCTTCATCCCACTCCGCTCCCGCCGAGCCTTCTTACTTCATCTTCTTGCCGCAACTCTTCACGCGCGTCTAATATTCGCCAACCTACTCCACACTCTTTCTTGCACCGTTTCCGGTTGCGCCGAACCATCCTCGCGACTTCGGTCTCTCTCTCTTTCTCTCTCTCACGCTACAAGGCTTTTGTAATATTTTCTGGTCACGTCTAGGATATGCATGAACTTTAAAAAGTGGCGGGTTCGTGCTTACGGAATATTAAAGCCATTCATATTTACCGGGTTGTGAGAACGAGAGGGGTGCGAAACCCGCGCACCGACTAGATATACCATACAGAGGTATGTAATAACGCATCCCCCCCCCCATCCTCATCCCATTTCAACCCGTCGGACCGCTCATTTTTTTTTCACTTATTTGCACTTTTTTTTGTATAAAATAATCTCTCATCCATTTACACACGTTTGTGCCTCGAGCACGAATTCTTGAGCTATTGCACTCGGACGTTTTTTTTCTCCTTTTGCACCGAATGATCAGTCGAATAACTAGAATCATATGCAGTCTGGAGATTTTTTGTCACTCTCGTTGAAAATTTCGAAAGAGACTCTCTTCATTTTGGCTCTTTTTTTTTTTTATACCTTCATTTATATTCCAGTGAGAGGAAAAATCGTGATCCAATTTTAAATATAGAACGCGCGAGATTGGATTACAAACGAATGGAGAAATGGCACGTTCGATTTTTTATATTAAATCAAAACTAAAAAAATTACTTTTCTCGTAATTAAACTATAGCTAATGGTCGAGAAAATGCTTTTTCCTAATTCACTTTTTTTTTTTTTTTCAAAAGGTCCCGAATCATTCAAAGAAGTTGTTGCTTAGAAAGTCAACAAAAAGGTTTATTGTCAACTATCTGACTAATGGGGAGGGACATTCTTCTTACCACTCGTCCTTTTCGATGTTATTTCTTGTCCCTGAATGCGCATTAGTGCCCCTCGCGGAATTCTTAGGTCATCAAATCAGTTTGAATGGAGCCATTCATAGTGCGGACTTGTACAAGCATGCTTCACGCTAAAAGCTCGCATAAAAACGTACCACAAACACGACGATGACAAAAACAGGAAAGCACTCAGGACGTATGAACGCATATATATATATAGAATGTCCTGTCTACTCCTCAATGCTCACAGACGCTTCTTGTGACTTTTTCTTTGTCAAATGGTCTTCTATACGTTCCGTGTCAACTCGATGTGTGCTTTTTCCCAAGAAATTTGCTGGACTATGGAAAAAAAAATGCAATTTCACATATCATTTGTCATTTTCATATTCTTGCAATTATTTTCAACAATTAATTAATCATAAAATGTTGTTAATAAGCGATATTGATGAATTAATAGAGCAAAATACAGAAACGAGCTATCGGAAAATAAAAATTCGACGAACGAGGTGGATTATTCATTTAAAAAAAAAACTAAATAACAATGTAACTCCAGAATTGAGTCCATTCAGTTGAACCGTTTGCAAATAATTCGCTATTAATTAGTTTTGCAACCTCAAGTCCACATACCGTTCCTTATCACTGTGCCTTGATGGATAAAAACTTGGAAAAGCAACTTTTCAAATTTAGTTCAATATTAACGTTATCAACAAAGAAAATATGGCGTAAAAAAAAACCTCATTTCTGCGGATACCACGGACGTTATGACGAATATCTCGAGCAAATATTCTCTTTAATCAACGCGAGACTTTTCCTCGTCACACAGCATTTCCCTGGCGTCGACAAGACCTCAAAGTTCTCCGTGTTATTCGGTTGCTGATTATACGCTGTTGTGGTTGTTTTTTTTTTTTTTTTTTCATTATTCTATAGCTTCGGCGTATGCAAGTTCCAACGAGGCAGCGGTCGGTGTACAAACTGGTAAAATGTATAATCTAGCTCATGAAAGGCGGTGACACGAAAGAGCACACGTTGTAATGGGGAAGATAAAAAAATGGATGGTATTTCTTTTTTTTTTTTCGTTTTTTTTTTTGGAGCACGGCTCCCGCATTCTCGCACGGGTCGTGAGCTCGTAAAAAGTTAACGTTTTCTTTAATGATGGCAGTGTTTCACGACCTATATCGTATGCACCAAAGAGTTGAATAATGGTTTTTCCCTCTTTCGCCATTTTCTTCTCTCCCTCTCCTTCTCACTCTCGTATGTTTATTCCAGTATAAGCTCGCGAGAGAGATGGAACTTTAGCGAGGGTCCCATCGTTATATCCAATTACACATCCTAGCTACTACTTGTGAACTTTTGTGAAATACTTCGTGCAACGATGACGAGAGAACTTATGACGAACAGACGTTAAAATGAAGAAAGTTTATGGAAAATGTAAATTTGATAAATGTTCGCGTTCGAGGATCGCTTTCTCTCGTTCTCTCTCGCTACCCTCGAATCGGAGAAAACCTGCGAGTTCTCTCTGACTTATATTCCATTTTTTTTTCTCCATTCGAACGTCGAAAATGGGTCAAGTGACGCGTTAACGCATACCGTCCATCAACAACTGGGGCGTAACGATCCCGAACGTGATTTGTTGAGAAAAAGTTGAACAAAACGGAGTTGCAACAGAAAAAAATTTTTTGGTTCAAATCCGCGAATTAACAAATATTCGGCCTTTTTTTTTAATCGAGCGGATATTATAACTGGAAATTTTTTATATTTTTTTTCATGGCGTGGCGTTGAATGCCTGCAATAGAAGTCCGACAACAACGTTAAAAAAAAAGTGCGATTACTAGACAAATTTATTTCCACAATTATATCGATAATTGACGGAATATTGATCAAAGATTATATAGAAAATTCGTAAATATTTTACGAAACCATTCCGTAGAAATAAAAATAGTTCTCATTTCCCGTCATTAGCGCGACCGAGTTTCAAAGTTTCTTCGTCGAAGTTTGATCGTCGACTGACGCCGGCCTGAAAATGTATATCGAAAGCCTTAAGGAGCACAGAGACGAGAGACTCGAGTGGAATAATTAGTGACTTTCTCAATCGGTCGGCAGTCACTCTCGTATCTCAACGAACATCGAGAAGAAAAATCCTCGATTGCCGAGGAGATTTCATCTATCTTTATATCTCGAAGCGTCTCGATCGACAAAACTCCTGCATTAACCTTTGACGAAAGTTCGAAGAGGCTTTACTTATTCACGATATAGTATATCGTGAACTCGTTGCCGGTATATAGTTGAGACTTTATAGATTGCCGCGGCCTACATTTCCCACTTCATAGCCAAAAGGACCACTCGCTCTGGCAATATTTGCTCTCCGATATCCCACGAAATTCGATGTTTATATATATATATATATCTATGTTTGTATAAAGAAATAGAAAGAGAGATAGAGAAAAATTTCCGGGATGAAATAAAGTGATGGTCTAGTTAAGAGAGTCGTATGTGAGTGGAATCAGAACGAGGGACTGTGACTCATCTATAACCCCTTGTCATTATTTGTTAACGAGAAGTACGTGAAATACTCCGCAAACTTTTGTCATTAACGGTGAGCACCAACCCTTAGAAATACTTGACGCAAAACCGCCGTAGCCCTGGAAATAATATACGTTGCACTGAGAGTTAATATATATATATATACATTATATGGTCGATATTTCGGTCTTCCCTCCGCATACAAAAAAAGAAATTCTGTAGTCGAATTAACCACTGACAAGGAATCCTGGGTAGCTTGACTCTGATTATTTCCCCCATCATAGATGTTGTACGTCGCAAAGTAAAGGACTTTTTTATAATTGCTAATTAAAGGTTTAAAGGGGTGATAACGACCCTCAAAGATCGCTATCTAATTCGATTGTTTCTCAGTTTCGTATAGAAAAGTACTTGACCCATTTCAATGAAAGCAACGCTCAATTCTATTGATAAATAATTTTAAAAGCACGGAAATTATTCTGGGAGCGGAATTGAAGGATTATCCTTATTGAGTATCCATCCTTGAGTATCGAATTCACCCTCTTTATGTCGTTTATTGGCAGGTACAAAATAATTATGACAAACGTCATTTATTACGTCATAGTAGGGTGGGTCAAATAAAATGACTAATTTTTTTTTTCCTCGATATAATGAAAATTGTATTGTTTGGCATTAAAAAAAAAACCCTCTGCAAGTATGAGACCTTTATATTTAAATTAAGAGGTCCCTCATCGCGAATTTTCATTTCCCATTTCAATAACATGGAAACATTTTTTTTTTAACTTTGGAATTTTATGAGACTTAAACCGTTGATGTTAGGAGAGTCTTTTAGCACATTTTTGTGAAACATTTGATGCTCTACAAAAAAGCTCTCTTGTGTCTAATCGATAAAAGTAACCGTACAAAAAATAATCGGTGATAATTAGCTCTGGATTCTATTTATCTCGTTTATTAGTACATACATTTCAAATTTTTAAAAATTATCGTTATCAATATGAATAAATATACTACTAATATATTACTAATATACTAATATACTATTAATATATTACTAATTGTTTTCAAACAAATATGAGAGAATCCAGAGCTAATTATCACCGATTATTTTTTGTACGGTTACTTTTATCGATTAGACACAAGAGAGCTTTTTTGTAGAGCATCAAATGTTCTACAAAAATGTGCTAAAAAACTCTCGTAACATCAACGGTTTAAGTCTAATAAAATTCCAAAGTTTAACAAAAAATGTTTCCATGTTATTTACATGGGAAATGAAAATTCGCGATGAGGGACCTCTTAATTTAAATATGAAGGGCTCATAAAAATTAGTCATTTTATTTTACCCACCCTAACGCACAGTTATATTTGCTCTCAACAATTTATCGTTTTGAACAATTATTCGCCATCGTTAGTCCGAGAGAAGGTTGGCAGAAAAAAAAAAACGTTTGCATATGGGCAAGTGAAAAACTTTCTCAACTAATTAAACCGCAGATCGGCTATTTTTAATTCTCTGACGACATAGACGGCATTAGATCGGTTTTCTATATCGGTTGCGTGATCGGAACTTGGCTATCACCTCGATTAAATTGATGAATGCAAAAATAATAAAGAAACTGGTTAGTTAGATGGAATATTCGAGTTGTACGTTTGTATTCAGAATAATTTTCTTACTTTCCATTTTCTACAATCAATCGCCATCTTTGTTATACAGTTATTACGTAATAATTGCTACAAAAAAATACGAATTGTTTTTGAATATTTTCTATCAGAGTTAACGATAATGTTTGAAAAATCTTGACGACTACGAAATAATATCGGGACTGAAATTAACTTTGGACCTTTCATGATATACTACCTCAATAACTCCCAATGAATTATTAAACGTCAATGGCATCGCTGTGGCACATTGCCAAGAAGACAAGAGGGCGTACATACATTTCGATGATGTTCACGCTAGTCTATTTTACCAGATCGAACAACCAAGTCAGAATTGTTCTCCCTTCCATAACTACACACACGCACATATTTTTCTATCGAAAAGCGAAAAGTTGATGACCACCCTCCATGAGAGCATACCCTTGTCGAGTCACGGAGGACACAGGAAACATCCAGGATCGCGGGGGGGAAAACAGGCGGAAGTATAAGAAGGGTATTGCAACGGGAACGCTGCAAACTTTTTCCCGGATATGCTATTGCCGCACAGTCGTTAAGTAAGCTTGAGTGCGTTACGCTGTATGTGAAATGTGCTTACGTACATTCTGATCATTCTCCGTTGTACATAGAAAACTTCTTTACGATATCGCGAGTGTTTTTCGTGTCTCGACGGGAATACCGCAAAATCTCAAGGGGCCCAAAAAAGAAAAGAGAGTGAGAGAGAAAAAGTATAACTGTACGGGCAAGCCAGAGAGGTTTTATGCATATGTATGTATATATGTTTTGTATATCGTTCTATTACTTTACGATCATATAAAAGCAGAAGGCTCTCGCCTCTTATCATAGAGCAAAATGCACTCTCGGTACACAGCGGCGCTTTTCAAAGTTTCAAACACGATCGTACTTAGAATCGAAATTTTCATACACATCGTTTGCTTTCTCGAAATCTTCAGATTTCACGGAAACACCGAGGTGTTCGAGGATAAGGGAAACATTGACATTTTTCAGAATCCTCTTTTCATCGAGCATTAGTCTCGGTTTATCGAGGAAATACCGTCCATTTTGTCTTCGGCATTTCCACAATTCATTCTGCTTCATATTGGCAATCCGCACTTTAAAGATCTTGACAGTAATAATAAAATGGTGGCACTGCTGTGACAGTGATATAGACAAACACTTGTAACTGTGGATTAGTCGTAAAAAAAAATCTAGATTGATATTGATAAGCAAATTGCCGTAATATTTAACCGATACAGATTATTGAAAATTTGAATGAGCTATGAGCAACAAAATGTCACTCGTTATTACCGGTTCAATATTGTGAATGATTGTTTGAAGAAATTAATAATAAATGCACTTAGTCGGAAATTGATATAAAGCACATGATCTTTTTTGAGGACATCATCGCAACAAATATTTTTCCATCTTACTGACACATGTGGTAGTACTATTGATCTTTTATTACTGTCAATTGATGGTCGAAAATTGATAGAAATGATTTTTCATAAAAAATCATAAATTTTCGTTTAATTCTCGAATTCTTCATCATCCTCTGCAATTTCTTGTTATAAACCACATAGCCACCGAGCCCTGAAACGACTAGACGGAAAGTTGCATAGGGTGCACTCGCGATGAATTCAGTACACAAACAGTGGAGGGTAAAAAAAAATGCCTTCTCTGCTCCACCATTGTTGTTTTCTCTTCACCCTTGTCGATATATAGGTATATATATTTGGGTGGATAAAACACAACTCTTGGTATACGTCATTTTATTCCAGTTTCGTTGAATGGCATTTGATTGTCCCCCTCCCCATCGTTCCTGTCCTCTACATACACGTAAATTTGCGTGTTTGGCATACTGAATTCTTTCGAAATTACGTGTAAATCGTACTATTATGCTCACTGAGTATTTGCACAGACAGGTTATAAAGTATGAAATGCATAAACGTATGAAAAATTTGTACGAGAATTCACAATGAAATTCGCGAAGAAAAAAAAAAACGAAAATTGCATGAAAAAAGTGTGCGCCGAGAATTCGAGTAGAAACATTTATTGTTGACACCCGGAAATTCTCTGAGCCATGGATACATACAAATTATGATTAACAATTCAAAAAATCTCATTACAGAAATTGTCGGATAATTATCAAAAGCTTTCGCCTCCATTGAAGGCTTTCAATGGACCTGAGCTTTGATAAAATATGAATGGACATTGAGGCGTGCGAAAATATAATTCAAAAGAAAAACCCCGAGAGCCAAAGGTGTCAATTAACTTTACTTCACTTAACAAATTCTATACATCGTTTTGTCTACATCCACGAGAGATAAATCGCGAAATAGATGAAAGAATTATCTTAAACTTTAATTACGGAGCTGGAAGAAAACGAAATGTCTTTGTGGTTCTTTCGGAAGGCGAAAGACGTCAAAAGGGAATTTCGATAAAGAGATTTTCTTTTCTCAGCGACTTTCGTCTTATTATCCTTTTTCTTCTGTACTCATATATAATTTTTAAAACACTATGGAGTCTAGAAATGGTCGATAACTGAATACGCGACAAACAACTCTGACTCTTATAGAATGGATTAAGGTAGTAGTCTGGTAACTTAAGCCGACTTTCATGTCTTTTTTGGAGGGCGTTTTTTTGTAGGAAAATAAAAATGAATCATTTTTTATATTTAGGATGTTTTTATTTACATCTTAAAGATACAAAAAAAAATTTTTCGAAAAAATGTAATAGTTTATTATTATTGATCGAAGTTGGCACCTCGAAAAAAAAGCGCGTGGGTGGCCCCGGTGATTTTGGCTCTTGATGTTATCTGAAATCAAAAATTCTTGATAATTCTTAATCTATAGACATGTCATTCTGGTCGGAACTACTGAAGTTAAATTTCATGGATAAATAATAAAATGGCGGACTTTGGAAAAAAGTCCGCCATTAGATTAAGAATTATTAGATATTATTAATTAATTATTAATTATTAGATATTATTATTAAGAATTATTAATAATTATTAGATATTATTAATTAATTATTAATTATTATATATTATTATTAATTATTATTAAGAATTATTAGATTAAGAATTATCAAGAATTTTTGATTTCAGATAACATCAAGAGCCAAAATCACCGGGGCTACCCACGCGTTTTTTTTTCGAGGTGCCAACTTCGATCAATAATAATAATAATAATAAACTATGAAATTTTTTCAACAAATTTTTTTTTTGTATCTTTAATATGTAAATAAAAACCTCCTAAATATCCAAAACGATTCATTTTTATTTTCCTACAAAAAAACGCCCTCCAAAAAAGACATGAAAATCGGCTTAAGTTACCAGACTACTACCTTAAAGATTAATATATACATCTAGGTCGAGTAGAATAATTGACGACAACAACACGAATAGGACGTGAATTATGATAAATTACTCCCCGTTGAATTCAACGCTGATCTGACGTTGCACGGTCGTCGATATTCCTCGGGTGTTCTTTCGATTTCTTCCGCTCGTCTCTCAAGCTTCTCCAGCTTGCAAGCTCGAGCTACGTGTTATTCTCGTTGGGATCACTGTGAGCGAGCAACGACCACGACAATGTGTTTACCTCAGTTCAATATCTATACATATATACGCACCTATATATGTTTAATATGTATATAGGAAACCAAAGGGCGAGGAGGGGCAGGGAGGGGTTGAAATATTGGTGAACACACCTCTATCTATTTTGCTGTCGGGCAAGGGGTAACAGATTGGTCCCCATAAGTCCTCACGTACCACAGATGCGGGCATCATAAGTCCTTCGAACCCTTATAGATCGCTTTTACGAAAAGGACCAACAGAGCAATCCACGTATAGTAGTTCTCAACGTCGAACCGCACCAGTATTTGAATTAATGGCTACAGATATAATTTGTTTTATTTTTTATTGAACAACGAAAAGAAAAAAAACATACTCTTGGTCCACGATATAACTATTTTCAGTCAATTTTTATTGAATTTATCAAAGCTTCAATTTGAAATAAAAATTAAAGCTAGAGAAAACTAAATTTGTTTTCGGTTCTCATACTGTCCCTTTGGGAACTATTGCTCAATTTTAATTCATTATATCAAGGTATACGGTAACAGAAAAATTAATTCTTGCGATAAAAAAAAGTATAGGAAAAAAACAAATATTTTAGATTCACCAGTTCTCCCTTCTAAACCCTCGGACTACCAACATACGTGCAGTACGACATAACGCTTGTCGACATAAACGTACGTACGTTTTTTTTTTTTTTTTTTTTTTCATACCGTGTGCATTTCCTCTCCGCTAGCCTCGAGTTCTCTCTCGTTGTCTGCAGAGAAATAAAAAAAGGCGAGGAACACGTACAAAACCACGAACACCAGAACTAAAACTATCGTGAACCGTGGGTTTAACTGTTTTTATGCTCTCACAGTACGTGAAAGCTCTGGCGTCGAGGTGGTGAAAATCGGGAATGAGATTTCTCGAGTAGTATCGATACACCACGTACGGGGGGGCTTTTCCACAGGGCTTGGCCCGTTTTTTTATGTATATGTATACTTCATGTATATGTATACTTTTATGTTGTTATACATATACATGAAATATATATATATTTAAACCGTGGAAAACTTATGGTCGACGTACCAGTCCATTTCCACGAGAATCGTCGTCCGGGGATGTATTCTATCGTTTTTCCTCGAACACCGTTCAAAGTTTTCCCACTCGAGAACCGACGTCGAACAATCGTACTAGGTTATGGACTCCGGACGAAAATCGTGGGGATCTTCGCGAGTGAGACTGCGAACGTTTAGCATTTCTCAATCAAATTACCCTTTACCTTCGAGCGAGAAACATGATTTTGATGGTAAATGAAACTTTTGAGTGATCATAGAATCGTTGTCAGATAAAATCATTTTATGAATACTAGAATCCTACGATTCTATATAATTATTGACAATACAGTTATGTCGTAATTGTATAATTATACATCGCTTTATATAGAGGGTGTCCCAATAACTATTAGCACCTTAGATATCTTCGAAACTATAAGGTTCACAGAAACATTTGCTGAATTAAAATTGCACAGTACGAAGGAGGCCATCCAATGATACCAAAGTACTCACCCCGACCCCCACCCCCTGGGCTGGGAGTGGGGCAACTTTGAAATCTTAAATGAGAACCCCCATTTTTTATTGTAGATTCGGATTCCCCATAAAAAAATACGTAACTTTTGTTGAAAATTTTTTTTTCGATTCGTGGTAGACGGCGCTGTAATCGCAAAAAATCTCCGAAAGTACAAAAAGGCGATGATACTTACAGTTTCGGTAGTAAATAAAATTACTACGTTTATAGTAAGCGTTCGAAATGACGACCATCAGTATCAATGCAATATTGGATTCTTTTTTCGATTGATTGACTCGCAAGTTTTACAGCGTCGGAACTTATTGATGCACAGGCTGTAATAATTTTTCCCATTCGTTCCCATGCAATTATTGGTGAGGACTAACATGGTAAGGGTGAAATTTGTGACGGTGCAAAATGCGATGTACGCTAGTCCTGCCAATGCCAGATTCATTTTGAATTTGTCGCAAACTAATGCGAGGATCTCGATACACACTTGCGAGCACACCGATTTCCATTTTTTCATTCGTTACACGTTTCTGGCGTACTGTTATGTTTCGTTTTATTTAACAGATATCATTTTATTATCATAAATAAAGAAAGGAACTGCCCGACGTTGGGCGTCAAATGTAATGAATTTTTGTTTTGGTTATTTCTTTCGAGACTTATTCTTCTCGAGAAACGGGAGAACGAGATTTAATTATTATGATGGATTCAAGGAAAACGCACTGACGGATGTAAACGATAAAAAGGACATAAATAATAGTTACAACGATCGACGGTATCTGAATATTAAGAATCTCTGGCATGTTTATTTTATAAAGATAGTTCCTTGCAAATTGTCTTTGAGATTTTTAATACCAATTGAGAAAAGCACAATTGGGAGATTCGCCGCACATTTGGTTTTTTTACACATACACAAATACGAACGAAGTCATCAATATAAAACTACAAATAAATTAGACAATAAAATTGTCGTCACCGTAAAGATCTATAAACGTCTATCGAGAATACGTTAATTCCGCCGAGCCGGCTTATATACTTCGAGGTCACTAGACTAGTCGATTTTTTTGCTAATATTGAGTTGAACAGTGTACTCATCTTCTACTCGGAATATGCTGTGTAGTCCACTAACGCTTGATGATGCGACCAGGCCTGGTTTTAACGGACAGCACGGATGAAACTGATTTACTTCCAAGAAAGGTGCCGTACAATGCTCCGATATTCGTTTCAATGGATCTCGATACAGATAGCGATATAATGATAGGTGTATACGTATAAGGCTATTGACAATATTAGAGATCTTATGACTAGACCGCTCGACGGACGGGTCAGAAGTGCCCTTACAGAATTTTGTTGGCATTCGCCATAAATGAGAAGCATATCGACTTGCTCCTTAAACGGATACATTGCACTCGATTGATTGATTTATCGATACCAATCGTATCATGTTTATCTTATCCTGCAAACTTATTAAAGTCTCCTTGAAACTGTCTTTATTTTCAGTGAAGTAAACCGTAAGTATTATCGCCCTTCTGTACTTTCTGTACCTTTTTGTCGAAGAAATGTAACAAACATTGTAACATTTGTAACATTGTAACATTTTTGTAACATTGTAACAAAAGTGTCCGTAGTAGTGTACGCCGGAAACGTGTAACGAATGAAAAAATGGAAATCGGTGTGCTCGCAAGTGTGTATCGAGATCCTCACATTAGTTTGCGACAAATTCAAAATGAATCTGGCATTGGCAGGACTAGTGTACATCGAATTTTGCACCGTCACAAATTTCACCCTTACCATGTTAGTCTTCACCAAGAATTGCATGGGAACGAATGGGAAGAATTATTACAGCCTGTGCATCAATAAGTTCTGACGCTGTAAAACTTGCGAGTCAATCAATCGAAAAAAGAATCCAATATTGCATTGATACTGATGGTCGTTATTTCGAACACTTACTATAAACGTAGTAATTTTATTTGCTACCAAAACTGTAAGTATTATCGCCGTTCTGTACTTTCGGGAATTTTTTGTGATTACAGCGCCATCTATCACGAATCGAAAGAAAAAATTTTAAACAAAAGTTACGTATTCTTTTATGGGGAATCCGAATCTACAATAAAAAATGGGGGTTCCCATTTAAGATTTCAAAGTTGCCCCAACCCCAGCCCAGGGGGTGAGGGTGGGGGTCAGTACTTTGGTATCATTGGATGGCCCCCTTCGTACTGTGCAATTTTGATTCAGCAAATATTTCTGTGAACCTTATAGTTTCGAAGATATCTAAGGTTCAAATAGTTATTGTGACATCCTGTATAAACGAAAGTTACGAAATTTTTGCAAATTTTGTCTGTTCTTCAAGTTTTGGAGGAAATTTTTTGCTTTTATTTCTAGTTTTGATCGTTCTAAAGTTCTTTTTTTCGTTTATTCTTCATTTTGTTGATAAATCCTTAGTCCCGAAAATTCAGCAATTTTATAAATAACCGATACGGGCCTTTAACAAACATATTAATCAATTGGGTGGACAAGAGAGTAGTCTGTTTACTGTAATACCCAAAAGACGGTAGGAAAAAGATTCCGGAGACACTGAGTACTCTCTCCTTTTCTCTCATACATATATATATACATACATTTATCGTACATAAGTACGACAGTATTCTGTGACACATAAACCAGAAGTGGGAGAGTCAAGAGTCTCAGCTTGATTTATGAGTAAAGTATTTCCGTTGTGGTGTTCGTCGAGAGAATGAGATAGATAGGAAACTCGAGAGGAAAAGGAGAGGAATCGTCTCGTTTTCTCAGAGTTTAGTGGACCGGAAGCTCAGACCAAAGTGTGCAGGAACGACAAAAGAGAAGGAAGAAAAAGCTTTCGAGCTTTTTGGTTGGCCAAAACGAACGGAAAATATAAGCTCTCCTCGATTGGTCGTTCAATGTAATATAACGATATATTTCATGCCGCTTCCTATACTAGCGAGAAGAAACGTTTCTCCGTGAGTAGTGTTTCTTGTAACTCCTAAAGGATCAAATGATTTCCAGCCCGGTTATTATTATGACTTCTTGTGCTTTATGAAAAGTGGCAGAGAGTTACAGAATACTCAAAACAGTAAAGTGTGGTTACTGCGCTTTTTTTTCTTCGTTATTTTAACCAATCCCGCTCCCTCTCTTTCCCTCGTTTACTTTATTATGTTTCCACATTTAATTAGCCAGCTTGCAGAATTAATGACTTCGTTCATTTCCCTAACGATATCCGAGACAACGACAACAGTCGCGGACAAAACTCTCTGTCGCCGGGGGCAAAAAATCTTGCACAATTTTACCGAGAGTTAAATCAGTTCAGGTGTAATCAAGTCTCTCGGTCGACAGTCACGAAAATAAGTTTGTTTTCTTTTATTTTAGTTATTTCCATCGTTAAATTTTCCACTGGATGGAGAAATATCGACGCAGCAGCCCTCGTGATATATAACGAGGAGGGGTTCTTTTGGAGTTTCATAACGTTGTCTTTCTTTTTTTTTTCCCTTTCGTTTTAAATGCCATCTACTGAAGAGGACGTTTTTTTTTCATACTTCGTTATATCGAAGAAAAATTGCACCTAATGAGAGGAGCTTCGCGATTTTTACATCTGGCTGACAAAAAAAAAAACATTTTTTCGATAATCCCAAGAGAACGATTGTTGTTTCTAAGATCCTGTCAACAAAATATTCAGATTCAATTCCAAGATACTGTATTGGCGGAGATATACCCTTATCAAATGTCAAATGATTATTAAAATAAAATTGAACTCTTACAATTTTCTTTTGATATATTAATTTCAATATTTTTTTTTCATTTCTTAACTCTGGATCCACCCTAAAGACACCTTCTTTAATTGTTTAGCTATTAAATTTAAAAAAATCTCAATTAGAAAGTTTCCTAATATTATTATTATTTTTTCTAACGTTTCGAATAACACGCAGGATGCGAAAAAAAAAACGAATGGTACAGCTGAGCGTAAAAAAGAAATTCGACACTCGATTGTTAGTGCCCGAACGAGTTCCACAGAAACTTTGAAGCGCGTTCGTCGGCTCCAATTAAAATCGTGACCGATGCCCGAAGTACATGTACGTATGATAATTTAATTATTCGTCGTCGAGACGTTACCGGGCGTCTCTCTTGATGGCTACGGGGGGGTGTTTTTTTCCCTCTCCATTTTCTGAAGCAGAAAAAAGACGGTATAATTATATTTTATATATGACATGTTGACCGGAAAGAGAATGAAAGAAAAATAGAACGTGCCGAGGGAGAAAATGGAAGTCGGGGAAAAAAACGAAATCTTTTTCTTCTTTTGTTTTCATTCCGCAAAAAAAAAAAATAAAAATATTCTGATTCTTTCCCCGTGCACTCGTGAATCCGGTCACCGAATCCTCAGCCACGTATGCATATTTATTTCATATTTATTCTGGTGTGCCCGCATACGCGCGACATACGCAAAGGTTATAAAAATAATTAGAATAAAAAAAGAACAGGCAGAAAGAAGCTGCAAAAAAATGTTTGTGTGTGTCTTTCTTCTTTATTTTTTTTTGTTCAAATGAAATAATCAACAGCACAGAAGAAATGTGAGAGTAAATGGGACGGTCACGGAGTCTCATTCTAGATGCGGCAGGACGTGCAATGCACGCCACATACTTAACGTTAGACGCTGGCGAGCGTGTAACGAGGTCATTCGTTAAAATAATTATATAAACTGAGAAATACAGAAAGGGATCGTTTTTTTTTTCAAGCTTTTTTCTATGTGATACACAAAACACCCTTATGCACGGTTAACGAGCAAGTTTGACCGCATATGTGTTTGAGAATATGTCTCGTTTGAACAGCCCGCGTTTCTGCCGCGATGAACTTGGATACGTTGAGACTTTTTTTCTTCTTCCTCTAACGAAGGAGCCAAATGATGATTTTTTGTTGTCCTCTTTTAATCAGTTATTTTTATTTTCCTATTTTTCTTGAAGAATCGCGAGTACACTTGAAAAATCTCGAATTATATCGCAAATCTCGTGGCTCTCAATTTTCGTTCTCTCATTCGCTGGCGTCAGCAGCACACGAAAGAACGAGAGATAGAGAGGGGAAGAAAAAAAAGTTTCGAGCAACGCGGGAAAAAGTCACTTATTCTTACTTTTTATTTCGTACACGATAAGCGGATTGAGAGCGAAAGAAAAGAAGCAGACGAAAAAAAGAAAATGATTCTCTGCCAGGTTCGCTCGAATTGCCATTTTTTTTTTTTTTTTTGTAAATTTAATACCATGCAGTTTACGGATACAGTTTGGAAGAAAGTGAGAGAGCGAGGAAACCCTTCTTTTCACTTAACTCTAAAGCACGTTCAATTTAACTTGGTTATAAGCTCACTGTTCGGCAGAAACTTAAGGCATAACCGCGGGAAAACTTTCATTATTTTGTACCATACAGCGTATATAGAAAGCGTGCGAAGTCGCGAGAAGAGCTTTTTTTTTTATTATTTTCCCCACACTTCGAATTGCCCTTTTCGTCTCTATTTTATTTTATTTTTTGCTGAATTTTAGTGAATTTTCTTACGCTTGAGATTCCGCTAATTTACCTTTCTATCTTCAACCCCCACCCTCACCATCCCCCCACCGATGAATCTTCGTTCGCCATAATCGTAATCCCCTCTCAATTTTTCTTCGCCCCAGTTATCCGATGCCCTGTAAGTTTCATTTTTTCGCCCCTCCTATCCTCCAAGAAATTTTACGATCGGCCCGCGACCGCGAGAAAACCTTTATGATGAACGAGAATTCTCGATCTTGTGCTCTGCATTTTTTTTTTGCTCTCCTCCGTTCGCGCTATTTCAACGATTTTTCTTCGGCCTCGCGCGAATCTTTCGCTTCGTTAAATATATGTTTACCCGGAGACTAATACAACGTTGTTACACTTGTGGAGAAAAGCACGCGCGCGGTGGCGAAGAGGGAGGAAAAACAACATCGGCAAGATTTTCTCACCGCCTAAGGATGCTGGTGCTTATAGCCCTCTGCTTATATAAGCGAATATAACGTAGCATTTTCATGGCGCGAGAATTTCCTGCATCGCGGGAGATGTGGGCGGCGAGGGGGCGGGGGTAGGAAAGAGAAGAAAAAATCGACCAAACGGTACCGCATAGTTCGAGGATAAAGTCTGGCATTAAGGACTCGAGTCACACGGCACGAGGACACTCTTGGGAATTATCGCGTTACTACCAGTCTCTCCCTTTCTGCTTTTCCACTCTCCCGAAGCATTTTTCGCCTCGAACTGCATTCACGTCGCTGCGCGACAGTAACATCTGGAAAGGGTTATCCCGAGGACTCTCCTGGGTATCTGGTACAACACTGAAATTAGGTCAATTAAACTGAAGACTAATTAACGCGGATGGAAATAAGAAACGAAGAGATGATTTTCGAAAATTCCGTGATAAGATTAATTATTAGCGAATTGTTTTGAAGTACCGGTTTTTTTCTTCGATTTTCAGAAAAGAAATGATCAAATAGAAATTTATATATCATTTCTTCATTATTTTTTTGTGCTTTTACAGAGGGAGCGGGGATTAAACGCACCGTGAAAATGTCTTTCTCAGATTTCGATTCGTTGAGCGGGAAAAAAACAATTTTGTAAAATTTCGGAATCTATTTGTTGAAATAAAATTGACTAAACGAATTTCTATCGCGAAAACGAAATTTACTTTATATATACGAAAGAGCAAATAGATCCATTTAATTAAAAGACATTTTATCGTCCGGTAAAATAAAATTTCGTTGAAACTTATGAAAATTTATCAAGCTGGATTTGCAGCTGGACAAATTTTCATTTATTCATGAATTTAATTTTTTATATAACATTGTTAACTTGCAGTCATAAGAAACTGATGGGTATAGGTTGCCATGATACCTTTTTCATGATTACAAAAACGTTTTAAAGCCATCGGCCTTTATTTTATTTTTTATCAGACATGCTTTTTCCCCCCACAAACATATTCAACGGCGTACCGAGTAAAAGTTTCATTGTACATCGAGAATGTTCAATGCAATATAGACGTCCATACACGACAGCGTCAATATAGTCCACGAATGCTTACAATGCGTTGAGGTTTTTGTTTTTTACAACGTACGTTCATTGTATACTCGAAGAGTATTGAAGCAGCAATCACTCCGAGTGCATTTCCATTAAGTACAGACGTATAGCGTGTGATCGATAATGAAAACTTGGAGGGACGACAAGTTATGCATGATTATGCGTGGATACGACGAGATTTTTCAAAAGGCTTTTAAGAATTCCACCGTAAAAAAGACTGAAAACAAAAAGAAAAAAGCTTTTTTGTTTCAAGTAAAAATCTCGTCGAAAATTCTCGGGAAGTTTTTTTATCTTCGAACCGTTGGATTATTTTTCGTTTTTATTTTGTCCCCGTGAAAAAATATAGTTTTTGCGAGAATTTGTATCACCGTAAAGAGAGAGAGTGCACTTTCACAGAGCTAAATCGAGATATTCGCATTATGAATCTGACGTCACAGCTCACGTCGTCGTATTAATGTAAATCCATTATGAAAGGGACCGTAAAGAAGCAAAAGCTAAAGGATAGATAACGGTTATATCGAAAACTAATATTCCGCAGTATTAACATTATTACACGAGCTTATAGCCGGACGAATAATCCCGGAAACGACGATTCTCTCTGGTACAAGATATCCCGGTATGAGTAAGTCGTTCCGGTTACGTTAACCTCCCTCTAAGACCAACTATTAACCACTTAAATTTTACATGTGGAAATCATTTTTATTTTTTTTTCGTATCCATTAATTTTACTTTTCAATGGCAATGATGTGCGATTGAGAAATTTAAACTTTGTTCGACGGGACAATTAGGGATTTTTTAAAATTAAATTTGAAATTAACGATCATTAAATATGCTTTAATTTATTGTTAAAATATATATTTTGTCATGTAATTAAATGAATGATTTTCCAACATCTTGGACAGTCAATAATTAATTGTGATTATTTGTAAATGATTATTGATAAAAATGAACGGTTTAAAATGGTATTTTATCAAACGATAATTACACATTCTATATTTTTATCAAACCAACCAACTATTAACCACTTAAATTTTAAACGTGGAAATCATTTTTATTTTTTTTTCGTATCCATTAATTTCACTTTTCAATGGCAATGATGTGCGATTGAGAAATTTAAACTTTGTTCGACGTGACAATTAGGGATTTTTAAAAATTAAATTTGAAATTAACGATCATTAAATATGTTTTAATTTATTGTTAAACATTATTTTTTGTCATGAAATTGAATGAATGACTTTTCCAACACTAAGGATAGTCAATAATTAATCGTGATTATTTGTAAATGATCATTGATGAAAATGAACGATTTGAAATGGTATTTTATTAAACGATAATTAAACATTCGATATTTTTATCAATATCCAGAACATATTGTTGCAGTAAGTACGCCCGGCTTTACGTATCTATGATATAACAGAGACACCTGGCACTCGACCTATTTCAACATATTGGATTAATCCCTGCGCCATGTTCCATTTCTCGAAGTGCAGAGATGAAGAAGGAGCGAAGATAGATAAAAGCAAAAATTCGCGAGATATATTTTTTTTCTTTTCTCCTCCTCTTTCCTCTTTATAAATCGTCATAGAACGAGATAAGATTGGAATTGTATAGGATTTTCAATTTGAAAAGTCTGGTACTATGCCGGCTGGCTCTGAGTTCGATTTTCCACTTTCGTATATAGAGTTTCGTGACCCCCCGGTATATATATGTATACATATAAAATCGTATAGTCTTCGTGCACAATTCTATCGGTTTCTTTTCTCTTTCTCGGTTTCTTTCACAGTTCGGTATCCGGCCAGACAATAAAACTTGCTCACTCGCCAATATACGATCGAGAAAAATCACGAGAGGGAAGGAAAATTTATGAACCGGAGACGAGCAGACATGTCGTTTGGTCACCTTTATCTCTTCCTCTCTCTCTCTCTCTCATCACATTCATTCTCGCACTATGCCGGATCTCTTTTCTAAGAAAGTGTGTTTTGAAAAAAAAAAAAAAAAACGTGAAACTCTCACTGACAATACATATATATATACTAGATCGCTAGCACGATTCCTCATTCTTTTGCACTTTTCTCCCTTAAGAGGGGAAATAGGGTTAGCACAGCGTTTTCTCAACGATTTTCATGAATTTTTTTATAGTATAAAAAATGAATATAATTTATTGAAACTTTGAGAATATTTTATACATATATTTAAGTATATACTATAAAATTTTTGAAGAATTTTCTTGAAAAACACTGGGGATATTAGCGACCCCATATTGCAGGTCACAATCAGACTCAGCATTTTGCGTACATTCTGGAAACCGCAATTTTCATCTAAAATCAAACGAGGTTGGAATTTACTTTTATTATATGTCTCTCTTTTATATGAACCTAAGTGCTATCAAAAAAATAGAAAATTTATTTTTTTACAGGGGTCAAAACAAAAAAGCATGATATTTTGCCATTTCTTACAACTTTATTTGCAAAAAAAAAATTATTTTGAATAATGATAACATTCCGATTTTAGGTTCATATAGAGCGCAATACTATGAAGAATGTAACTGCCAATTTTTAAAACGATGGGTTGAAAACTTTTTAAACTAGCGTGTATGCAAGTTCAAAAAAAGTCGTTTTCAGAAAAACGCGTTTGAAAAAATACCGTACCTGAGTGACCGCTCGGTTATACACGTGGCGCGCTCGGGGCCTGAAGGAGAGCTACTCACTTTAAGGTAGTAGTCTGGTAACTTAAGCCGATTTTCATGTCTTTTTTGGAGGGCGTTTTTTTGTAGGAAAATAAAAATGAATCGTTTTGGATATTTAGGATGTTTTTATTTACATATTAAAGGTACAAAAAAAAATTTGTTTGCAAAAATGTAATAGTTTATTATTATTATTATTATTATTGATCGAAGTTTGCACCTCGAAAAAAAAGCGCGTGGGTGGCCCCGGTGATTTTGGCTCTTGATGTTATCTGAAATAAAAAATTCTTGATAATTCTTAATAGATTAAGAATAGATTCTCTATAGATTAAGAATTATCAAGAATTTTTGATTTCAGATAACATCAAGAGCCAAAATCACCGGGGCCACCCACGCGCTTTTTTTTCGAAGTGCCAACTTCGATCAATAATAATAATAATAATAAACTATTAAATTTTTTCGAAAATTTTTTTTTTTGTATCTTTAATATGTCAATAAAAACATCCTAAATATCCAAAACGATGCATTTTTATTTTCCTACGAAAAAACGCCCTCCTAAAAAGACATGAAAATCGGCTTAAGTTACCAGACTACTACCATAATGGCTTATAACAATAGAACGAGTCGGAATTTTCATTTAAAATTTTGGGAACATATTTTTCAATAGTTTTACTAACAATTTATGAAATAAAAAAAAAAGTCGATTTTTGAACCGTCTAACCCTATTTCCCCCCTTAATCCTCTTTCTCTCTACTGGACAGCAAACAAAAATACTCGAAGCACTTTATCAACGACGATACATCATTTCTTCTATTATTTCGATCATTATTTTAGCAATATCGGCTCAATAGATATTTAAATGACTTGCGGGTGGAAGGTAGGAAAACAAATATTGAATGAAAATCTATGGTAATCCTGTTTCAGGAATTATTTACCGATATATCCAATGCTGTACTATTTATTTATTTTAGTAAAAGTAAGCTATCAATTGGACAATTTCGCGCTCTTCGTTATTTCGTACGAAGTAGTTTTTTCTCGTATTAAAATTAAAAAATAAACCGATATCCACTGATAGGCAAAATCTGTTTTTTCTTTACATTTAATGGCATAAAATTTATTAGCACGAAGTAATTGTCGTTTTTCGAATATAAATGACCCTCCGTACCATAACGAACTTCATTTTTTTCGAGCGAATTTCCAATATTCACCGAATCGTTCATTATTCGTTTCAAAAGCTTAACACTTTTTTCTTCTCCGCAGCATCGTTTTTTTTTTTGAGATGCTGGCGATTCGCGGACAAAGTATTAGTAACATGACATGAACTTCTCGAGGCGATAAATCTTTCGATTAATGTATTTTTAAACATCTCGACGATACGTGAAACGTATATATATTTTACGGGGAAAAAAGAAAATGTCATTTCCCCGGCGTTATATCGTGCTCGTTTTTATCATACCTCATTCCCCCAAGAAATGTGGCAGAAAGCAGCTCGGGCCGGGGAGTTTAAGAATTCGTCGGCAAAAAAAAAAAAGTTATCTAACCACCTCGACGATTCTGGCTTGGCTGCTTTCGTATAATAACTTTACTCCCTTTACTCCCTGCGGGAAACTGTCTTCTGGTTGAAGGAAAAAAAAATCACGATACACGTACACGCGAAAAGAAAAATACAGCCACCCCCGCGCGTTGTTACCTCCGACTTGGGCGATCGAGACGTTAACGTAGGGGCAAAAAACAGAGAGGAACGAAAGAATTTGAAGAGTATTGATTCCGGTCTTAAGGGGGGAAATAGGGTTAGACGGTTCAAAAAATTGATTTTTTTTTTATTTCATAAATTGTTAGTAAAACTATTGAAAGATATGTTCCCAAAATTTCAAATGAAAATTCCGACTCGTTCTATTGTTATAAGCCATTAAAGTGAGTAGCTCTCCTTCAGGCCCCGAGCGCGCCACGTGTATAACCGAGCGGTCACTATTTTTTCAAACGCGTTTTTCTGAAAACGACTTTATTTGAACTTGCGTACACGCTAGTTTGAAAAGTTTTCAATCAATCGTTTTGAAAATTGACAGTTACTTTCTTCATAGTATTGCGCTCTATATGAACCTAAAATCGGAATATCATCATTATTCAAAATAATTTTTTTTTGCAAATAAAGTTGTAAAAAATGGCAAAAAATCATGCTTTTTTGTTTTGACCCCTGTAAAAAATTAAATTTTCTATTTTTTTTGACAGCATTTAGGTTCATATAGAAGAGAGTCATATAATAAAAGTAAATTCCAACCTCGTTTGATCTCAGATGAAAATTGCGGCTTCCAGAATGTACGCAAAATGCTGAGTCTGATTGTGACCTGCAATATGAGGTCGCTAATATCTTTGGTGTTTTTCAAGGAAATTCTTCAAAAATTTTATAGTATATACTTAAATATATGTATAAAATATTCTCAAAGTATCAATAAATTATATTCATTTTTTATACTATAAAAAAATTCATGAAAATCATTGAGAAAACGCTGTCCTAACCCTATTTCCTCCCTTAATGCTATTCTCATTCTTTACAAACTCACGTTCTTTACAAACTGCACGATGGACAATCTTCAGAAACTACCCTTAAAAAATCTTTACCTTTGCTGGGGCTTAAGGGTAGTTTACTAAGCTTTTTTCTCCTGTTAGCATTATTATCCTTTTGAATAGTCGTTCAAACAATTTTCCAAACGTTACCCCGATTGACCTACTTCCCTAATGGTGGTCAATTGACTGAATTCGAACGGTTTTCCCACGATCATCTCTCACCCTCTCCCGTTCTCTATTTACTCTTCAGTGCTGTCCGTACGTGATCTCCGGCGGCGTAAACTGCAAGCAAAGCACAAAACCGCTTCGCCGGAAAATAGGATACGATGACGTGTGTAGAGTCGCTTGTCGCGTGGAGTTTTCCGCCGGACGTTGTCCACACTGGTCGAATTGTTACAGACACATGCACAGACCCGGCACACACAAATACGAATTCCGATTGCAGTCCACGAACTTCCACTCCCTTCTCGTGCCTTAGTCGACGCTATCAATTTCCCTCCCAAAAGTTACTAGGTTCGTGCGATAGAGGGCCTCTCTAAACCCCCAATGCCCCCTTCCTCTCTCTCTCTCTACACTTCTTTTTTCGTTATTTCGGAAGTCACGTCATGTTCGCTCGTTTCCCGCGGGTTTCACTCCGGCATCTCGTCTGTAAATTCACGTTTCTACACACGCTTTTAGTCTCCCTTTTCATTCTACCTACATACTATCGTATTAGTCGCTATACCGATCTCACTCTGAAAAAAAAAAAAACCCCTATCGTTCGAATTTAATCTCGTAGATCTTTCGTTGCGAACTTCGCAATCGCGAAAACTCGATATAATATATCGTGAAACTTCTGTTGCATTTGAAGGGCAAATGTAGGAACTTGAGAGTTCTAGCGAGATAAATCGAATGAATCGGTCGAACGTTTTGAAGGGGCGGGAAGGCTGGTCTGTTTTTCCGATCGCCGATTTTTATCGATTTTTTTTCTTTATTATCCATTGATCATGTCGATTTATTTTACTTACGTACAAAGAAAACTTCTGCTCTCGTGAAAAACATTTGATCGAGACAATTTTTCCCAATGTCCTTAAAACGTTCGGAAGTTCGGAATCACGAGGGTAGCCAAAAGTAAATTGTCGATTTGCAGAATTATTTCTCAGTGAGTAATTGCGAATTAATCGAAGGAGAAAAAAAAAATTCATTTTGTTAAGCAAAATAAATGAGAAACATCCTTCTCAAAGGTAATTTCACTACATTTTATCGAGATAATTTGTGCCAATGTTGTTACAACGTTCGAAAGTTCGGAATTACGAGGGTGGCCAAAAGTTAATTTTCGATTTGCAGAATTATTGCTCAGTGAGTAATTGCGAATTATTCGAAGGAGAAAAAAAAATTTATTTTGTTAAGCAAAAGAAACGAGAAACATCCTTCTCAAAGCTAATTCCACTACATTTTGTCGAGATAATTTTTCCCAAAGTTCGGAATCACGAGGGTAATCAAAAGTTAATATTCGATTTGCAGAATTATTGCTCAGTGAGTAATTGCGAATTAATCGAAGGAGAAAAAACAATTCATTTTGTTAAGCAAAAGAAACGAGAAACATCCTTTTGAAAGCTAATTCCACAACATTTTATCGAGATAATTTATGCCAATGTTGTTAAAACGTTCGAAAGTTCGGAATTACGAGAGTGGCTAAAAGTCAATTTTCGATTTGCAGAATTATCGCTCAGTGAGTAATTGCGAATTAATCGAAGGAGAAAAAAATTCATTTTGTTAAGCAAAAGAAACGAGAAACATCCTTCTCAACGCTAACTCCACTACATTTTATCGAGATAATTTGTGCCAATGTTGTTAAAACGTTCGAAAGTTCGGAATCACGAGGGTGGCTAAAAGTCAATTTTCGATTTGCAGAATTATCGCTCAGTGAGTAATTGCGAATTAATCGAAGGAGAAAAAAAAATTCATTTTGTTAAGCAAAAGAAACGAGAAACATCCCTTTGAAAGCTAATTCCACCACATTTTATCGAGATAATTTGTGTCAATGTTGTTAAATTGTTCGAAAGTTTGGAATTATGAGGGTAACCAAAAGTTAATTTTCGATTTGTAGAATTATTTCTCAGTGAGTAATTGCGAATTAATCGAAGGATAAAAAACAATGATTGTTGTTAAGCAAAAGAAAGGAGAAACATCGTTTTCAAAGCTATAATCCCGCGCTAATAACTTACGTCATTAATCGACCAGTGACGAATTGTGAGATCGAAGAGAATATGGAAAAAAAGATGAAACACCCGGACTTCCCATATTGTCAGTGTTTCGATCACGATACATTTTTTTTTTTCACTCTTTTCGACAGATATATAGAACGAGAATTGACGATCGTTATTTCCTCTGTTTGCACAAGGGAATGACAGAAGCACGAGCGATATACCATTATAGCAGGGTGTACTGTAACAGTATTTTACCAACGGCGAGAGCCATCTCTCGATTTCGAGCTATATATGGATGTGGACAGACGTCCATGGACGTGGGATATAGCAATATCGTAAATACGATATCCACTCGAGCCCAACGGACTCGCCAATCCCCGATCCATTTTCTCTCTCTCTGTCGCTCTTCGTTTTATCCACTTGCACGTTTATTTGATTACAATCACCAAGAAAGTTGAGCTTTGCTAAAGATATCCGATCGTGTGCTACACCCCAACCCTCTCTTGCCCTTCCCGCCATCGCCCAATCGTCTCGATGAAACGAAATATATCCGAGGAATTTCAAATACAGAAATTATTTGAAACACTTAATTAATGGACGATTTAATTGCACGATAGTTGATTCTCATTGCTCGAAATATATCGTTGTTTCGAGTGTATTAAAATCGTAACTGACACACGTCCCAGGAGTTACATTACGATGTTATAAAATTTGTTTCATCCAGCAATAACAACTATCGAGATTGTCGAGCTTTCAGAATAAACACACAGATACAACTCAGTTACATTCACATTTTGAAAAGCTTTATTATATTATGTGACAAAAAAATGAATAAAAAATAAATCCTCCCCACCGGACAGATCTTATTCCGGAATCTCTACATTCTGTATACAAATATCAACGGTGTCTACCCACTCGAGTTTTGTGGGGGTGGGACGGTGGTGTTGGTTATGCGACGAGTTGGAAAATGACGTTGTACCTTCTCGATGAAATATTATCCCCCATTGTCGGTAAATTGTATTCTCCGAATATAACCCTGTGTACACTGTTCACGTTACATAAAGCGAGATAAAAAAAATTGAGAGAGAGAGAAAGAGAGACACCGGAGTTCGTACATCGTAAATACAGAAAAGTGCTAAATCCCCTCTCTCTCTCTCTCTCTCTCCCTCTCTCTCTCTGTTTGCACACCTCAGCGAGAAAGGGTTGAAACGTTCTTTTACGCGAAATTATTCTGTGCGGACGACGACGAGGCTCTACTGCTCTGATATATCGGTAGCCATAAATTACGTTGCATAATACTTTTTCGTCTCGTGGATTCACGTTGAATCCAACCCAAATGAAGACCGAGAGAGTGAGAGAAAAAATTGAGATAAAGCAAGAAGGACGTACGGAAAGAGTGAGAGAGAGAGGAAGAGGAGAAAACCGATGCCTCGGTCTCTCTCTCGTCTCGGAGAAGAAAAACGTCTCGAAATTATCGTTAAGCTCTTCCTATCTCTGTCTTGAGAACAAGACCTCATTATTTTATCGCGTTACTCTCAATTCCGCGTTGAAAACGTTGTTTCATTGTTGGACGTTGACAAAAAAAAACGACGACTAACGATACTACTCGATTGCACTTCGTTCTCGAGTGTATAAACGAACAGAAAAAAACAAATCGGTATAATCTTCAGGCTAGGATGTTAATTGGACGAGGGGTTGGAAAAATAACTTTCATATTCAAACATGTAGGAATCGTTTTCGCTGTTGAATAATCGATTTGCTAATGTTTAGATATGAAATTGGTACCTTTCGCCTCGAATTCCAATTAAGTTTGAGTCAACTAGCGAATGACTTCGACAAATATCTCGCTTATCCTCGGTACGATATAGTAAAGTTGGTTGGATTTACTTTGCCATGGGTCATTAACATTTAGAGATGAGACAATTTTGTCAACGAGCGATTATCGAGACTCGAATGATCATTGATTTTTAGGAAAATGTTTCGTATGTACGTAGTATCGATGGGAATATTGTGAGGGATAATTTCACCCCGCGACCTACATTACGACCGAGAGTTCGATCAGTATCACATGCTTGTCGAATATCCAACGAGCCTTGCTGATATGCTTGTTGGTATGGGTGGTGGTCATCGGACGACAAATATACAGTGTAGTACGTATGTACGCAGAGAGAGAGAGAGAGAGAGAGAGAGAGAGAGAGAGAGAGAGAGAGAGAGAGAGAGAGAGAGTTCACGGTGCGTTCGATGTTGGTGTTGCTAGTGGTTCTACGTTCAGCCTCCACGAGGGATAAGCCTCCGCAAATAGTGACATTAATTGCCTACACTGTGTCCTATTTGCATGTCATTATTCAGAATAATTGATGACTATTGGTAGCCTACGTGTCGAAACTCATTACCATACGTAACATTCTCACAAATACGCCTAGCCACTTTCCTATCGCTTTTTCTCTCTCTTTTTTTTTCCCCCCATTTTTTTCTGTTTGCCTATCCAAATATTTTTTGTATCTCTCATCGTACGAAAATTCATTCCCGTCAATTGGATATAATGTTTCGACTGAATTGAAAAATTCGTTTCAATTTTGCCCGGTGAATGCCTCAATATTGAGCAAAATGCTCGGAATATGCTGTTTTAAGGAGGGAAATAGGGTTAGACGGTTCAAAAAATCGATTTTTTTTATTTCATAAATTGTTAGTAAAACTATTGAAAAATATGTTCTTGAAATTTTAAATGAAAATTCCGACTCGGTCTATTGTTATAAGCCATTAAGGTGGGTAATAGGGTTAGGACAGCATTTTCTCAATGATTTTCATGAATTTTTTTGTAGTATAAAAAATGAATATAATTTATTGAAACTTTGAGAATATTTTATACATATATTTAAGTATATACTATAAAATTTTGAAGAATTTTTTGAAGAATTTCCTTGAAAAACACCGAAGATATTAGCGACCCCATATTGCCTGTTTTTCTTGGTACTATTTTTTCAAACGCGTTTTTCTGAAAACGACTTTTTTTGGACTTTCGTACACGCTAGTTTGAAAAGTTTTCAACCAATCGTATTGAAAATTGGCAGTTACTTTCTTCATAGTATTGCGCTCTATATGAAGCTAAAATCGGAATATTATCATTATTTAAAATATTTTTTTTTTGCAAATAAAGTTGTAAAAAATGGTAAAAAATCATGCTTTTTCGTTTTGACCCCTGTAAAAAATTCAATTTTATATATTTTTGATAGCATTTAGGTTCATATAGAAGAGAGACATATAATAAAAGTAAATTCCAACCTCGTTTGATTTCAGATGAAAATTGCGTCTTCCAGAATGTACGCAAAATGCTGAGTCTGATTGTGACCTGCAATATGAGGTCGTTAATATTTTATAGTATATACTTAAATATATGTATAAAATATTCTCAAAGTTTCAATAAATTATATTAATTTTTTATACTATAAAAAAATTCATGAAAATCATCGAGCAAACGCTGTCCTAACCCTATTTCCGCCCTTAATAGCTTGAGACAGAGAGAAAGAGAGGCGTTTGGCAGTAAATTTGACTGGCAGGGTTGGAAGCGATACTTTCGGTACAAAAGGTGGAAAATGTTTGGGTAGCGTTTCACGGGACGTGGTGACAAATCCCTGGTGGCGTAAAACGCGATTAGCACACATGTTACTAGTACATATATATATATATATATATATATATATATATATATACAGGTTGGCGTCGTGAATGATATTAAAAGCCACACGCTGTCACGGCTTTTCATTTTGATGTACCTCGCCCCAAGCATATCTATACGAGGAGGGGGTTGTTTAGCGCCAGGGAGAGAAGAGATAATGGTAGGATAGGGGGTTAGGGAAAGTTTGGGTTATAGCGGAGGATACTCGAGTTCAGGAGCGCATCAAACAGCAGAACATTGTTACTATATACATATAGTATATGTTCGCGATGTTCTCTCGCGTTCGTCTTTCTCGTTGGGAAAATCTCATCGTTTGAGCACACGTGTTCGTCGTAATGCAAAGAGAACATCGTTGATAGTGTACATATATAGTGGATGTCCTAAGCCCCGGTCACTAACTTGGCGGGTTGGAAGGGTGACGAACTTTGTCTGTAGATGTGTATACGCGAATGAGCCGCTTGTGGCGCACAAACTTTAATGAGCTCTCAAATGCTTTTGATTCTACTTACGAAAAATGTTTCATTTGGATTGCGGACGCGACCGAAATCCTTCGCAAGAGTTGCCGTACAAATCCTCTCCCACACATCATCCCTTATGATTATCGTTATAGCACCCTGTCTCTTCGAGGCAGCGTTGGAATAATGACATTATCCGTAACGAAAATTGTTCATTCTGAATTCGCTTGGATTTCAGGACTCCATTAACGTACAACAAACGACCAGCGAATTAGAAGAAAAAAACCACATTATCTTCACCTCATCGCCGATATTACGTACACGGTGCGGCATGAGAAAAGCTAATCTCAAGGTTTTCAAAGGCTATTTAGCATTTGCCCTAACGGACCATTAAAGGCGGAGGCTCTCTCTCATGGGATCAATCTGACTGGCGAGCAACGAGAGGTGAATGTTTCCTAGGGAATCAACTTTCCTTTGGTACGAAAAGAATTTTCTCGTTTCTTCGTCCCCTTTTTTTGGGTTTCCGTACAGTCGCGTGCCAACGAGCAAGAAGAGCTCCGTTGAACGAGAGGAAGAACGAAGAAAGTGGATGAAAGGGAGAGTGATTGAGAAAAATCAAGCGAGAAAGCGAGGGAGCGAAGGTTGTCGAGCACGTAGAAGGCGTGAGTTGTAGTTATTCCATAGAATGGTTAAAGTAGCAGAGTACAGTGCGGGGTTTTACTTGAATGCTGGTATGCATGTCGATGTGCTTTTACGATTGAAATTGAACGAGTTTTTCTTCACCTCTCTAGTCGTTCCTCAAGAAACAAATAAGACAGTAAAACCGATATTACCACCGCGTGCATACTCAAAATGCATGACCCTCCGGTAGTTCGCGCGAATTCCGCGAAACAATTTCTTCGACCTCTCCCTTTCGCCCACCGTTCGAACTTTGGATTGGTACTGTCAGCGCAACTGAAATACCAGAGGGAAGAGAAAACTTGTTGGCCCCTTGGCGCGAGATTGACAACCCTACATCAACATCCAAATGACTCGAGGAGAACTTAAATCGTTGTACTTTTATCTTGTCTCATTGATCTCTTTATATCCACAAACGAAATCGTTATTGAGCGATAAAAATTGTTGAGTTTTGTTGGATCCGATGAGTGTGGAAATAGAGCGAATGACCTCAAACTAATTCACGCTTATAAAGTCAAACTTTCCGTCAGGTTTTTCAGTATGTTCCAATTGTTCCAGTGTTATTCTCGATCCAACTAGGCCGAAAAAAAACGTATAAATCGTGGGGGACAGCAGAGATGAAGGTTCAGTGCTATCGAAAATAACCTACTCAAATCTGTTTCGCCCTTGGACACAAAGCGTCACTGTGATTCCATGGTCCGTTGACCTCGTAACGGAAATTGGAATTTTTTTGTTTTAATGAAAAAAAATACTTTTTGTTTCCCGGTTGCGGATAAATCAGAGAGCTTCGACGAAAGTGCCCGAGGCAAAATGCTGAACGAGCCGCGGAGATGAATTTATTCCGTCTCTATGTATGTTGCATGAAATTCGGTGTACTCGGTGTAACTCGTTGGTCTCCTTCAACGTATAGCACAGTATACCGACCGACATGGAGAACTAACCCCGCCTGGGGCATACCACGTATATCGCTAGTTTTAATATTTCGGCAGTCCGTTAGTTAGAGACTTTGGGATAAAATGTGTGCCTCTCTGTTGGTAAACCGCCATTTTCATTAGAATCCTCTGGAGGCATGTATCATAAAGAGGTCCGAGGTTTTCTGGCAGCGAATGAAAAAAAAAAACATCATTCACATACACACACACACACACACAAAGATACGAATACCGACACAGGGAACGTTGACTGATACCGGCACAAATTGCGGTAGGAAAGTAGCGATGTGAAAGAGGGAAAACGGGGTCGGTCTCTCCTCTCTCTCTCTGATTAGTAATTACAGAGCGAACCTTCGGACGGGATGAGCATATACGATTCCGTACTGTCCGCAAATATTCTCTCGGTGGAATTCCTAAACAAGGCAAATTTCCGCAATGTTATCCATCCCTTCGATTCTGCTATCGTGAGTTTGAGATTGTTCGAAATAGAAGGTAAAAAAAAGTACGAAGGGCTTAATGGACCGTGAACCGTAGACATTGCTGACATTCTGTACAATATATTTAATCACATCTCTTCGTAGAACGGTATATCGGTATAACTGTAGGCGATGGTAGAGAGCAGCCTAAAATTTATTCCGACCAGCGCGCGTCACCGCAGCCGCAAACGAAAAGTCGGGTGGTATGGCGCGGAGTAAATTAATCTGACCCAGCTCTCGTACCATTTCACTCTTCCTCTCTCTCTCTCTCTCTCTCTCTCACCCTCTCGTTCGTGCGTTCTCCTCCACTATGCTGAAAACGTATATTGTCGTTGGGGTTGCAGGTAGTTTCAGCACGGTTTAGACGGGTTTCACACAGTGTGCATTCGCAGTCGCGAGGAAGGGTTTTCCGGAGAAGTGGTGGGGGTACTCCTATCCTCAGCACTCATCTACTTCGTTCTCTAGTTCCCTCGCTCACACTTACATATCCTTTCGTCCCGTCTGCGCAGAGTTTCCACCCTGTGTAGTGTCATCGTCTACGCTCTCTCCCGTCGGAGTCTCAGCTTCCCTCGAGTTTCACTCGGTCTTTCTTCATTGCGCTCCTCGGGCGTTCCTGTTTGCCTTCAACCCTCGCGAATAGTTATGTATACGCGTGGAATAAGGACAAAGACATCGGAGGACTCGTATAAGCTCAGTTCACAGGGTTCAACTGCCGTTGTCACGTTTGATGTCTCGTTTTCCTCAACTGGCTCTTATGGTCGACCTGGCCAGGACTTAGTTAATACATCTGGGGGGGGTGAGGGAACTAGGCAACAGAGGGAGTGAGGAAAATGGGATTGAGGTGTATGGAGCTTTATTATTTGGTTTCTACAACAACTGAGCAACGCAAACTCCTGACTACCTTGTGGATTTCCTTTATGGCGATGCTTATATACTGGTTTTTCGGTCGGATGCAAGTTTCGTGTCTTGGCGTTATCTGTACGATACAGTATGGCACTGGGCGGATATAACCAGCCAGCGATAAGATCCTCTTTGAGGACTCGCAGTGTCTCCCGGGGCTGTTTTCCAAAAACTGTTGTTATACTCGCGCGCTAGGATCTCTTCAGTCATCCCTCACTGTTCTCGAGTATATATTCACTAATTGGATGTGCGTGTCGACGCCTAACATTGTTGCTGCTCTCGTCGTCTTTGGCTAAGGACTTTTCGAGCGTCATTGAATATTTTTCCGCTTGTTCATTCACGAGGATCAAACCTCTATTGTCACCGGTGTTATTCACGCTGTTTTTTTTCTCTATACTTTTGGCACTTTTCTTTGCATGATACGTTGAAGGGGAACGCTCGTTCGCGCGTTCTTCTTTCTGAACAGCTAACATCCAGACAGTCGAGGAGTTTTATTTCAATATACCGATTATGTCGTTAAAGAAGTGTGTCAATTGGTACAAAACCATTGAACAACATAATAAGAAATTATTTTAACACGATGTTCTTTTCCGTCGGTCCATATACAGTGGGTCAAAAAAGTATTCATACACCTTGTTTTTTTGCGATAACTTTTATTTTATAAATTTTATTTAATAGTACATCAGGTACAGAAATAAACTGCAAATGGAGAATTTTTTCCCAGGAATAATAGAAGAATTATGCAAAAAAAACGGAAATTTTCGGGCCAAAAAAGTATCCGTACATTTACGATTGAGCTGCCAAACCTCGATATTCACTCACGGACGGTCTGACCTCTGCGTACAATGTAAACGAGTCCTCGTTTACACAATGGTTTTGACCTATTCCATGCGGTAGTAGATCTTCAAGCTCTGAACAGACACGATGGCAAAGAAAAGCGAAAAATCAATATCCATGCGAGATAGAGTGATTTTTCTCCGGAAACGCGGTGAAAGTTATCGAAAAATTAGTAAAGAACTAAATATAATAAAAAATATAATAAAAAAAATACGAAAGAACAAACAGCACAGAAAATAAGCCACGAACCGGTCGACCGAGAATACTAACGGTACGAGAGCGTCAGAGTATTGTTACAGAGGCTACAAAAAAACCATTCACAAGTGCTCGCAGTTTAGCGAATGATGTCGCGTCAACATCGGGGAAGAGCGTGTGTCCCCTAGGGTGGTTCTTAATTTGGTGATGTTGGAAATTCTTTGGTATTGTTCCTCAAAAGTAATCAACATATCTAGAAAAAAAATTGGGCGCAAGCGGAACTTCGTCCCATAATTCTAACCCACCCCACCGGGCTGTCGAATTTTTATACGAAAAAATGCATGCATTCAAAATTTTGTTAAGAAAATTGTTTATTATTTCAAAACTATTTATGATGAAAGAATTTTATATAACGTTTTTGTAGGAAATATAATGCTCTACAAAAAAGGTATCTTGTGAAATTCTCGTGAATCTAATATTTATCACGTAATTAGCAAAAAACTGTCATCATTTATTCCAAAAGTCGATCATTATGGTCAAAACAGGAGTTTGACGTCGAATAGCTGCAATTTATTTTTCGTATGTATATAAGATTATGAAGAAATACGTAGCGCACTCAACAATGAAATGTAAACAACATTCAAATTTTCAATTTTATCAATTTTATTGTAAATTAGAAATGAATGATGTCATTATTTTAAAAATCAACTTACAATAATGAATTACATCAGTTGGAGCAAAGTTGCTTTGTTAATATCAGGATATTTTTTTTAATATTCTTCAATTATTTGTACAATGAATTGTTTCTGATCTTCATCATAAGTGAGACGATCATTGTACTCTGTAATAAGTTTCACTCCTCTTTCTGCAACATCGTTAACCACTTTAATTCCTTTAACTATTTTTAAGCCTTGTAAATAATTTTCATTAGAAATCCACTCGCTCATATCGATATCAAAAAATGAGGAGTTGATTTCAAATCTTTCGAAAAAAGCCATCGATTTGGAACTGATAAAGAAATCAATGTCCTCATCGATCAAAGAAGAAAAAATTATCATGAATGATAATAAAATTGATAAAATTGAAAATTTAAATATCGTTCACATACTGTTATTGAGTGCACTACGTATCTCTTCATATTTCTAATTGCATATGAAGAATACATTGCAGTTTTTCGACGTCAAACTCCTGTTTTGACCATAATGATGGACTTTTGGAATAAATGATGACAGTTTTTTGCTAATAACGTGATAAATATTAGATTCACAAGAATTTTACAAGATACCTTTTTTGTAGAGCATTAAATTTCCTATAAAAACACAATATCACATTTTTTTATCATGAATAGTTTTGAAATAATAAACAATTGTCTTAACAAAATTTTGAATGCATGCATTTTTTCATATAAAAATTCGACAGCTCGGTGGGGTGGGTTAGAATTATTGAACAAAGTTCCGCTTGCGCCCAATTTTTTTCTGGATATGTTG
This sequence comes from Oxytorus armatus, assembly GCA_958009045.1. Classification (NCBI taxonomy): domain Eukaryota; kingdom Metazoa; phylum Arthropoda; class Insecta; order Hymenoptera; family Ichneumonidae; genus Oxytorus; species Oxytorus armatus. The sequence continues at coordinate 7,513,396 of OY253746.1, read as the reverse complement.
ATTACTTTCAAGGAACAATATCAAAGAATTTCCAACATCACCAAATTAAGAACCACCCTAGTGTCCCCGGACTATTCGAAACGTTTTGCATTCTGCCCAAATATACGGCGGAACTGCCCGCAAAAAACCATTAATTAATAATACAAATCGAGAAAAACGTTTAGGTTTCGCACAAACCTACATAAATACGTCTATAGAATTTTGGAAACGTGTCATATTCTCGGATGAATCGAAATTTAACATCTTCGGGTCTGATGGAAAAAGATGCATCTGGCGGAAACCAAATACCGAGCTCCAGCAGACAAATGTTATTTTATTTTTTATTATTTTATTTTCTTAATACCTAAGCGTGTTTGGGGCTGTATGGGATATTATGGCGTGGTCTGGCTTTTATAGATCGTACAATGAATGCCCAGGAGTATATCGAAGTGTTGCGCAGCAATGTAAAAGTAAGCGGAGATAAAATGGACTTGGATGGAAATTTCCACTTCCAACAAGATAACGTCCCGAAACATATTGCCATAAAAACGAGGGAATGGTTAGTCTATAATGTCCGCAAACAATTGATTACACCACCACAATCCCCGGACATCAACCCTATTGAAAATATATGGCACTTGGTGGATGCAGAAATTAGAAAAAGAAAAATAACAAACAAATCTGATCTCCAAAGAGTGCTTTTAGAAGAATGGACGAAAATAGCAAAAGAAACAACGCAAAAGCTAGTAGAATTCATGCCTAAGAGACTCGAGGCGATAATTGAAGCAAAAGGGATGCACACCATATATTAGTTATAATTAACAACTATGATGTAGGTTTTCACTATAATCGTAAGTGTATGAATACTTTTTTTGCCCGAAAATTTTCGTTTTTTTGGCATAATCCTTCTATTATTCCTGGGAAAAAATTCTTCATTTGCAGTTTATCTCTGCACCTGATGTACTATTAAATAAAATTGGCTTTCTTTGCGTATCGCTTATGTCTATAAAGTTATCGCAAAAAAACAAGGTGTATGAATACTTTTTTGACCCTCAGTACGAGTCTCACACTGACACGGGCGAATCAATATTCCTCGGCGGCAACGTAGTAGTAATAAAAAAATCAAAACGTCCAGACACATCTACAATTCAGCTCGCGATCAAATCAAATAGAACGAGAGCTCGTATAACTTCTCACGGGAATTCTGAAGAAATTAGAATGTATAGCTTGTCGGTAATTATCCGATAATTCGAAGTTTTCATTGTCTATATTCAATGCTCAAACTGTTAATAACTATCGTACTCTCATCCAATTACATTTATTCGGCCATGTCGAATCTTCTTCGTTTTAATAAAAACTTTTCGAAAACTAATTTTCGTTCGCGTCGCGAACCCAATAGAAAGAGACCAGGGCCCCGTGATTCCGAGTATGATAATTCCTCTGTTTCGTCGCTATCGTAACGAATTTTCCCACTTTCGCAAAACTCCTCGTTCACCTCCAACCCCCGAACGTTGCGCCGGCTCAAATATTCGTTCACCGTATATGTATAGACATATACACCTTTCTCTTATAATACCTCACGACTAACGCGATAATCGAGCGTGAGTTATGTATGAATTAATTTAGAGCCTGTTATAACCCTCCCCGCTTTCTCCTCTCCGGTATCACGAGAGCGGCTACCAACTGCGACGACTTATTAACGACCCCAACGGTCTAGGGCTTTAAACGCCCCGTTAAAGTATTAAAAGCCTCGCGAAAACCGGAAGGGTTTATGGGACACTGCATTTTACGTAACTTCCGTTAGCTTTGCATCCACCTAATGTATATGTAGCGAGTGTAAAATGGCGGGTAAAATGATTTTTTACATATAAGGAGCGAAGAGATGGCAGAAAAAAATAATTTACCGAGTAGATTGCGTGTTGTGAAAGTTACGTGGTACAATCAGTCGGGTGCCATCATCGATACGAGTCAGATAATAAATAAATGTTGACTTAACGAAATTATTTGTCGCAGTACTTCCGGCGCTTGCAAAGGCCCCAAGGCTCGTTCTTACTTTCTGCCTTATGAAATGTCAATTCAGCTTGGAACGACGCATAACGAGAATCCTCATTCCCGGTTTATTTAACGCTCTTCATTCTTTCCATGAGATTCAGGCGATCTTTGTTCTTCCTCTCGAGCTTGAGGATCGATTCGAAATAAAGAATGGTCCAAAGACGGCGAAGTGAAAGACTCCGTCGCTCTCTGGGTGATTCCGTTCCGGTGTACTCTCCGATGGAAAATCAAGTTTGCACAGATTTCACATTACAGAAGCTCCGTTATTCTTGAAATTTCACTCTCCTCCCACTTTTATTCTTCTTTCACTGTTGGAAATGAACTCGAACAATTTTCTTCTCACGATTTCCGCGAGAGATCTGACAATCTCGCTTTTTATGCAGCGAAGCCACGAGCGTTTTTGAATCGCAAGGTATCCCAGAGACGGTTCGGTCCCGTATCCTTGGAGTTAGCGAAAGTTCTTTTGCTCGATGAGTAGGCTGCTGGTCACTGGTTAGTTCTTTCTCGTATTTTCGCCCCTTACAATTTCTCGGTCGTCCGAAAGCCCGTTACATTCGCTATACTTTTTTTTCGCTCTTTGGTCCACGACACTGAACTGAAAAAAAATCCTTTCCACGTGTCCACCCTTCTTCCCGTTATTCTCATTTTTTCTCTGTTTCTCTTTCCTTTCAGTTTATTATTCTTTATTTTTTTACCTTTTTTTTTTTTTCGTAAACTCGTTTCTGGTTCTGGCACATTGCGGTGGTGTCCGTTTCCTGACTCTTCTCTCCATCACAGACACATAGACGTATAATATGTATATGTGTATATCGCTACATGCAGTGATGCTGTGACTCCTGTAGAAAGTCGCCGGGCCGAAGCAGAGTCCGTTTCCTCGAGTAGCATCAGCGACAGTAGCAGCAGCTGGTCACTGTGAGTCACGAAAATCAGAGATTGGTGTACCCGCGAGACTCCCGGAATACGACAAAGCCCCACAACAATTTTACTCCACTCACTGCGTGGGTATGTCGCGTTTCATGCGGTTGTTAATTGTAACAAAGGCGACGAGACGAAGGAACAAAAAAATTTGTCGAAAAAAAAAGACCCGTAAAAAGTTTCCTGTCAACGATAAATTTACATTTTTGATAAAATTTGCGTGCTTTTGCGTTGGCTGACTGTGCTCGGAAATGAACGAGGGAAAAAAATGTTACGGCAAAAGATGAATCTTACGTACTGTAACCGCGATTTCGCGTTCCTGTCTCATTCATTTCATCTCGTTAGAGAAGAATCGTGACTATCAGAGAGAGCCGCGATGACGAAACGACAGGAAATGCGGTTATACGTAGTTGAAAAATCTGTCCGCCCTCTCAAGCTCGGAATTGCATCCTCAGCGTCAACAGTTTCCGTCTACGTTTCAACTTTTTTAATTACAATTGAGAGAACGAAGGAACGTCGCGGATGTACCCGAAGAGGCATTCACGTTGTCGACGACGAAACCCTTCACGATACAACGACAACGAAGCTAGCTATCCTTTCTCTCCTATTTTCCGCATTCTTTTTATTCCCTCGGTGTACACCATATCCTCGAGATTCGTGTCATTTTTTTGCGGTTCCGGGTGACCGAAAAGAAAAAAAAAATCATTACCGAGATTGTCCGCTGCCTTTTGCTTATTCTACCCTTCGTTATACCGTATTTTCTCTCTTTTTCTCCGAGTTTCCATCTCAACTACGTCCGGGTCTTTTCCCAAGCGCAAACTCGCGTTAACGAAGCATACATTCAACGTGGGAAAGGTGAGAATGGCTAAAGGAGCGTTTCCTGTGTTCCTAATAACTAGATTTCACGTCGAGTGTTTCACACACGTGATACAGTTGACACGAGGTTACAATGTCTTTCGCGTCATTATTTTTTCACGTGCAAGTTGCAACGGAGAGATGTCTCTCTCACTCTTTTAATTATTCAAATTATGCATATACATGTACGTTGAATATGAAAAGAACTGGTTGGTCATTTGCTATTTTTTTTTGTCTTCGCAATAGAATTCATCTTGTAACAATACTATTTTTTCACTTAGGACGACGCGTATTATTACTTTAAATTTATTCTAGGATTATTTCATATAAACCAGTCACATATATTTTCATATCGATGTACACCTTTTATTTTAAACGATAAACGCACGCACACTCTCATCCATTCAGAATATTTTAACTTTATGTCGCTTATCTTTTTGTAGTTCGTCGTCTTTCTCAAAATTTCGGTGTGCTGAGAATGATCAGCGTTAGACAGTATCCGAGGAGCTTTTAATCTGCGATCGGCGATTTCTCTATATCTAAAACACACTACATCACTCTTTTTATTAATACACTCAAAATTCCTTGCATAACTATACTGCCTTACCTCTCTCGGAATACAATTTTTCTTACGTAGCGGTGATACTAGCTGATATATAAATGCTAATTGTCACGGGCGCTACCCGCACACACACACACACTAGTTCACGATACTACTTGACCGTCTTCGAGCTCGGTCACCGAGAGAGTGCGAGGCAAGGAATTCGACCACGTAGGTTCACGCGTCATTACCAGGGGTGTTAGTTGAAATTTGCCGGTTTTTTCGATAAAGAAAACACTTAATTTTCAGAGGAATCTCAACATTTTTTTATTCAAAGTATTGACCATTGGTTTCTACACATTTCGCCCATCTCTCAGGCAAATTATGGATACCATCAAAAAAAAACTTTTCTCTTTCGAGGTAAACCATTCGACGAACCATTTTTCGACTTCTTCAAAATTAGCGAAGCACTGCTCTGCAAGGGAGTGTCCCATCGATGCGAAAAAGGTGATAGTCGGACGGGGCTGAGGTCTGGAGAGTACGGCGGGTGTGATAATATTTCCCAATTGAGTGTTTTTAATGTGTCTTTCACCAGTTTACCGGTATGAGACGGCGCGTTGTCATGTTGCAAGATAACTTTGCCATGTCTTCGGGCCCATTCCGGCCGTTTTTCGATCAACGCATAATTCAAATTGATCATTTGTTGTCGGTAGCGATCCTTGTTCACCGTTTCACCAGGTTTTAACAACTCGTAGTACACCACACCACACTGGTCCCACCAAACACAGAGCATTGTCTTACGGCCAAAGCGATTTGGCCTTGCAGTCGATGGGCCGGCTTCACCAGGTGAAAGCCATGATTTTTTTCGCTTCGGGTGCTCAAAATAAATCCACTTTTCGTCCCCCGTGACAATTCGATGCAGAAAAGATTTCCTTTCGAATCGTTGAAGCAGCATTTCACAAACGGTTTTTCGATTCTCCATTTGTCTATCGTTCAGCTGGTGTGGCACCCATTTTCCATACTTTTGGATCTTTCCCATGGCTTTTAAACGTTGGCAAATTGCTCCTCGAGTCACATTTAGTGTTTCTGCCAATTTTTGTTGCGATTGGGTTGGATCAACATCCAATAACGCCTGCAATTCCTCGTCTTCGAACTTTTTCGCTGCACTAGGATGTTCATTGTCTGTCAAATCGAAATCTCCCCTTTTAAATTGACGAAACCATGTCTCACATGTTCTAATCACTGGAGCATGTTCACCATAAGTTTCTACCAGCAACCGGTGAGCTTCAGCTTCAGAATGCCGCAAATGCGATTTACTTGGAACGAAACTCGACATATTCACTGAGGTAAACAAATATGACGCTATTATTTTGGCGGAATGTGATTTGCGTATTTTTGTAGGTTAATGTCAATAGAAAAAAATGAAATACATGCCAAATCATAGAAATGTATACATATTGCTAGCGACATCTACTGGTAAAACCGGCAAACTTCAACTAACACCCCTGGTATATCGTCAATAGACGTTCAATATATCGCCATCTACGATCATTCGCACAATTATTAGATTTTCGATTGTTACCCTCAATGCTAAAGACCGACACATCTCCGTGGGTACACGTTCACGAAGACGTGCTATTTCCACAATCTCGTCTCGGAGTGCACTCCTTTTCGTCACTTGTTTTTTCTCTTTCTATTCCCGCATTCACACTTTCTCGGCCCCTTGGAAATTATTGACACATGTCCCGAAGTTGAATAACGAGTTTGAAATTTCCATTGAAATATATATGTATGATATCGATATATTTTTCATGAATTCGAAGGAAAACCGATTTTGATGCCATCAAACCGTTATATAACCTTCGCTTCGTTGCAATGGTACATACTCTTCGTCTTCTCTTTCCATTCGTTCCACAGTTCCGGCGTCTATAATATAACTGTATATGGAGTTACTTAACGCAGGAGGTTCGGCTGAAGATATATCTGACACGTGAGATTTCAAGAGCTGAGTATTTTCAGCAACGCAAGTTTATCGTGGCTGTCTACGTTCGATTGACGCTTTAGGATTTATACGAACGACAGTCTTATACGACGAGATAAAGTCGATGACAATGACGAGAAGATAGGAGCAATTTCTTTTCTAAATCCTCCTCATACCCTAACTTCCGCCGGGTTCCGGTCTATTTTTCTTTTTTCCTCTTCCTTTTGTTCATCCTAAACTTCTTTAACGCCTGAGCGAAGTGTGCGGAAGCTTGAATCGGTCTCCCGCACTGCGGAGAAACGTATTAGAGAGGCTACTCTCTCGTTTTATTCTACTCCCGGATTGAGACTCATACGAACGTCATGCCGGAGGAATTAAACGGTCCAAAGGGGAATGTGTGCTCGGTCCTCTGGAAAATTTCACCCACTTTCAACCGTCCCGAGTCAATCCACCTTGGTATTCGACCAACTCTAGACCCTTCTATATATCTGTCTTTTTTCATTTTCTACCGGGCTCTCAATCGAGAAGCTTGTATTTATTTTCGCTCGTTTCACATCCTCGCGGGAGGTTTAGTTCCAGCTAACTATATCTGCGCATGCTTCGCAACGTGATTCGTTGGCTAGAGGGTCAAGATTATTGTTAGCCCCGATAGAGTACCTCGCGTGTGCCTTGAACGCGTGAGACTCACACGCTCCACATACCGTGACTAATGTCAAGGGAATATATCCGTCGGCACGAATTTCCGCAAACCGCAGCATCGATTCGAAAAAGGAGTATAGTATAGTAATGGTTCAGGCGCACATTGGGAGCGCACCACTCGAACGAACATTTTTCTTTAGACAGGGGTAAAGAACGAAAGCCAGGAAGAAAAGAGGAATCATCTCCGTATAGATAGAGGGGAGAATGGGAGTGTGAGGGTTTTGGAAAAAAGAAGCTAGGAAAAAGGGAACGTAAGAGCGTGAAACGTTTTCCAACCCCGGGCGGAGTATTCCACGATCCACTTCTTTTCCTTTTCGCGTGTACGAGAATCACATCCCCTTGGGCCCGGAGTTCCGCAGCGTTGCAGAGTTACCCATCTACCTCGATGGATTCACGCTGGATCTAATGTCGAATTTCAAAGCACGAAAACTTGAACTCTTTGTCCTGAAAACACTTGAGATTGTCGCATTAGCGAGATTTTTTTTTTAGATGCATCTGTTCAGCGTAACGTGAATAAACGGTGAATAAACTCGACGAAACAAAGATACCAACTCTTAGTCGTGCTCGGTTCTATATTTCCTTACAAACTCATCATAGGACCCAGCGGAATTGCATACTGCTCATTTTTCGCCCTGGATATTTGACTTTGACGTAAATGTACCACATCCGTTTTCCACTACAAAGTCAGCCAGTTCAGTAAAGGCTCTCGTGCAGTGCGAACGTTTGAAATACTTTGAAATCTGAATCCTGCCAAGAGAGGTATTCAATAGGTGTGCGTGAAAACGTGGCTGATACCAATTTTTGCTTACGTGTCCGTTGATAGAGCCATATTTAGCTTTTGGCAGATGGGAAAAATTGGTATTGAAATATCGCGAGTATATCTGTCGTAAAGTGTAAACTTTTATCAAGGTATGGCGTTACCACGGTGCATATCAGTCTGTACCGTTTGATCAATCATGGTTCCGCTGCATTTCCACTATTGCGGACGCTACTGCCGCTGCGTTTACGGTGAATCTCTCGTTTCAACTTACACTGCCGTTGATGTTGATGCTCGTTCGCTCTGGTCCGATCGCTTTTACGCTTTCAAACTTTTGAGCTCTGTACACATATAGATTCACCATTCGCTTCTTTCGTTTCCTAAATCAAGAAAGGATTTTTTTTTTTTTTTCCAAAGTATACACGCTGCCCCAAGCTAAAGCGAACGAGTGTGTCAGGGCTCGTTCCGTATATATCGTTCTCGCTCAACCGTGAGCCAAAAACGAAATGCGTTCTCGGCCAGAGACAGTTTCCAGGTTATCCAAGTTGGGTCACGGTGATAGTCGGGGGGGGGGGGGGGGGGGGGTAGTAATATAACGCGGTCATCGGAGTCAGGGCGAGGGTACAGAGAGAACCAGACGAAAAGGACGAAACTCGGCGACAGAGGATGAGAGCAAGGACGGTGGAGAGGATGTCCGAAACGAGGGATATATGTGAAACGTTTCTGAAGAACGAGAGCCGAGAGAGGACACGTCAGCGCGACAGGGACATGACGGTTTTCCTCTCTTTTGCTACAGGAAAATAGGGTCTCGTCGGTCGGACCGATGTTATATTACTGTACGATACTCCACCGATCCTATATATCCAGTCCTGGCTATATGCTGCTGGGAGTGATGATGGTGCTTTGATACCTACACTCGTGGGATTCTCGTGCGATTCGCGAAATGCTTTAATCCTCATTCTCATCCACCACTCTCCCTCTATTCCCCTCTTTCTACCCGCTAACTTTTCACTCCGGCTCTCGGTACTCCGATGTTCATCCAAGCGCTAAAAAGAAAGGGCGGATAAACGAAGGTCCTCTCTGTACGTCGATTTCAAAATCGCAATATTCGCTCTCACGAGTCTCATCGTCGCTGTGATACACACTGGATGAAGTTGCTACTACTCTCCGCAGAGGAAATGGTTTTTGTGTTTTGTGCTCTGGTGTTCTATTGCTACTACAATAATACGCGCTGTTTGTTGCCGAAGGGATAAAGAGATTCAACCCCCTCTGCTTTGTTCCAACATGATACTCTCTTTCAGATCGATATATCTTTAGGAACGGTCAAAAGAAAGATGCGCACGAAAAGATTAACAAACAAAACTGGGCTGTGTGGGAAGGGAAGATTCGAAAAAGGGATACAACATCCGGTAACGAAAGCGTAGCATAACGTAAAAAGAAGGAAAATGCCTTTTTTTCATCTTTTTTGTTTTCTCCACATTTTTCGCGTTTTCGAAATCGCTGAATAGAGTGCGAAGAGCACTCTGCTGGACGTGGCACCGTGGAGATGTAGCAGCAGTAACGGTCTGATTAAGGTGGCTTTTTTTCTACGAGAGCAAGCCAGGGAAGGGAGAAGGAAGCTCGAGCTTGCAAAGGAGTTTTTACTTTGTCGGAATACGCGAGAGTCGAGATGGTGGAATGGAAGTTTTTAGTAGTGAGAAAATGGATTCGAACGAAGTCATTGTATCTCGTTGGCAACGGGTTTCCGGTTGGTCTGTTTCAATAGTAATCGTGAGTTTCAGTGATATAACCGAGTATCACGTTTGACAACCTCCTGATAAATGATGACAAAGCTACCTGCTGCCACTACCTGAACGTTTCCACAATTTCATCTGAAATTTTTCGTTTCGTCACCAGTAGATGCTACTGACAAAACGAGCTTCGTCTTTTCTTGTGATACTGAAACATTGGGAAGGTGCATTAACGGGCAAATAGGGTTAGGACAGCGTTTTCTCAATGATTTTCATGCATTTTTTTATAGTATAAAAAATGAATAAAATTTATTGAAACTTTGAGAATATTTTATACATATATTTAAGTATATACTATAAAATTTTTGAAGAATTTTTTTGAAAAACACCGCAGATATTAGCGACCCCATATTGCAGGTCACAATCAGACTCAGCATTTTGCGTACATTCTGGAAGCCGCAATTTTCATCTGAAATCAAACGAGGTTGGAATTTACCTTTATTCTATGTCTCTTTTCTATATGAACCTAATTGCTATCAAAAAAATAGAAAATTGAATTTTTTACAGGGGGTCAAAACAAAAAAGCAGGATTTTTTGCCATTTTTTACAACTTTATTTGCAAAAAAAAAATTATTTTAAATAATTACAATATTCCGATTTTAGGTTCATATAGAGCGCAATACTATGAAGAAAGTAACTGCCAATTTTCAGAACGATTGGTTGAAAACTTTTCAAACTAGAGTGCACGCAAGTTCAAAAAAGGTCGTTTTCAGAAAAACGCGTTTGAAAAAATAGCAAAATGCTGAGTCTGATTGTGACCTGCAATATGGGGTTGCTAATATCTGCGGGGTTTTTCAAGGAAATTCTTCAAAAATTTTATAGTATATACTTAAATATATGTATAAAATATTCTCACAGTTTCAATAAATTATATTTATTCTTTATACTATAAAAAATTCATGAAAATCATTGAGAAAACGCTGTCCTAACCCTATTTCCCCCCTTAATGGCTTATAACAATAGAACGAGTCGGAATTTTCATTTAAAATTTTGGGAACCATATTTTTCAATAGTTTCACTAACAATTTATGAAATAAAAAAAAAATCGATTTTTTGAACCGTCTAACCCTATTTCCCCCTTAAAGCAACCGGTATATAGATATTCTTGTTTCAACGCAGTCACGGAGGCGTCGTTCGGCTTCTAGGCGAGTGCCCTTTGGATGTTGCACGAGGCAACCTCGAGGCGAAGCTCTAACGTTCTTAGAGACTCCGACGGCTAACAGAGATAAAAGAGTGTATCATGGTTTTCGTCTTGTACCAATCTACTTCAGTCTACGAAACCATCCTTTCTCCGGCGTTAGAATTGCAACGCTGATGTTCCATCGGTTTCGAGTAGAAGCATCATGTACAACCGGTCGGGTTGGAAATGTTGTTAGAAGGATTGGTGGTCGTGGTCGAAGCTGATTTCATATTGCTTTATGGCGTTGAGAGAGAAATCGAATTCACAGGTAGGTAAGTGGATGGAGAAATAGAGTTGGAGGGTTCACACGGTTGTCAGTAATGGATACGGAACAAAGTGAATTCAAAGGGATTCCGTCCTGAGAGTTTTCCGTTCTCTGTCTGTGAAGTTCGTTGTTGCCACTTTACCACAGTTTCATAGCCCATATTAATCTTATTTATGATATGAGCACGTAAGATAATTCTTTCATTTTTATTTCACTCTCACTCTCTTTTAACCATTCGTCAACTCTTTCACCTCGTCCCAGACTCAATTAGATCCTCGGTACATTCTTCGTCTTTCGTCGTCAATAGCTAATCCCGTCATTCGCTCCAACATGACGACGATAATCGATAACATTTCTTTTTCAATAATTTCCATATTTTGTTAAGCTTCTCCATATTCCGGCATCATTGAGATCGCACAGTTAAACCAGCAATTATCCATAATTTATTCGTACGTACGTCAGGATTCGTTGAATTTTATTTTTTTTCCCCTCTTCAATCCTCCCTGCAGCGGAATATCAATTCCGGATCTTCCGTTCCACTTTTCTACACTCCGCACTCGCGTCACGATGTCCTCGTTTCTTTTTTTTTTTCCTGTAGCTCCTTCAAAACGCTCGCATGCTGGCTTCCGGATGCTCTGCCGTCGCCAGTCAGCCAGATCCGTTGACGTCGGTAAATATTCACGTATGTGTGCTATCCCCGGGGCTCACTGAAATTCAGAATGTTCCATTTTCAAGAAAATTCTCGCTCCGCCTGTTTTTTCTCGTTTTTACTGTCTCTGTCTCTGTCTCTCTCTCTGTCTTCTATACACGTGTGCTAATCGACTTCATTTTTTTGTATGTCCCTTGGCATATGACCTTCCGCATACTCAATCATCGTAGTATATTATTAAAACCGGCGATGTTCCCGAACGTAGAAGTAGAACGACCAAAGAGACCTTCTGCTATTATTCTTCTTCCCTGGACGATTAACCGGTCTTGATTGCGATATGACAGGGCAGTAAAGCTTTTCTCGTAAGTGGCAGAGATAGCTGTTTCCACCCTATGATCTTTGCACACACGTACGACGGGGGACCCAAAAAAAACGGGATTTGCGCTACGGCGGGGAGGGAGAGTGGGGAACCCATTGCTCGACCAGGTGTCCGTTAGGGACACGTTCTTTCGCCGTGAGTGCATCGGTTCGCCCGTGGGAATTTTTGTAGTGAAACAACTTTTTCGATTTCGGCGAAAACGTGATGGCCGATTGTCGAGAGCAACGCGCGACTGTGAAATTTTGTTTCCTGTTGGGGAAATCGGCCGCGGAAACTACTGTAATACTTAAGACTGCTGATGGAGATGCTGCCCTAAGTAAAACCAGAGTCTACGAGTGGTTTTCACATTTTAAAAATGGAGAATGTCAATTGAAGACCAATCCCGTTCAGGACGCCCCTCAACGTCAAGAAGTGACGAAAACGTCGACAAAATCAATGTTCTCATTCGTGAAGACCGTCGCCGAACCATTGATCAACTCTGTGAGATGTCTGGGATATCATGGAGTTCAATTCAGAGGGTTTTATCCAAAGATTTGCACATGAGCAGAGTTGCAGCCAAATTTGTCACTCGCCTTCTCACAGACGAGCAAAGGGACTTTGCGACTTCAGGCATGTTTTGAACTTCAAAATCAGCTCGAAGAGGACCCTGAACTTTTTTCCAAGGTGATTACTGGTGATGAATCGTGGTGCTATGGATACGACCCCGAAACAAAGCAGCAATCAAGCATTTTGCCACTGTGGAGGAGGTAAAACAAAAATCGCTGGAAGGTCCAAAGAACATCCCGATAAGTGAATTTAAAAAATGTTTTGAACATTGGAAGGATCGTTTGCAGAGGTGCGTTATGGTCAAAAGAGAATACTTTGAAGGTGATCAAAATTTGGTGTAAAAATATTAAAAAATAAAGAAATTATGACGAAATTCCCGTTTTTTTTGGGTCCCCCCTCGTATACAATCATGATTCATATACGTATGGGAACGCTGACGAGATTTTCGGATGTGTACAGTCGCTGGCGATAGGGGTGCCGAGAGTGGCACGACAGGACAACGTTGTTCATGATAATCCCGTCCTGTTAACGCTAGACTCTCAACAGTTGTGACGGTCTCAGGCTTGTGGCTACTCCGCACCTCAATTACACACTCCGACACGAACGACTCCGAGTCCTCTCCCCCAAAGATTACGTTATAATCTTTCATTGGGATAATCCTGTTGGCTGTTCGCACAATGGAAGTGGACAAGTGTGAGGAGCGAATATACGGAAGGAAGATTTTCACAAAATGATTTTCTCGAAATCTTCAAACCACTACGAATCCCTCTGAGAGGAAAAAGAGATCGTTGACCGCTTTGAGCGTAATACTTGCCGACTACGTGTTCGACAAACATTTTGGATTGGATGTAAAATGAACGTGAGATTGAAACAACATTTCGTGAAAGCTCCGACATTCTTTATTCCGTTGCTTCAATGCCGTGAATCACATTTGGCTGATGTCCTCACGTGCAAATGCTTGTCACTCGAATATCTTGCTCTAACGGTTCATGATTGCGATGACATTATCCATTATTAACACACGCACTCCCGGAACTATATCCCCTCACACGTTCGAACAGGCGCGCGCGAGTGTGTACGGTTCTGTGATGCGGAGACTGGAGAGCTCAGCGTGGTATATAATGTTATACGATGATGCACCCGTCGCAGTAATTTGCATTATCGTTGAAAATTATGGAGACAAGAGGCCGCGTGATACACCCGAACGGGGGTAACATTATGTATATCGTCATATCCATTACACATGGGCGCAACTGGCGAAAATGATCCTCTTGAGTATTACCGCGTGTCTGGATGTGTGTTCTCTCTCGTTACCTATTAAGGAATTCAACCCAAGTTGGGTTGTACCGGATGGACCGTTAATCGAATTACTTGATTAACATAATTCTCGTAATTCAACGAGATGTCTCGTTCAATTACGACATGACGTAGTGCTCTCTCGATTTTCGTTCTTCATTATGCATCAGCAACGTTCAAAATATCGCTGTTTTTGGAAACGATAAATCAAGAAAATTATATGATGCAGTGGGAAGTGGTTTAATACATATTATATATAATATTAAAGTAATTTCTGTATAATATTAAAGTACTTCCGTAATTTTGCAACATCATTGATATTCCAGCGTAATATAATTATTATATTTCACGGGGCTTTTGATATTCACTCGAGACTCAACCACTCTATTATTCAATGTAGTATCTCGAGGTTCTAGCAAGAGAGAGAGAGAGAGAGAAAGGAGCAAAATTCAAGCCTTAAAACTATCTGCATACATTTATTTACATATACCAGGCTGCATGAATATATTCTAATATGGTATATGTGTGTGTCGACGTATGCACACATATATAGGTAACGCGAGCGAGAAGGCGTACTTACGAAACGCTCGGAGATTATGCAAATGCATTAACGTAAACCGAGACAGGTGATGCGGTCGCGGGGATTACTCCGACTATCTGTTACCGAGAGAAAGACAGGAACAGAGAGAGTGAGAGAGATCAGAGTATTGTACCTTTACTTTGGGTATGCAGAGGAAATTCAAGCGTTCAACGGATTTGTAACTCAAGGTTCAGCTCTGTTCCAAGTTTCCCAATAGATGAGAGATTATCGTGCGAAACCTACGACGAACTAACCTCCACAGTTGGGAAATATGTTAATGTTTGATTTTGCAACATTCAGTGAAATGTCAGATAAATATAAAAAAGAGCTTTACGAAAAGGTAAATTTCATATGTATGAACTCGGGTGATTGCGAATAACACTTATTTTCTGTCGAAAACTCAAAAAGTCAAAGAGAAAAACGCGAAAATAAAAAAAAATCACTTTTTGGACGATTTTCGACGGAATTTTGAGTTTCTCGAGGAAATGACTACTGAATTAGTAATCAGCGAGTCAAAATATATCGATATAGCGTCCTAAAAGAAAATTTAAAAATTCAAAATTTTTTTGCATTCTCGCCAAGAAGAAGTGGTTGCAATAAAATCGCTGTAACGTTACTTCCCGATGGAGTTGGAACCCCACTCTGTGCTCATTTTTTTCGTAACCGTTCAACCTTCAAAATGCCGCTTCGTTTATTGAGCTACGATTTTTTTTCGATTTTTCATAGAATTTCAAAGTTGGACCATCGATTTTTGCGAATTTTTCCATACATACCCCTTCTCATTTTTTTCGCCGATTTTCAACCTGCTCTCACGGCTGCAATAATTGAGATATCGGGATGATCCAAAATGCATTCTCTAAATCTACTCGAGAGGTTTACAAAACCCTCCTCAAAATCCAAAATCGATCAAACGGGAGCCAAGTTATCGCCATTCGAAATTTCCACATTTTAAGGTTCTGAAAAAGTAGGCAAAAAATGACAAAAATTTTTTTTTCTTTTTTTTCAATGTTCCGCTACCCTATTCGATCGGAAATTTTCCGCTGATTACGAATAACACTAATTTTTTGTCAAAAACTTGGAAAATGAATGGGAAAAACGCAGAAATCGAACAAATCACTTTTTGGACGATTTTCAATGAAATTTTGAGTTTCTCGAGGAAATGACTACTGAATTCGTAATCAGTGGGTCAAAATACATCGATATAGCGTGCTAAGAGAACATTTTAAAATTCAAAATTTTTTTGCATTTCGGCCAAACAGAAGTGATTTCACTAAAATCGCTGTAACGTTGCTTCCCGATGGAGTTGAAACCCCCCTCTGTGCTCATTCTTTTCGTAACCGTCCAACGTTTAAAATGCCGCTTCGTTTATTGAGCTACGATTTTTTTTCGATTTTTCATAGATTTTCAAAGTTGGACCATCGATTTTTGCGAATTTTTCCATACATACCCCTTCTCATTTTTTCGCCGATTTTCAACCTGCTCTCACGGCTGCAATAATTGAGATATCGGGATGATCCAAAATGCATTCTCCAAGTCTACTCGAGACGTTTACAAAACCATCCTCAAAATCCAAAATTGATCAAGCGGGAGCTAAGTTATCGCCATTCGAAATTTCCACATTTTAAAGTTCTGAAAAAGTAAGCAAAAAATGACAAAAATTTTTTTTCTTTTTTTTTAAATGTTTCGATACCCTATTCGATCGGAAATTTTCCACTGATTATGAATAACACCGAGTTTTTGTCGAAAACTTGAAAAATTTATGGGAAAAACGCGTGAATTGAAAAATTAGGACGAACGTTATAGTGCAACGAACGTTCGTCTCATTCGGGGAATCAGGCAGCTGGACACAGTTAGGAATCTAGTTGGAATACATTGTACGATCATTTCATAGCGGTCACGAGATCTGATTGGATCTCTAGACAGATTCTTACCGGTGGCCAGTGACAATTATATATAATAAATAACACACAGATGGTTCGTTCTCCGTACGATTTTTTTTCGCGAAATAAAAAAAAGAACACGTTATTTCGTCCTTTCAATTATGCTCGACCGTAAATTAAATGAAAGGTTTAAAAATATTAAGTAATTGCTTTAATTAATATAAATTTCGAAATTTTACGAACCTACTGTTTATTCGGTAATTATGAAATTAGGTTATACTTTACGTGTGTCCACCGGAATTCGTGGAGTTTCGAGATGAAATCGTACTTATTCGATGTCATTTGCAGAATCTATATACCACGTGGAACCGAAAAATAGAGAATGAGCGAAAATTCCGTGAAAACTCTACGGTATGCTAACGACCCGGAGTTCTTTTCGTATCCGCGGGTGCTCTGTGGCAGTTCTAGTAGCGGTTGAGGTCTAGGAGAGAAGCAACGGTGGTGTAGAAACGTATATATAGAGGGTGGTATAAAATACTAGACTGTTGGCTTACTATCTCGTCGCTGCTTCGATATCTATACAACGGTCGAATATTTACCCGATAAACGAGCCCGGGAGTTTCCAGAGATCGCATCGGACTCTCTCCTTCGTGAGCGCGGAAAGCTCGTTCATCATCGTGAGTTTGCGGGGGGATCCTCTTAGCCTCCTCTCTCTCTCTCTCTCTCTCCCTCACTGTCTCTCTCTTTCGCTCAACGGATCTTGCTAAAACCGCGAGAACAGAGCCCCTCGAGGTTTGCCGATTTTGCGATTATATACCGACGTGGGAAGCGCAAGAAGTTGAAATCGCTCTCGGCGGGTATCCGGTTTGTTAATTAAGAATCCGTTTACCGAATTCAATCATCATTAAGACAACGGAACTTCCCAATTGGGTTGTTTTTCGTCGTTTTATTTGTTCCATGGGTTATAATCCAATCGGTGAACTCTGTAATTAAATTGAATTCAAATTTAGGCCAAAAATTCACCGATCATTTATTGAACAAGTGATCAATGCATAGTGTTTAAGGAACAATACTTTTTTTTGTCTAATCGATCAATGATAATAGAAAAAAATTGGCGAATTGAAATTAACCCTCGAACGTACGTAAAGTCACGATTTTGAATTACCTAGTTTTCACATTAAACTTAACATCGTATGGTTGAAAAAATATATATAAAATATAGGCTACAGGTAATTTTTCTGCGTAGTTGAATTATTTCAAGCACCCTCACACGAAATATCTTTATGAGCAAGCAAAAGGATTAACTGAAAATATTCTACAGTTACTTCGTTGGCGAAATGAACTTTTGCAATCATCCGCAGTACAGATACAATTGACTTACAAATGATCTTCGCAAACTTTCGAATCGTTAAGGCGAACTATGAAAAAACATATATATTTGCAATCCCTTCATCAGCATTTGCTGGGGGATTGTTAATTTTCGTCAAGGTTCAAAAGAGCCGAATAAGTAAATTTGTGCCAGTGCCCGTCGGACCAAAAGTCTGAAATTGTGAGCTTAGAGTTTGTACGATCGTTGGTAAACCTGATATTCGGTATAATGAGACAGTGGCGTTATTTTCGTCTGGCCGAGAGGCTTTTTTCTACGAAGAAAATTCCCCTTCTGGAGATAGATCCTTTTTGCATGTCTGAGTTTTCCAAGATACGCGAGAGAGAGAGAGAGAGAGAAAGAGGTGGTTGCGATAAGTAACAAATTCGATAAGTAACGAAGATAGGAGGACGCAGAAGAATGAGACTCCACGAATGATTGTGGACGATAGAACGAGAGGACCAAAAGAGCTCTGTGGTGGAAGGGGTAGAGTTGAAAACGAAATTGAGGATTTACCCGGGCAATTTGCAACGTCAGCAGCACAAGGGCTTGGTATAACTGTATGTGTGTGTATATGCTCTCGACGCTTTCGACTGTTTCGTCGTCGCGTTTCTCGGGCTTCCACGAGTAACTTTTCCATTCCTCGTTTTCGCCAACTTCTCTATGCATAGAGAGCTCATATCTATAGTAAAAATTCGCCACTTTTCTCGTAGCATCCCGTCATGGACGCTTTATCCAGAGTATATAAACGCAAGAATTGCGAAAATGCCACCGCTCAATTTTTTATACTCGCTACCTTTTACTGAACTTGAATACTCACCAGAAAAATGAGAGATTTCCGGAAGGATGGACATTTTTCAATGAATTTTTAAACTTCGTAATACGGAGCTTTGTGATTTGTGAAAAATAAAGACAATAAAATGAACGAAAAACAAATTTTGATTTTCTGAAGTGAAGTTGTATCGTCGCTTCTTATTTTACTTCAGTGCGATGTCGGTTTTTGAGCATTTTTCGATTGAAAGTAATGGAAAACAGTTCAACGCCAGAGTCACGTCAGAGTCACGTCAATTAAGCACTTGGGCTTGAATCAAAAAGATAGCTCGATACACAGAAAAAAATGATTAATTACTAATGTACACATTTATACACAGTACGAGTCGACATCCTAATACAGACTTATTTTCATTAACATAAGTATTTCCGTTCAAATAGACGTACGAATTATTTTTGAAAGCTTTTACCCGATCAACGTGACTCTAGCGCTGAACATTCCTTAATTAAATATCCGCGGATAAATCGTACGTGTTATAATTTCGTTGCGAGAAGATTTGTCATTTGCATTCTCATCTTGAAGATTTGTCATTTAAATTCTCGTTCTTAGTTGGAAATAGGGATTTTATCGTAGCTGCATATACGTGACTGTATATTTGTACGAAATCTGACTTGTACATCTCGAAACAACGGAATGGTATTTTACTAAGTGGACGTTGGTACATCAGCAATGTTGTAATGTGCGTACTATATACGCACCTCTGCAAACGATCCTTCCAATGTTCAAAACATTTTTCAAATTCACTTATCGGGATGTTCGTTAGGCCTTCCAGCGATTTTTGTTTTACCTCCTCCACAGTGGCAAAACGCTTGATTGCTGCTTTGTTTCGGGGTCGTATCCATAGCACCACGATTCATCACCAGTAATCACCTTGGAAAAAAGTTCAGGGTCCTCTTCGAGCTGATTTTGAAGTTCAAAACATGCCTGAAGTCAACGCTCCCTTTGCTCGTCTGTGAGAAGGCGAGGGACAAATCTGGCTGCAACTCTGCTCATGTGCAAATATTTGGATAAAATCCTCTGAATTGAACTCCATGATATCCCAGACATCTCACAGAGTTGATCAATGGTTCGGCGACGGTCTTCATGAATAAGAGCATTGATTTTGTCGACGTTTTCGTCACTTCTTGACGTTGAGGGGCGTCCTGAACGGGGTTGGTCTTCAATTGACATTTCTCCATTTTTAAAACGTGAAAACCACTCGTAGACTCTGGTTTTACTTAAGGCAGCATCTTCATAAGCAGTCGGTAGTTTCCGCGGCCGATTTCCCCAACAGGAAACAAAATTTCACAGCCGCGCGTTGCGCTCGACAATCGGCCATCACGTTTTCGCCGAAATGGAAAAAGTTGTTTCACTACAAAAATTCCTACGGGCGAACCGATGCACTCACGGCGACAGAACTTCGCACACTAACTCAGGAGACGTGTCCCCAACGGACACCTGGTCGAGCAATGGGTTCCCCCACTCTCCCTCCCCGCTGCAGCGCAATTCCCGTTTTTTTTGGGTCCCCTCTCGTATATGTATACATATATATGTCACATATTGAGGCAGGATTCTACTTTGGGCGCTCGAAAAAAGGCTATTTTTATGAATTGTTAATGAGATTATGAATAAAGATATTGATGTAGGGTTTCTTAGGCTTAATGAATACACTCTTGAAATATATTTTAAAAAAATTTATTGTATATTTTAAGCACCTTTAACATACAAAAACACCATTTTAATACAACGCCTCGATTAGTAGGTGGGTCTGCGCTGGTGTTGACATTTCAAAAATGGACAATTTAAAGCCGAAAAATTTTGAATTTCTAGATTCAATATATCACTAGCAACCAACTGAACTAGAATTTTTAATGTACATGAAGAAAAAAAAATTGCATGTTTCTTCACTGCTTTTTGCCACAAGAAATAGTAAAAATCAACATTTTTAAATAATTCTAGTTCAGCCGGTTGCTATAGATGTCCAGAACATGTGGTTAAAATTTCATAACAATCGGTTCAGTAGTTTCGGAAATTTTAGCTCCAAGCGGTGTAAAAAAGTAGTTTCGAGATAAATGCGTTGAAAGTTTTTGGACAGCAGCTGCTCGAGCGAACAAAGCCAGGTAAGAGGTTGGGTCAGCGCGTTGAATTAGCGCGCTTAGGTAGTTACGTTTGAGGGGCGGAAAAGTACAGTTAGACTGCTTAAATCGATTTAAAATTTTAAGAGAATATTCTTGAATATATTTACTTTCGAAAAATGTTTAAAAAAAATTCGATTTTTTCAAAGTCTCAAAGTAGAAGCCTGCCTTAAAAAGTAAATACAATTCGCTACACACAAACGTGAATTCTGTACATTCAAATATATATTTACGATATGACGTACAATATTCCTCTAATTTACAGTAAGTCAAGGGCGAGAGAGTTAAAATACGTATCCCTCTGGGTTATAACGCTTGGGATCGAATATCTCGTTCTGGACTCGAAACGTGTTACTTCCGTACAGTCATCACGTCAGTACAATTCACGTAGGGTATACTTTTGGGTCATGATGGTTTTCCATGTGAAGGTTTCACCAGTGAACATACAGGAACAGCGTGTAGTGAATTTGGGCAAATGCACGAACGATATATCTCGCAACAGGAGCAAATTTAATTGTATACAGAGCTAAATTGTACAAGCACAAAATATACATATCTATATGAACTAATTGATGCTTGTTCAACAAACCGTAATTCAACAAGAATTTAAGATATTTATAAATAATTAAAATAAAGTTGGAAAGAACAATATTTTTTCAGGCTCAAAAGTAATTTTTCTTTGTTGATTCTATTATTTTATTAGAATGTAATTGAATTTAGTAGAAATATTTGTTGCGAAATTTCTTCAATTTTTAGCCGACTTGAAATTGTTGTTAGGTTTGTTGTTGGGTGGCTGATTTTACATGCATTACTCTCTCTCTTTCACACTATATATATATACAAACCGAGTAAGAGGACAATGATATAGTATAAGATAGGATAGTGTATATGTTACAACAGAGTACAGCTCAACGGGGGCAGGATCTCATCGTCTTCGTTGTCATCTTCCTCGTAGTGTCGCTGTTGTTCTCGTTTCTTTGTTCGACGCCAATTTCGCGCGGGCATAGAAGAGGGAGGGACAGAGAAAGAGAGAGCATGAAGAGAATAGTGGAGAGATTTTGGAGAGAATACGTATATATATGTATGTGTGATAAGGATGAAGATAGAGAGGGTAGTATGTCCACATACAGAGGTTGACCTGCAGATAAAGCCCGCTCCACTTCGAAACTATCGTGAACACTCGCGTTTCACGGAACATCGTTATGCCATGTTGTTGAGGGATGTGTCATATATACGGTCCTTTTCGTATATTATATACGACGAGGACTATCTTCGGGATGTAAAGCTCACGAACTTTACAGCGAAACGTGAATACCACTGCGAGGATAAGTATCTGCCCCCCCCCCCCCCAAAGTTCGCACCGACGAGGGATTTGATCAGCGTGTAGTAATCTTAAAACCTGTAATTTCAGAATATTTAACGGCTTTTACTAAATCTCATAATTATTCAATATCCTCTGTGCCGACATCGAGTCCCAAGATTTAAAAACGTACATTTATTTAAAAAAATAAAAATAGGAGAGTGCTAAACAGTTTTTGAATGCTACACAAAAATTTGCAACAATTTCGCAACAAATTTCTTGTAAAATAATGTTAGGATTATACGAACTCTTATGGGTAATCCTGCCACGCACATTACCACGAGCAAACTCTGCCTGGATTAACTTCCAGGTGATTTTCCGTTCCCTTCCGCGAGCATAGAACGTCTGTCTTACCGCAAATCCCCTGTTTCAAACTTTTCCACCTGCAACTTACAACTTTTGATCTGCAATATTAAGGGTAGTTACACCGTTAACTGCAGATTAAATAAAGATAGTATTAGAAATGTAACATTAACAATATTTTATGGATTCATTAACAAATTACAATTGGCATGACGATTTCTGGAAAGTTGAGAATTATTAATTAACTTTACCTGAAGGAAAATTACAATTATTCAAAAACTCGTGTTGGACTGTAAAAAGTAATTTTGTAAAGACAATTTTGTAAAATTTCTAGAAAATAACCGGACATGAGTACAGTAGTAAGTTTGTGCCTATACTTTATTGGGTTCAGTACAGTATAACTCAGTTTTATCAGCGTGTTTATATAAGTAACTATAGAAAAATCCCGTTCAGCGCTTTTTGGCACCGTGAAACGTGTCAGTGGTCTTCGCGAAGTAGTATTGTGGCGTTATAGTCAGGCGTGTCGGAGTCGAAGTAGTAATGCTCGATGTACGGATCGGGCTAGTAGTTACAGCCGTTGTAGCTAGTGTTATCTACATGTATATATATATATATATATATATATATATATATATATATATATATCGATCGGTAATGGTGTTTGGAGAGGCAACGATGCCAGTAGATAAAGCTCACTCTCTCACTACTTAGAGTGGTCTTGGATTTTCAACTCGAGAGAGGTTGCGTGCTTCCGTGAAACATCCTATCTGAAACCCTTCGTGAATAATGTCTGCGTCATCTTGCGCAGCATGTGATTTTCTTGTGGCAGAGTATAAAGCGCTCTATATAGAACACGAAATACATACAGGAAAGCCGAGAGAGTTATAGACGTACCTACCCACCGAAGAACCACCCAACTTTGTTAGCGAAATATTCCCAGTTTGAGCGTTCAGTCAACGACGTAATTGCGGTTACACCGTTGTGCTTCCACAATGCGGGATGAAAATTTTGTCGATCTGCTGGCGGTCCGGTTGGAAATCGAGACATTAATGGTTACGCCGATTACCTCAGTGAAAAAGTTATTATTATTATTTTATTATTATTGTAAACGATGGATCGATGTTTTTCTTCTATTTGGCGAGATAATTTGTGAGTTTTGAGCATGAGAATTTCAATTGAAATTAACAGAAAAAAGGAGAAAGATTGAACAATTCAAATTTATGAAAGACTAAAGTTGATTCATTTTTTGTTTCATGTACGATCTCTTGAAAAGAATCTCCGCCATACATTCTTTTATTAACACAATTTTTCATTGCGACTATTTAAAATCCATGAATATTGGCTTTCAATTTAAACGATATTGCCCGTTGTCTTTTAACCATCATCCCTAACGTCTCACGTTTTCCAAGATCGTAAAAATAATTTTAGTTTCACCGTGTCTCGGCATACATACTATCACAAAATTCACGAAAATTCACACGTTTACGCTGGTACATTGCATGTATCTACTTTGCCATTCATTCATTAATTGTTTCCATTTCGTAGCAGGTGAGAATCGTTAAAACGTTAATACTCGAAAATGAATAGCATCAAATTTAGATGCAAAATTATCCTTTTATCGTTATTACTGGTTATTATCATTATTATCATTATTGTATGATTTCGTTAAGGCAGTCGTTTGGTCTAGAGCGAGATTTTTGACGTCATTTCTAATGTGCAATAACGTTTAAACCGTTGAAGTTGTCTTGATGAAAATTTACACGTGCATTTATTGATCCTTGGAGAATACTTGTACATAAAAAAAAAATTATTTTAAATATTTTCATGTAGTTTTTTGCCTTGTTAACATGTTGCGCCGAAATCGGCGCCCACTTTGGACGATGTTGTATGCATCTGAAAAAAAAGAATATATATATTCTCAATCTGTATGAGTATTCTGAGCACTGGTAGCAGAATTGGTACTTAAAAAAATTTTTTGACAAAATGGCGGCCTGTTGAACTTTTATTAATGATATTTCATACATACATTTCATAAATTTTCGTATTCGACGAGTTATAAAATGTCGGCAAAATTATTGTTTGACTCAATTCTGCTACCAGTGCTCAGAATACTCATACAGATTGAGAATATATATATATATTTTTTTTTTCAGATGCATACAACATCGTCCAGAGTGGGCGCCGATTTCGGCGCACCATGTTGCAACAAGGCAAAAAACTACACGAAAATAGTTAAAATAATTTTTTTTTAAATGTACAAGTATTCTCTAAGGATCAATAAATGCACGTGTAAATTTTCATCAAGCAACTTCAACGATTTAAACGTTATTGCACATTAGAAATGACGTCAAAAATCTCGCTCTAGACCAGACGACTGCCTTAAGTTTTATCAAATCATTCATATAATGTAATCGATATTACCATGTATAGCTTAATTTAAAAAATTTTATTCTTCGACGAGGCTCATAGCCAAAAATCAATTTTTTATATATAATATATATTTTTAATAATTCACGAATAATGAATTGTTCAATCGATCCGATCTTAAACACTTCTCAATCTTATACTAGGAAAAAAAAAGTCTCAAGGTCGGGTTACACCTCAGAGATGACGAGAACTGAGCGTTTGTCGAATTCTCATATATAGACATAATGTATATAAAACGAAAGGCTCCGGGAGACAAGCTACGGCGCAAACATCACAGAAAAACGCCCTCTTCTTTTTCCATGATAATGAAATTTCCAAGTTTACGGAGCAAATCGTGACCCGGGGGCATTACAACGGGAGTAGAACGCCAAGCGGCAACGTGAATTCACTCGAGACTTCGAACTGTGCAAAGTTTCCTTGCGCGAAGAGTACGTTAGAGGATCCACACGCTTCTCAACGGGGCCGAATTGCCGGCGGGAAATCACAGCACGTAGAAACAAGTTTCGAAGTGCGGGAATAAAATTTCAGACTAGGCAAACGTCTATTTTTTTCTCTCTCACCCTCTGTCCCTCTCTCTCTCTCTCTATTTTATTTTATATCTCTGTATCCATGTGTCTGGATTTTCCCCGGTTTGTCTTCCATTTCGAAGAGCAATAATCCACAGATTGCGTTATCTTTAGTATTTTACATATACAAGCGTCTCTTACGGAGATGCCTCGAAAAGATATTTCGGTGGACGTTTCAGTTATTTGTTAAGCATATGCTCAAAATACTTGCGATAGCCCAGTATTTTTTAGTTTATTTGGATTACCGAAAAATATGGTAGAACGGCGCGTTTAATTAAAATACATAATCAACGATCGATGTTTGAATAGAAACACTTTGCGTGTATTTGTGTTTAAATGTATTTTTGATATTCAAACATATTTTTTAAAACCTGTGAATGGGAAAGAAATTTTATAATGAAAATAAAGAAAACTTATTTTTAAATTCGTTAAAAATTCATTTCTATCATAAGTGAATTTGAAAAAATAAAAGTGTACAACTAATAACATGTGGGTGATGAATATATCTACAATTTTCTCACACCGCAAATGGCAGAGAGCACGACGAGACAAGAGGATCTTTACAATGAACGGGGCAGTTTCGAGAGCTACGAATTTACATTTCGAGTCACTGATCTCTCCCCCTCTTTCGGGAGAGAGAGAGAGAGACCTTTCCTTTTCCCCTATCTTTGCTCACGTTTACCCCGTAGAAGAGAATAAATGTCCCGACACTTTGTCTTCCTGCCAACTTTCTCTCTTTCTCTCTCTCTCTCTCTGTCTTTTACCTCTCTTACTATCTTTCTCGATATACCTTATCCGGATTAGGACCCAGCTCGTGGAATAAAGCGCGAGATAGATAATACGCGGTTAGATATATACGCGTGAGTCGCAAAGGGACGAGAAGGCTCGTAGAAACATCGAGGAGAATAAAAATCCACCGAAGATCGAGAAATATTATTTATTTAACTCGAGACAAACTACTTCGCGTAATGTAACTTACTGTATGTACTCGACGATACTGTATATCGTTATCGTCAAGATTTCACGTCTATGTAAAAGTATGTGGGAGATTGAAAGATGGGCAATACATTTTTTTTTCTTTTCAAAGCAGCATCGATGATAAATAAAGCCTGTCTCAAGATTTTCTTCGTACAGTATCCAACAAATTGTATACCCTTTATCGATAAAAAAAACTCGACTTAGTGGCCATTTTTCGTTACAAATTTATCGCCATGCTGGAAAGCCCGCTGTGTTATATATTTTTTTCTCATCACTTTCTCATCGTTTTCATATTTTTTTTTCTATTTTACTTTTTTTTTTTTTCATTCTTTAATCTTTCCGCGCTAGACACGGTAACCGATAGATCAGGAGGAAATGGGTCAAAGTGCCGAAAAAGAATGGGTTATCGAGCGTGTCCTCATCTTCCTTCTTCCACCTCTTCTTCGTCTTTCACGTCGTCGAGAGCCTCGAGGCACAAGCTGCTTTTCGCGTAGTCGATAGATCGTCTTAAGTGCCCCTAGACGTCATACTACCCTTCTTCTTGTTCTTCTTCTCTTCTTCTTCCTCTTTGCCTCGAGGTTATTATGCGGCAAATACTGCAGTCGTGAGCTCCAAGCTACTCCCCTACCAGTATAGAAAACGCCTGCAGCTCTCCTTTTCTTTCCTTTCTCTCTTACTTTATCTTTTGTTTTTGTTTATTTGTTTTTTCTATCACACTGCCATATTTTAGAGAGAACGTTAAAAAGAGGCTGCACGCCGATTATTGCCATTTGAGACGATCCAGGTAAAATTGCTTGGTAATTTATTGTCGGAAAATGATTGCAAGTGTTTTGGAGAACTAGAGGTCGAGATGAAATCATGAAAATTGAGTTTAATCTTCTTTTAACTTCTTTCGAATAGATTTTTATATTTAGGTTTTACATATTGTTTATTTTTCATCTTGTCTGATACCTTTCTCATAAAGCTGAAAAATCTACATATCTTAAACCGTGATGAATTTTCAGGAATTGACGGGAATGTCTAAGTTTTATCAGAAAGTTCCTTAATCTAGCTGTTTTAAGTTTACAAACCGCAGTAGGGCAATTTTTATTCGATCCATTATAAGTTTGAAATTCGAAATGATTAATAACTGATTCGGACATAACTTCGATAATTAGAATACTCAATATGTTCTCGCTTATCAACTAATAAGCCATTAAGTCTGCCACTAATTAATTCATAATTGAATATTTTTCAAATAATTTGGAAACAAATTTGAAATCCTTTAATTAGTCCCTTGATGATAAAAAAGCGGTTTAAAAAATGAATTCTTCAATTAACAGAACGTTTGTTAATCAAAATACCGCCGGCTGACTATGGCTGACTGTTACTACTTGCTCGATAGAGCAAAGCTTTTCCTCTTAGGTTATCCTCTGCTGTCTTACTCTGATCTTCATTCTTGCCTCGTACCCATTACACGTGTATACCATACGTTCTTCTGGTTTCTACGATCTGCTATACTCCTTCCTCTTCTCTTCCTCTCTCTATATATGTATATACACATATATGTCTTTCGCGGATTTTCTCCCGTCATTTTACGACTCTCTCCGCCTCGCTCCCACTCTCTTTCCCTTTTTCTCCCACCGCTACAGCTTCAGTTTTCGCAGCTTTTGCTGAGACTGACTGCCGGTATCCACCGCTCTACCATTTGTACAAGCGAGTCATGCAAATGCACCGTTTTATCTTGGCGATACTTTCTTAGAACGTCGTGTCCGCGCTATAATTCACGGTGGGCGAAGTAGCTCGTCTTGAGTTTCATCATACGGACATTGAGAAATGTACCCTTCGAGCATTTTCAACCTCGTAACCTAACTTCGCGTTACACCTGCAATATATACATAAATATACAGGTATACAGTGTTTGTTACAGCATTTAGTATACATCATAAAAAATATTTCTATAGTCCTATGAGTATTAGAAAAAAAATCATTTTTAACCCTAGAATAATTGAATGAGCGAAATAATGCCATGTTTTTCCCGAAACTCTTTCTTTCGGTCAATATTCAGCCATCTTCCTTCGCTTTAATGTGCTATATTTTTTTTTTAAGACATGACAATATCTACCAATATTTGCGAATTCAAAAGATTATCTTGGCTTCTTTTTAATAAAATTTTTTATTAGATCGTTTTGACGCCCTGAAATCGACTGGAGAGAGAGATATAATCCTGTTGCCGGTGTCTATATTCTCATCTTCAATCTCTCTGTCTTTGTCTCAATCTCGATACACACTTCGTCGTTACTCCCGAAACGAGATTGTTCATACTGTATATATGCTCAAACACTCTCGTGGCTCCAAAGGCTCTAAAGGGACTCTTGGCAACGGCGATCAACAATCTCTACGTTACCCTCGAAACCGGGACTGGTATAACCGACAGAATGGTATCATTCGTGGGGTTTCAGGGAGAACGAGGGGGAGAAGGAAAAAGCTCTCTCATCGCTGATATCTCCTCTCGCGACTCTTCAATGTCGACATTTTATTGCTCTGCCACACCGCCTTCCCATTCGCCATATACCTTATTTTTCTCGGCTGCTCCCTTGA
The DNA here is from genome assembly GCA_958009045.1 of Oxytorus armatus. Taxonomy (NCBI): domain Eukaryota; kingdom Metazoa; phylum Arthropoda; class Insecta; order Hymenoptera; family Ichneumonidae; genus Oxytorus; species Oxytorus armatus. The sequence goes on along the minus strand of OY253746.1, from coordinate 7,484,526 downwards.
GAGAGAGAATCAATTTTCTTTCTCTTCTACTCACACTTCTTTAGGAGTAATCTTTTTTTTATCGAATAGGCGTATAGCCTCTTATTGTCCATTGGCATTATTCATCGACAAATACAGGATGTTTTGTTCGGAAGACGAGAATGAATGACGTTTTGGTCTTTCGCTGTTGCATTCTCAATTGATATTCTCTATTGAAAAGAGACTTCAAAAATAATGGATTTAAAAAAGTTATACGAAAGAAAAAAGATTTTTTTCACGATTTCAAATTTCAGCCAAGGTTCTTAAGACTGCAATTTATTTGAATAGCACGTCCTTAGTTTTAAGCAAGTGTCCAAAAATATCGAAAATTTCGATAAACTTTCTTTGTCAAGATTAAATCGTACCTTTCGTTAAATTGAATCTTGTTTGGTTGGTTGAAAATTGCTATGGGAATTTACCGTGACGATTTTTTTCCCAAAAATTCTCTATCGATTTATTCAATCGATTTCAACCCCTTTTTTGTGAAGTAGCTGTATTGGATTAGATTCATTGAATCAATAAAGCTCAATCACTTTTTTTTTTCACGAAACGTCAAAAAACTCGACCTCAAAAACCATAATTGCAAGAGGGGTTGCACAGTAGCCATTTTACGTGATTAATAATTAATTGCGCGGAAACTGTCATCTCTAACAGGCAAAACCCATTGGGATTTTCTCACGGTCGGTCACGCGTAAAAACAGAGTTATAAGAGAAGCACGAGGAACAGGACGAAGGCAGTAAGGGATGGTTTGAGATTAATTGTTGCACGCTCGAGAGATTCTTGTTGGCAGAGACGCTCACGCTCGTTGTACGCCATCGTTCACTGAGCGTACAGCGTTTGTATATATGCGCGGATATTTACATACGGAATATATTGTTCGTGGCGGTAATTAAGACGAGGGAGGTATTGACGCGTGATCCAGAATGCGAATTTGTCGGTGGCGGTTTGCGACGAAGAAGTTGAACCGGAAGAACAGGAGTCTGCATATATGGACGAGAGCTTCTCGACTCGTCGAGTTTTGAATGCATCGGTTAAAGCTCTCTCTTCCTCTCTCTTCTCTTCCATCTTCCTTCCACAAAAGTTTCTTAACCAAGTATTTCATACTTACATGATTCCGGTTAATATTGATGAATTCGCGAAGGGTGAGAAGCCCGAATAGAAAATTGTGTTGAACGACGAAATCTAAGTAATCGATAAATTGAAGTAAAATGTCATATTAATCCTAGCACTGGGATCCCTGGAAAACCCGCCCAACTTTCTTAGGGTGGTATTTCGAAAAATGGGATAAAGATCGGTTTCGGACATTGACGCAAAAAAAGTTTGGTGTGTTCTCCATAGATAGTTTAAAATAGGTCTTTTTCATCCCTTGCATTTTTGTTGAAAAGCTTGAAACATCGGGTCACCAATATTTTCAACATTGTCAAATCGACTTATTAAAAAAAGCAAAAAAATGATTTAAAAAAATAAAGTGCACAATCAAAATTTCTTCCCGTCTCTTAACTTAATTTATCTATCAATCTGATGTATATTGTACCCTTTTTATTCAATGAACTTTAAAAAAATCATGAGCCTCCTCCCTGATCGATTTTTGATCGAACGAATGAAATCCGAAGAATTTTTATTTGTAAAGTTCAAAATCCCATTTCGAACCCACGTCATCTCAACTTTGCTACTTTGACGTAGATTACGCAGGTTCGTTCGTTCTTTTACGTTTCGTTCATTTCGATCGATTCTTCACAACCATATATTAGGGTTCGAAAACGATAAAAAAAAAATCTCGCCCCGTAGTCTCGCCCGCTTTCACATCGCGACAATGAACTCATCGGTTTTGTGCCTTTGCACCATGGCGACTTTAGCGCTCGCGTCTCGCCCACGCTCGACGACGTGACTCCAATGTTAAAGCTCACCTTAATGTACAAACTTTCGACAACGCAAATCCCGACGCCCGGTTTCTCACCACTTCGTCTCCTTCTCCATCTTATTCTTCTTCTTCTTCTTTTACCTCTATTTCTTCACTACTGGAAACAGCCTTTCTGTCGACGAAGAAAAAAAAAATAAAAATAAAAATTCACGTGCCTCGAGTATAAAATAAAAGTGCATTAACCCAATCGGCCTATGTCGGCTTTTCGCGCGGGCTTTCGGCTCGCGAAACTTATCAATCCGTTTCGGGGTTATATAAAAAGAAAATATACATATATACTTCTGTCCTCCTCCTCCACCTCGTAAAATTCAGGACTCTGGAAGTAAAGCCTTCGGACGAATAAACATCGAATGTGCTTTTTTTTTTCTTCCGTTTACCGAAGAATTTACGAATTATTCCGACCTTTCCGTGATTTCAAAGCCCGATATCCGAGGGATTTTTCTTTTCAAACCATTTATATCGCCGTGGTATAAAGAAAAAGTAGGGCAGTATGAAGGAAATGCGTGAATCGCGAGAGAGGAGCAACGCGCATTTGTAAGATAAGAGATTGACTGGTAGCTTGAAAAAGGCCGTAACTCACGCAAGCTTTACGTGTTAAATTGTATAGCTTACGATATTTTGTTTGATGAGGTAGTTTTATCATATTTTATGTTGTACAACAGAACGTTTTTAGTAAAAAAAATTCATTTGGTGATTTCGCCAAAAGCTTTTTAACGAACTAAATAAGCTTTTTTTCTAATTCGCCACTGTTTTCGCTATGAAATCATCCGAATAATTCGTTTAATCGATAAAAACAATATATTTAAATGGAATAAATCGTTATATTTTGCTACAATTTCATTGAGCCTACTGCCATAGGCGGGCGATAATAAAATAAGAACGACGAGACGAGATACCGAAGTAATGGAAGTAGAGCTTGAAAGAGACAGCGCACGAAAGAGAATAAAAAATTCTTAGGATGTGAGAAAGTGAGCGAGTATACGAGCTGAAAGGTACGTGAAGAACTGGACCCGTTGTGTCGTGCAATTGGCACGTGATCGGGTTATACACGACATCCAAAATCCCTCGGTTAGCCCTCTTTCTTCCTCTCTCTCTCCCTCATTTTCTTCGTCAACGATATACACACGATCTTTCTCCTGGCAACGAGAGCACAGTGTGTTCTCGAGTGTTCTTCCACGATGGATTCTGGTTGCGATCCGTTTTACCTTCCTCTTCCGGGTTTCCCCTTCCTTTCTCTCTCTCTCTCTCTTTTCTCAAGTTTACAGAAACGTGGGTTTTCCGATGACTGGTTCAACTTCTGCTTAACTCTCTCGTGCGAAATCGCCTTGGACGCTCGAATGACGAGAAACCACGAAGACTCTGAAATTCTCCCTCTGCCAGACCACACAAGCGTCGAGTAAGCTCGAGGTGTGTGCTTCACGGTCCAGATAATTCAATATCGTTATCCTTTCAACACGCCCCCGAGCTTTAGTCCTTCGTATGTATGTATCGTCTGTGAATTCTCGCGCAGTATTACTGTACTGTGGATAATATACTGCAGCGCATAATCGTACTTTCTCTAGGGGTGGCTTGAATCATGCGGCTAACCGGATCGAAATTCAATTTTGAACTTTAGACAAATTACCTTACATTTTTTATTTTCACCAATGTATATGACACGTTTTTTTATAAGCTTTTTCATCTCGTGGAGATTTATATCCTTGAATTATTTGGCGGTGAAAATTCTAATTGTCATCACATAATTATTTGCTTGAATCGATGATGTTTAAAAAAAGGTTTACGTTGTTCTTTGAGAATTCTAATCTGCTTCCAATTTTTTTTTTTCGACAAAATTACTTTCTTTTTTAATTGGAACTTTAGAATTTTTCATGCTATCGAATTTCTCGATTTATTCGTTATGTGCACAAAATGGTCGGCGATATTTTGGGCGGGATTAAGGCGGTTATCGTGCAACTGTGAACGGTATTAGCGAGGTTGCCATCAGCACAACCATGTCCCAACGTTATGTACGTGATATACTCGTACATACTTCTGGCACCTAGTGTGGCGCCACGGTAGATGGCGTTGCGCGCTATTTCCAATGGCCTTAGAAATCGGTCTGGCTACCGATGCGGTTACTTCGTTCCCACTAACCGACTTGCAAATTGCCTTTATGCAGTTTCTAGTTAAACGGTTATCGTGGATAAGCAAGGTATTCCGCTCGCCGCGTACAATTAGTACACTTCTAGTTTCAGTTCCTGTTAGTCCTATATACATACAACATTCTACACGAGTCACGATCTCGTAGAGCGAGAGAAAGAGAGTTAGTGTGTGAAAGAGAGAGAGAGAGAGAGAGAGAGAGAGAGAGAGAGAGAAAGGGGGAGAAAGAGAGAAGTAGAACGAGGTTTCACGAAGCAGATATCAAAATTGTTCTGTGTTCTATACGGATGAGCTTTTCGTTCTCAGTTCGTGTTCGTTTCGTGAGATTTTCACGATACGAATAAGAGAAATGAGGAACGACGATATAAGCCGATAATTCCATTATGGAGTATTATCTCGCCATAAAGTTTTGTCTTAGTGCGAATAACATGTCCATATGTCGTTACAGAACATTGTTGATTCTGTCTGATTGTCCGTAGGTCGCGATGCTGATAACATTTTCACTCACATTTGTATAGTCCCGTTGAGAATTAAGCAAGGACAATTAGTTTCATTAAAGAATTTCGTAAATGGAATGAAATTACACCGAAGAAATACTAAATATACATTTTTTAATGCCGAGGATTCGTTTTTTTTCTTTCTTCATTTTGAAAAAAAATTCTTTACCGAGAAAATAAAATAGTTCTGATGAATTTAAATATATTTCATTGAAATTCGATTTACTTCGACAAAGTTTCGGAATTTCCAATATGATGTGAAAATTTCACACGAACCAAACCTGCCAGCCATATTGGAAAATTTCGTTATTCGAACGAACAAGCTCTCGTCCGACCGGTAATGCGATCAGTGAACTGCAAAATGGGTGCGGTCTCATCAGTCTGCACTCTCTAATCACCGAAGGTGCTCGCGGTTTATACGAACGTGACTGTTGTCCACAATGCTTTTTTACATATATTTTTTTTTAATTTCCACGCAGACGACAATCGTGTAACCCCAGCGTTATATGCACGGTCGCACTCAATGCCATCCATTATTCTAATTACATTTTTAATGAGGATATTTCAATGCTCTAATTACAATTACAAATGCTATAAAAGTGTACAAATGTTCTGGTTACTATTGAAATCGTAAAAGTTTAATCAATTTCGAAACTTAATTCAGGGAAAAGCCATACTATTTTTTGGTTATTCAAAAATAATTCGTGAATTGGAAAATTTCGATAAAATACATTTCAATTAAATCTCGGAAATTATTATCAAATTCTTGAAACAACGATTTTTTTGCTTAATTTAGAAAAAATAAGTAAGATTGCTTTTTGCGCGGGAACAAAAAAAATACTGCCGTAGTGACTTGAAATGCGCGCAGAATAAATGAATTAATCGACGTTTCAATGAAACTGACATATGCAATATTTCGTTTCTGTAAAATGCCCAAAAAACCCGGTCAACGTTAAACACATTTTTTATCAGCAAAATCTAAATTGTCAAGTTCGAAGAAAAAAAAAACAAAATAAGTAAATGGATATCTAAAACCTTCGAGACAATGAGAAATTGTTAGGCGTGAGGAATTCCAGTGACTTACCCGCGTGAATCCCGATAACCGCTGAGATTCCAACCTCTTCCTCCTTCCCCAAATGAAGAAGCACAGCGAGGGAAAGTCCGAGCGTTCCGGTCGGACTTCCTCTCAAAGCGTCGCGGTTGATTTAACCGCGAGGTTCAGCGGTCAACCGCGTCAAAGAAAGCACGCTTCGAGAAAGGCTTCGCGACGAATCGTAGGGTAGGTTAACCCCTGAATTTCCATTGTAAAATAAAATTGGAAAAAAAAAATATTGGGAAAGATATCTCAAAGTACGATGGTAAGTTCGATTTTGGCAATTTTTTAAGCTTGAAACGACACTCATAAACCGAACAATGAGATGATTATTAAAAAATCGAGGATCTGCGATAATTTCGTAAAAGCTACAATTGTGAAATTTATAACTTCAATTTTTTTGCGAACGATATAAAAAAAAATTAACAATCCAAATACACTTGAGTTATTAATTATTATTTTTCTGAGCAATCAATTTTTTCTTTGCTCGTTCAAAGCTCGAGTGGCTGCGGATACGTTCGAGTTTACCAAAAAAAATCGTAAAAATCCTCTCTATGAATTCTTTATATACAATTCTTTTTTATTAATAAACGTAAATTTTTCTTCATGGACGAACGACCAGTGTGAAAATTCTATAAATAATTATTTTAAATATTTTTTTACAATTCTCTCAATGTATTTTTCATACGTTTAAAAAAAAACGCTTTTACCGTTATTGACTATGTGTAATTCAGAGAAACAATGGACGAATTGGGAAAACCAGAAAGCTACAGTTCCGGGGTAATAAAGAAAAAAATTGACGAAGTAGAAGAAACGAAAGAGGGTTTTATTGATACGGAGAAGGATGAAAATACGATCGTACAAAAAATAATTTCCGAGAGACCCGAGAGTCCTGTCAATCCTTACAATAAATTCGAGTACAAAGCACCCGTTCGGTGGCCCGGAGAGGAAACTCCCGAATCCTCGATAGTTAACACCGTTGAGTCTCTCGAGTGCGGAGATTTGCCAAAATCATTGATGGAAAATTGTTCCTGTTGTGCGACCGGAAAACACGACGACGGCTGTTGCAAAACGGACGCGATAAGAAAAAAATTGTATTACGAGATAAAAGCTCGCGTGGAAAGAGCGGTTAAGGTTTAAGATTTTTTCTAATACGATCAATTATTTTATTAACTTACATAAAATTAAATTATAACTTTATTGATTTTCAATGAAGAATCATATGATTGAATCAATTTTCTCAATAAATTTATTCATTCTCACACGTCGCATCACTTACAGAGACACAAAATATTTTTAATACGCGGCGATCTACCGAAGTTATCGAGAGCATTGGAAGAAAGGGGTTGGGTACAGAAATACGAGTCCGCGAAGACGCGAATGGTTCCATACGGTGAGAAAATGATCATGAAGCTTTTTATCTCTCGGACTAGAATATATATGACGATAAAATTTATATTCCCTTGAAATATTTTACTCTCGTTGGATTTTCCTCGTGCTCCCGACGGCTTTTAGGAAGCGTTGCCAGTCTCGAGTCAAAGTCAATGGCTAGTATTAAAAATGTGGACGGTACGATTAACGAGAAAGCATTGATATTCGCACTTTTACGTCACAAACAACCGGATCTTATCTGGGACTGTCGAAATGATTTTATCGAGTGGGATTCGTCAATCAGGAGTCACGTTATACTCAATCGACTACAAAGATCCTACGTTTACACATCCAAGGTTTTTCAAACTATTATTTTTTGCAATTTTATACGAAATGCACTTGGGAATTTATTAATTACTTTTTTCTTAATCGAATTTCAAATACGTGATCGAAAAATAGTGCTTGTACGTTCTATGGTCATTTTTCATTTCTATAAAAATAATGGTGGTTCTGCAAAAAAAAAATGGATAAAGATCGGCAGAGTTTTGTCGTACGAGAAATTGTTTAATGATCCTTAATTTATACATTCCCCATTAAACGCGAGACCCGATGAGAATTTTTGAAGAATTTTCTCTTATTCTCTAATCTGTCGCTTTTTCTCATTACCGACGATTTGTTAAACAATTTTATCATTAACTTTTACACATTATTATTTTGCAATATCAAGGCTCTTAGCGTCTTTAACACTAATAAGGGGTCGTTCTACCCCTTATGATATAAACGTTGATTTTTAGAAAGAAATTCTTAATTATTAAAGGAAATAATTCGTAACATAACTTCTGATTTCTAATAAAATAATCAAACAAATTTACAGAAAGTCAGATGAGTAAAAGAAATAACAATGAATGCACGAATTTAACGTGAATTTTGAAAGGGGTCATTCGACCCGCGCTTGGTACGTTTAGTGTTAAGGTAGTAGTCTGGTAACTTAAGCCGATTTTCATGTCTTTTTTGGAGGGCGTTTTTTTGTAGGAAAATAAAAATGAATCGTTTTGGATATTTAGGATGTTTTTATTTACATATTAAAGATACAAAAAAAAATTTTTTTTGAAAAATTTAACAGTTTATTATTATTATTATTATTGATCGAAGTTGGCACTTCGAAAAAAGAGCGCGTGGGTGGCCCCGGTGATTTTGACTCTTAATGTTATCTGAAATAAAAAATTCTTGATAATTCTTAATCTATAGACATGTCATTCTGGTCGGAACTACTGAAGTTAAATTTCATGGATAAATAACAAAATGGCGGACTTTGAAAAAAAAAGTCCTTCTTTCCAAAGTCCGCCATTTTGTTATTTATCCATGAAATTTAATTTCAGTAGTTCCGACCAGAATGACATGTCTATAGATTAAGAATTATCAAGAATTTTTGATTTCAGATAACATCAAGAGCCAAAATCAACAGGGCCACCCACGCACTCTTTTTTCGAGGTGCCAATTTCGATCAATAATAATAATAATAATAAACTATTAAATTTTTTCAAAATTTTTTTTTTTTGTATCTTTAATATGTAAATTAAAACATCCTAAATATCCAAAACGATTCATTTTTATTTTCCTACAAAAAAACGCCCTCTAAAAAAGACATGAAAATCGGCTTAAGTTACCGGACTAGTACCTTAATATGGTCGATCAAAACTTTTGTTTCGAATTATATACTAAAATTATCCTTAACCGCTCGTACGATAAATTTATTATGTAAAAATGTATTAAAAAAATCAATGAAATTATTATTATTATTATTTCATTGAATCCAGCTCGGTATGGCTCACATTCTTCAAGATTCGCACTGGCTATTCGAGACGAATGTCGCGAACGTTCAATATCCCCGTAGTTACAACGTGAGTCGCGATGCAAATGGTTTTCTGATGGATTATCGTATGTGCGCGGCAACGGGATTATTGAAATGGTACGTCGGGAGGGTTGAGAAGGGTGAGGCTTTCGTTGACCTTGGAACAGAACCGATTTCAATAAGCCAATTGGAATTTGCTCTCGAGCGATGCGAAGAATTTTTGTCCGAGGCATGGGACAATAATATAGATATCGAAATTGATCGTGAAAGAGGAATAAACGACGAGCATTGGAATGCCTTCTTGGACGATTACTCGAGAGTCTTGCATCGAGGAAATGGAATAGCCAGTTTGCCGAATTCCGTGGCACATTGCCGTTTTGAGGTCACTTAAAATTCATTAACGGGCGCGCACACACACACATACACGTTTCTCGTTTAACCACGAGCACGCGAGCGACCGTTTCGAGTTTCACCGAGATTGCTCTATTCAATTTTCGACATTTTCATTCACGACTCGAAGAATCCAATTTATTCACAGTACAGTCACATACTTTCGTGATCACTGTCACTTTGATATCCATATTTTCGTGCAAAATGACTCGATTCATTCTCGCACGAAACTACACTGAAAGAAAATAATGGCCGCGAAACAAAATCATCATTTACACTTGTTTGACTACTAATTTTTTTCATATTTCTGTAAATTATGTTGTTTATATATTTTTTTTTTTTTTTTTAGCAGAAATGCTATCTTTCAGCGACTGATGTGTTGAAAAAATTGAAATCTCTCGATCCTCAGTATGAGTTGAACGGTATGAGAAATATTTGGATTTTAAAACCGAGTGATCTATGCTGTGGCACTGGTATCAGTATTTCCCACAATTTTAAAGATATCACCCGTCGAGTGGAGAGCAAACCGAAGGACTATTTTGTCGTTCAAAAATACATGGGTTCGTGGAAATTTTGAAATTCATTGAAAAAGAAAAAAAAACAAGACGTTGTATTTGCTTTTTATTTGTATCTCATGAGTGCTAATTAAAAACTTCAATTTTTAAATTAATTACAGAAAAGCCTCTGTTGATAAAGGATACGAAATTTGACATACGTCTTTGGTATCTGGTAACCAATACTTTCCCTTTGACTATATGGATATTTGAGTAATTATTTATTCATTGTTATCGTTAAATAATTAAGGGATGTTTCCACTTTATCCTTCTATACTTTTATTTTTATTATAATCAATACGATTAAAAAAAATCGTTGTTTTCCCCTTTCCATGAAAGCTCTTCGATGTACCTCCCTCCCTCGTGATTCAAAAAATATTTCAAATCTTTCAACTCCGAAAGGCGTACATACAAACGAAAAAAAAAAAAACGAAAATTGGATTTCTATGTTGGTCTGGGATTTAAAAACAGCATTTTAACTCTTTTATCTCGGTACGAGTTATATCGTCGATTCGTGGAGTTTGTCGATTCGCCAGAGGCTAATTGCCACTGCCGGGGGCTACGATGAACCCCGTGAATTTCGTATTTTCATGCGCGCTAAATTTGCAATAACGCTTTTTATTTTTTGAAAACAAAAATTCTCTTTTAAACCGAGAACCAATCGTCGAGTTTTTCACATTTAACACGCAGGCTCGAATTATTTTGGTCGTGAAAATAATAATTTCATTGTTTTTCGCTTAAAAGTGTCTTCGTATATGTGCGTATATATACGCACATACGTACAGTAAATTTGTTCAAAGTTTCATCCCTCAAATATCTCGGAATCATTTTTTATTCTCTCGCCAATGAATTCCCCAACAAATATTCGTTCCCTCGTGTATATACATCGAACTTTTGTAGTAAAAAAAAATGTCTAAAGATATGAAAGTAGAGACGGAAAAATTTAATCGAGCCCACACGATTGACCGATAATTGGACATTTATTTTTCTTTCATCACAGAGAAGCTTTGTTACGATTTAGCTCGAAGCCTTATACATTCTCGACGTATCACGAGGCAATTCACATCTGCAATACGGCTGTGCAACAAAAATACTCTTACGAGAACAGACGAAGATTACGCAGACGTAATAATCAGATGGGAAATACGGATGATCGTGGGCACGAGACGTTGACGATTGTAGAATCGATTCGCGATCAGGAATGGGATTGCGACAAACTGAACGAATATTTGAAGTAATTTTACCATACAGTTCGCATTTCACTCGGGTGTAAGGGTAAGAGTAAGAGATTTAACGAGAATGGGTAATAGATATAACGAGAAAAAAGCTTTTTAAAAAAAGCTTTCTCTCTCTCTCTCTCATTCACCAATTCCTCATTTCAACACTCTCACGAACGAACGATAGATCGACTATTCTCATTCCTCCGTTTTTTTTTGTTCTTTTCAAAATGTCGATTATTATCAAATAGAGGAATGTTATTCCGAGTCCAGAGAAGCTGGAGCAATTCCTTTCATTTTCTCGGAGTCAGAAAATTCCATCAGCAATTTTTCCCTAGCTATTTCTGCTATCAATTTGCTCGCGCCCCAATAGCTTCGGGATTTTTTTCCCCTCCTCCAACCTCACCTTAATTAATCATCTCGACGTCTCGTTTGTTAAAAACATATATTAATTTTTTTTATCAGCGCCAGTCACATTTATGGACGTCAAAGTTCATTTTTTTTTTCAATCAATTGTGTCCCTGTGATGAATTCGGATGGCAACGAAAAGTGACAGAAGCAAGAATGGTATCTTTGTGATTTTTAAGTTAAACGAATGTTTCGAAATAATTCTTTGGCAATCAGTGTAAACATCGCTAAAACATTGTATTTGATGAAAGATATTTTTTCGAATTTTTGAAAAAGACCAAATGTAATATGTAAAAATACAATTTTAAAATAACGCGCGCAGTACAATTGAAAAATAGCACTTTGAAATATCACTTTTTGACTAGCTTCTTTATGAATATTACATGCAGAACCGTCGGATACAACGGCGAGCCCTATTACGACGAGATTCATTCGAAAATGTCACAGGCGATAGTACTGACGATGTTGGCGTCGCAGGAATACATGGACAAGCGCCGTTGTAGTTTTGAGCTTTACGGTGCCGATTTTATGGTGATGGACGATCTCTCGGTTTGGCTGATAGAGATAAACACGAATCCACGAATGAATCCGCCGAGTTCGAGGATAACGCAGCGTCTTTACGACGGTGTTCTCGAGAGTCTCGTTAAAGGTTTGGCAAATTCTTTTGGGATAATTTGATTTTGAGTAGGGGATGGAGTTTCAGATATTATTTCAAGGGTAGTCGATAGGATCGTAATTCGTAAGAACAAGCTGGCGAGCGAGCGAGGGGAACGAGAGGAAATTTCACGAAAATGAGAATCGTGAAAAGGGATGAATTTTGTAGTGGCCTATATAGGGTACGGGAATACAAGATTGAGCAACCGAAATTCAACGATGCTTTTCTCTCGTTCTACAACGCCGGTGGGAGCTTGCACCCCATTTCGAGAGCTGTTTTCATTGACGGCACGATTCGGCCACTAATCAAACAAGAGTGAGTCCGAGACTCCGGTCCATGCGGTGCGGCGAAACTTCACGTTCTAGATTCTGGTGTTTTGTTTTCTCCGAATATATTTTTTGTTTGTGTTTTTTTTTCGTTTTTTTTTAATCTCAGACGGGTATCTTTTTTTTTCTCCCAAGTAGTGCAACGAATGGTTTTGTTGTACTACTTGGGAGAAACAAAAATCGCTCGATACCGAATGGTTTCGTTGTACGAGGAGCGAATGAGATCGAAAGGGGTGAACCTCGTAAATGCAAAAATACATGGTTTGAGAAAATCTTTTTCGCCAAACAGTAGATAGAGAATTTGAGAATTCGATATTCTATTTTTTTAACTACAAATTTTGTTCATCTTTTGTACGATTTTTTTTTCCGAGTACACTTTTCATTCGTTCTTTTTTTTCCGTCTCATTTAACCCTCACTTCTTTGCCTTCTTCTCGTAATGCAAGAAAAATTTCAAAGTTCTTCACTTGGTTCGGACGAAAAATAGAAAAAAAAATGACGTTTTTTTTTCCAATCTTATTTTATCCCCAGTGACGATGGACCTACCGTTGAATCCCAGCGCCGAAACCGGAGGTTTCAAGCTCGCCTACAGGCAGAATGTACCGACGACCTTTCAGCCGTATCTCGGACCGTGTCTCTTCGTGTTCGGCAAGCGAATGACGCTGCACGACCAGCAGCGAGAGAAACGCGAGAGAACTGACAAAGACGGAGTTTCGAGCATTTGCAATCCTTGGAAAAAGCAGGATCGTGCCTGGACCGCACCGCCCACTATGCCGCGTTCGCGTGATCCCAAGGTCGTTGACTTTATCGAATGTCTGAAGAGCTCGCGTTGCACGTTCGCGCGTTGAGACGAAAGCTTCGAAGGGTCGGAAGCGTGTATTTTTATTTTTATTTCTTTCCGAACATCCCTCGGGGCTGCAAAACAAAAAAAATATCGCCCAACTATTTCGTCCAATCGTTATGAGCGCCGGTGGCAAACGAGAATCAGCCACTGAAACGTACGATTTTTTCTTGTTTTTGTTTTTCACGCGAATTGACTGACGCAAACATACCAACGATTTAAATATCTGACGAGAACTCACTTTTTTTTTGTATCCAATCCACTTTACCAATGGTATATATTCTTGCATATCTATATTCATACGTACGATTGGATATTTTTTATTTCGCGTTCTGCACGAGACGAGATAGGGGCGGGAAAAAAAAGTAAATAAATGAATAAAAATTTAGCCGACAGTTGTATCGACGTTCGTGCATCTGGAATTTTTTTTCTTTTTTTTTCTTCTTTTTCAGAAATAAAATTGTGGATAAAACTACTGTGGTATAAACTTTGAATCAAAGACAATCGATTTATTGATATGTACATACAATAAGTTTTATTTACAATTCATTTAAATATCCCGATGACTTTGCTCGTTGTCGTCGTTTTATTTATTTTTTCAATTTTTATCTTTTTCGTATTTGAATTCCTTTCGGTTAGAGTCACATTTCGATGGAAAAGTCTCGATGGACTTTAACAAAATAACTACATTTCTTATCGATTATCGTGCCGTGTGTGTATTTGTATTTTTTTTCATCTTTTTTTCTTTTCGTGTTTGTGTGCTGATATTTTGAAAACGCTTTGGTCACGGTAGTACAATGTAAACGGTAGGAATTTACCCTGCACAAATATCATCCAAATTTAGTTCTTTTTAATTTTAATTCTTTTTTTTCTTCTTTTGTTCGTTCGACATTCTCGATCGGTTTTTTTTTTTAAATAATTTCATGAAATACGAACTCTGCACGTGTCGAGACTTAAACTGCCCGGTCCAGATAAAAGAGGCGGGGCAATAAGATCGGGGGGTTTGTTTTTTATAGAAATATTACCTTAGCTAATATTAAAATTACAAAACAAATCGAGTGTTTGTCAGCGTACGACGTACTTCCGTCGCCGTGATGCATTGCCGCGGGATGTTCCTCTGCAACACATATCACAACTTTGAGTGCGAGTGAGACGAAGATTTTTTTAACTATTTTTTAAAAGAAACAAAAAAATTCGTCAATTTATGATTTTTTTCTTTTTTTTTTTCTTTTCGAAAATCCAATCTCACGAGGAAAATTTGTTGATTTTAGTTTGAACGATAACTCTATCGATTGCGCCGGTAATTTCAAATTCAACCTTTTTTCCAATTACATCTCAAACTTTTTGTTCTGAAAATTTTTTTTTGATGATCATTCTTTAAATTTTTTCTTTTAATCAGCATTCATCAGTGGGGAGAAAATTCGCCGATGTGGCGTTGTAAAAGAAATAATTTAATTATGAATTCTTTAGCGAAAAATCTAATTTTAGTTAATTCACTGAATCCGCTGCATAATAACGATCATCTTATTTTGAGAGAACTAAACGAAACAAGATTACGCAGAAAGTATATATATCAATTCTCCATTGGGAGTTTCTCTTCATATGTTATGATGACAGTCTGTCGCTAGAACGATATTTCTCTCTCGTTTCGTTTAACGAGATAATCCAGATGAAAGGTAAATATATGGCTAGTTTGAGTTTCCCTCGAATTAATCTAATTTTCGACGGAGCAATTTCGGGAATTCGCGCGGCAGTGATTCATTGGATAAATACACGTATCACAAAAGCGTCGTCGTCACTATGTGGTCCCGGGCTGTCTCTGACTCGTCATACAAAATTTCGTTGATTTTTGGTTTTTTTTTTTAGATCTTATGAATACGGAATTTAAGTCTGCCAGTAGTACGAGAACGTTTTTTAAAAAAATATTTTTTACATAGCTCCAATCACATTTGTCCAATGTGACAATGGTGATATTTTTTCTAACGCTGATCAACAAAAAAATATAAATGGAAACAAGTCGTGTATTTAGAATAGCTTTTTTTTCCATCAACGTCCCATTTCAAACGTGAATAACGAGAAGCGGTTGAATGTATTTTTTTTGGAAAAACTCACCTTTAACGACGTGAACTCTTATGCTGCTGGGATTTGCGTTACTAGGGCCGCAGGTGTATTCACCGGAGTCGCTCGAAACTGCTTTCTGTATCATCAGACGACTCGACGTTTCACGTCCCTTCTCGGTAACGAGGCTTATACCACCCCTTGGCGAGTCGAAGTTAATGTCCTACCGAGCACGCACAAAGTAGATTTCGTGAATTCAAAGAAACCATAGAGCCTGTACAGAGAGTAAAAAAGAAAGAGAGAGAGAGAGAAAAGAGATAATGGAGATAGAGAACGAGAAATGACGGAGAGTCGCGAAATCGCGAGTGCTTGACGAAGAACGCTTGCTTCAACAAGAAGTGTGCAATTTCACTCAAGATGCGCATTTCCAAGGAGCAATCTACGTGGCACATACTACGGCGACGACAACGAGAACGAGAAGGAGATGTAGAAAGAGAGAAGGAAAGAGCCAAGGGAACTCCTTTGCTACTATCCCAAACCATCCCCCTCTCGCTTCTTCAAAGCTGCTACCTTTCTTACCCGAGGTAAATTTATTTTCACAGCACGAAGCTTCCTCTCTATCTCTCTTTCTCTCTCCTTCTCTATACCTTTGTTTATCTCGCTCTCGTATCCTCCCTTGCTCCATTTCCACGGTCTCCTCGGAAAGAGACGTCTAAATCGCCATTATACCATAGTGTACCACATCTCCTTACTCTCTCTCTTTCTCTCTCGTTCCCTTTCTCTGTACAAGCTTTCATTTCTCGACAGTACTGTCCCTCCCGCCCCACATTCTCTCGTTAGTGCATTACAAACAGAAGAACAAGAAAATTTCTTAAAATTGAAAAATTTGTACCAGTGAAATCTGTTTTGTTGAATTTTACGAAATTCTTTGATCAATTTGCCACGCTGTTCGTTAGTTCGGATTTTAAGGTTAACAAAATTTGTAATTATGAGAATAGTTTCTCACCTTCATTGAACTAACAAATTTTCTTATTCAATGAAAAAGAAAATTGTCTTCTTCGTCTGTTTTATAAGCGAATATGTAATGTTAAAGCTTTTTCGACAATATTCTTTTTTTTTTTCGTTACTTCCACCAGAATTTTTAAACTATTTTAAAATGCGTACGAAATATTCGGACATTCACGCTTCGTAATGTTTCGTGCCAAGAGCGAGAGAATGAAAGGGAAGAGTTTAAGAAAAAAAAAAAAAAAAAAAAATAGGGAAAATAAAAACGGGAGTATAAGAAGGATTGAGCCACTTACGACGCTGTTGTGACGCCATATCATAGCAGGCGGTGGATCCGGTACATTTTTCACGAGGCAAGTCAGATTGATGGTGCTTCCTTTATTCACAAATAGATCTGGCGCACCGACGATAATGGTGACTGGTTCTGAGGAACATAGTGCAAAGGAGAAAAAAAAACGCTAGCTATCACGTAACAATGCTTTGAGTTTTCGTATTGAAGGATATACGCACGAGTGTATAGGAAAGGGATAGATAGACGGAGTTTTCGCGAACTGCGTATATGCAGGAGGAATATGATGCCCCGAGGGTGACGATGCAAATCTCTGTCTCCGCTGTTCTCCACTTTCTCATATACGTGAAATGATTGGGACAAAATGAAACACTGGAATTTCCATTAATCTCCGGTGTTTTGGATTTACGATGAAGTGGAGGCTGGTAACGTTTGCCCGGAGGACATCATTAACTGATTCTTTTTGGTCAATCAAAAGTTTTCCAAAAGGATAATCTAGGTGAAAGAATTTCACTACTTTCTCTAATAATGTACAAGCTCGAAAGATAATGTCCCAGGCAGCAGAGATCTTATGCTGAGTGAGAAAAAAAATTAGAATGATAGAGAAGCTCGGAAATTGGAATGAGACTTGAAAAAAAGTGACAGCCATCAGTGATTTTCTTCAAGTATCGTTTGATTCCGAAAGAAATTTATATTATGCCTCGAATCCACTCGATCTAGGCGTTTTTTCTTCCCGAAAATCTCATTTTGTCCTGTATATTCATTGTTAACGTACAAAAGGACGCAATCCGCACGATTTAACACGTCGAGTGACGTGAAATGAGTTCTTTTGTTCGCTAACAGTCCTTCGTGCACGTTTTTACTCGGTTTTGATACGGTACCGGAGACGTGGAAAGCTGGAGGCTGGAGGCCTTTGGGTCAAGGTGTTGGGTTTACATAGCATCAGATTCATTTATGCGACTTCACATATACACACATAAGCTTCGTACATGCTAAGGGGTAGCGGAAATGAGGCCGGGTCGAAGTTTCGAACAGTAAAAGCTTCGACGGTGCAATACTCCGAATTTTAATAGTACGAATTACATGGTTCATTTCGACGACAGTATTGAATAATCAACTGTAAATAACATCGAACGGGTTATGAATCGATACCAAAAATAATACGAATTTAATATCGTCGAGTAAATATTTTTTCGAAAGATTACGCAGACGACAGAGCAATTTATCGAACGGGTCAGTAGTATTACTTGAAAAATTCCGAATTGGTGATTTTTAGAGATCCGCAAAGTTCCGAAAATTGTATTATCGAACAAGAAACTATCGGAAAGGTGCGAAAGTAATAAAATTGAAGAAAAGAATTCTCGGGTATACGAATTTTTCGGACTCCGAAAATTACGGCGTCGACGATACAGTATTCCCAAAATAAAAGTTCCGAAGGGGCAAAATTCCGAAAATTTGCAATTCGTGCGTATGGCAGCACCACTGGTGTTATGTCCTATGGACCTTTTTCACGAGCGAGCGTCAGAGCCCACTAGTATCGCTCTACTATTACTCTCTTCCGAAATTTTGCCCTGTCGGAATTTTGCCCCGTCGAATTAATACACCGTCGTCTGTTTACCCTTTTCGGGACATACAAATTCTAATATATTTGGCTTCGACACTTTTTTTTTCTGAACATTTTCAGGTATAAAACTTGACCGTTCGGCAACTCCGAGTTTCTAACACCACAATTTTTCGGAACTTTACGTTTTCTAATCATTAAAATACGATTTTCTAAGTAGTAGGATTTTTGATTTTCGATACTTTTGCAGATCGGTCCCATAATTATTCTTGTCATTTAATCCTTGATGTATAATTATTCTTCGCAATGACATTTCTGTTTTAAAAAGGACGGATTTTAAAAATTTCGAAAAGTTTTAAGATCGTCCCACATAAATTCGGAGTTTTGAACCGTCGAAGCTTTTACGGTTCCAAACTTCGACCCCGCCCCGCGGAAATGTGTGTTCGAACAAAACTTCGTTGTGCAGCACGTGACTTCGTTAACCCTCTTGCAATGGTGACAAAATGTAGTGCATTTGCTGGACACGAAAGGTGATGATCCGGGGAGGAGGGGGAGGGAGAGTGTGTTCGAAGATTTTTAGGGGTGGAGGGTTAGGATACTTCATTATATTTTAATTTTTGAGAATAATTGTACGAAAAGTTATTGATAGAGAGGTGAACTTTTCCAATAGACTTCGTGTCTTGATAATGATCATGATTTTTACGAGCAATCAATGAAATTGTCAAAGGACTAATTTTCTACAATGCCACATCTCATTGGATATCAATCAGTTTTTACGTGTGTTAATTGACTTGTGCTCGGATCCATGATTCTTTTTTATCATCTACCGTACGAAACTAATTGTACAAAAAAAAAGATTGAATCATTTATAGAAATTTGTTATCGATAATTATGAGTATTCCAATAATGGTTTTTTCTCTTCTGTTGGGTAAGAGGTTGAAAATAAAACATCCAATACATCAATCGCCCTTACCAACTATAGTCAAGAACACGGGATGTCCAATTGGCGGAGTTGTGGATATTTGGCACTCGTAATATCCCGAATCCTTGAGCTGCGGATAACGTATCTTCAACGTCCACTCTTCCGTGTACGGCGAGTGGAGAGCCTCGAAACGTTGATCGCTCGTATAAGTGTAACGACCGACTGTCAACAAGTGTATGTCTCGATGTCTCACCCAAGATACCTGTATGGTTGTTGTTGTTGTTTTTTTTTTTTTTTTCAACGACGAAACAATAAAATCGAAATGATTTCATTTTAAAAAAAGCAAATATCTGCGGCAGGTTTATTTTAGTTTTCAATTTGGATCGATGCTCAAAATTGAAAACTAACGAGGAACTTTATATTCTTTATATTGTTTCTTATCGTAGACGCTTAAGAGATATTTGATTTTTTTTTTTTTTTCACGAACGACAATAACGTCACGTAAATATGCAACGCTGACGATGCTGCAAGGGGCTCGGTGTACAAAAACCGTTTTGAACGATAAATCGATTCTCCCGAACGACGAATGGGGACGACATACACGCCCCTTGTGTATTCGCGAAATTTTGTACGGCGTGCATCGTCCGACAGAATGGTGTGTTTAATGTATATCGCAGCGAAGATCGATGAAGAATCGACTTAGCAGAACAGAGACCCCCTTGTGGCAAGCATCTTGATTTTTTTATGGCCTTAGCAAAAAATCAAAATTTTTTTCTTCGAGTACCAAGTCAATTGACCGACAGTTTACGGGTCAGGCCATTCTAGAGGCTGGATCACCGAAAACTGCATTGCAAATTATATCTATTTGCCCAAGCCGATATCACGTGATTGTCAATAGATTTTTTTTTTCAACTAAAATACATTTTCGTTTGAATAAAGAAAAAAAGAAACCATTTATCGGTATAACGAGAGGAGGCAGGAGGTGTATCGAGCTTTCAATGCATTATTGGAAATTACGACAAAGTGGCAACACAAAAGCTTCCGATAAATTGAGGCTCTGTATATAACGTTCGGGTAACGGGACGAGATTCCAAATACCTGGTCTGACACAGCGAAAATGTCGTCAGGTATCTCGTGCATGTTTGAGGCTTTGAACATAGAATTGCCTCTCTACGATGGGGGAAAAAAAACTCGACACGATAGTTTGATCCCGGTAACTCCTTCTTCGCTACTTCATCTGGTAGAAGCTACAAAATATCTACGATGCGGGAGCGATAATATATATATATATATATATATATTATCTGCCTCAAAGATCGATAGGGACCTGTAAACTCGCGAACTCAAATTTATCGTTCTCATCCCCTCTGGCCTGCTGTATACGAGAGCTTCGGCTTTTTATAACATATATATTTGTCGTGTTCAACCCCATTGCTATCGTTACATCTCGACTGAAATGTGTGCTACTGACGCATGCTTACAAACAAATAACCGATCCTTTTGGATATCCATATAGATATGGATATTGTGGTGTTTCAAATTATTCGTGTATGAGGAATTAAACGATTTTTGTCCCATAGCATTTATCGGAATCGTTTAAGGGCCAATACGCAGTCAGGATTTAAAAAAAAATTCTTTATTTCATTTTCGTAATGTACATATATTTAAATATATACACAAAAAATTTCATGTCAATTCGACAAATATTCTCGAAGTTACACACATATTCGTAAAGACGTCTCGGGGCGTCTGAGCATGATTTTGAAAGTTTGAATGCGTTTTTCTCAAAACTGTGTGTTTTTAAAGTCGGTGAGCAAGATTCCTCGGAAACGCCTAAACCGATCAGTGTCAAATTTTTATACAAGCTTTATAAATATATTTTTTAGTGATTAACCGATGGTTTCTTATCGCCAATAAATATTTTCCATTTTATAAACAATTTAACGCCAAAATTTTTATCGAAAATCGACATTTTTTCTTTGGGAAACCGCCATTTTGTTAAAAATTGATATTTTGCTTATTCATTCGTTTGAATACTACATAATACCTTATATTAACGAAATCTTTTTTTGTTAATTTTCGATGATCCAATCCAGAGATATCCAATCCAGAGACCGCAAGACGCCTTTTTTTTTTTTAGAGGAGCTGAGGAGATCGACTACAGCAGCTTTAAAAATCATTATTTTTACAAATAAAAAATATTAAAATAAAGTTAAAAGTTTCCACAATATGTATATAAATTTTTACGTTAATAAATTAAAATGTCTTTCCAGGAAAAATTCTTGAAAAATCGTTTTTTTTTCGATCTCGTGACTGCGTATAACTTATTAAGAAGGATTCGGTTCTCTATCCCGATCAATCGAGTACTAAGATTTGAAAAATTGTTTTTACAATTCGAAAGTATCCCAAACAATTTTCGAAGACTCGCTGCTCAATCTACATAATTGTACCGCTAAAATGTTCGTACTTATTATAAACAAGAAAAAAAAAGGTTTTTCAAATCTTGATTCCAAGTGTGCCTTCTTTAAAATTTCACTTTTTTCAATCCATCATTTGTAAATTAGATGGCTTCGAAAAATCGTGTGACTTTACATGAAAAATCCCATATATAATATCACACATGTACGAGGATGTGTTGCCGGCGGTTTTTTTTCGTACCTTCAACGCGACAGGCGACGATAAATATTCGCGGACATTGAAGCTATTTCACGCCGTCTCGCTCACCCTGCTGCAATTTCCGTATATATATATGTATAAACAGCGATAGATTCGCTCAAACGCTAGTCGAGAAATAGAGAATAGCGAAAAAAAAATGAAAGAGAACGAAAGGGCAAAACGAACGAAGCGTTAGTAGAAGAGACGCTGGAGCGATAGAAAATAATTATCGCGATCGCTGCTTCTCCGCTCCAGCTATAAAAAAATTTACTTGTATATCGAGATTTCAGATCTATATCTATAAAACGTTATGTATCCGTTCGTTCGTGGCAAAAGTCGTCGGGTACTTCCTTACCGTGTTTTTGTGCGAGAACACGTAAACGAAATGAATTGGCACGCCGGGTTCAATTCCGGCAGTGTTCCAACGTGAATGCACCGTGAGATAGGGATGTTTTTCATTTTCCATAAAGAATCGTTGCTTTTGGGACTGTCGTCGTTCTTTATTTTTTAACATAGCTCATGCATACAGTCATCGGGTCACATACGCGAGTGTACGTAAATATATGCAATTGACTGTTACCTACCCAAAAGGACGTAACCGAGAGTTTTAGACACGTACAATTTTGTGTCCCAGCGCCATTTTGTTCGGCAACGAGCTATGTACGTTTGGCGGTGCATGGAATGGCGCCGAGTCTTCGTGTACACTACCGATACAGTGGATATAGTGTTTTAAGGCGTCCCCATAAACCGATTTGGCCTCGCTGTAACGGGCAAACACACTCGGGGCAGCGTCGTTGTCTTCGTCGTCAACGAGACCTTAACCGGAATGACTCTGTCGAGTATCATTGCTATACACGCTTCCCCAGTCTTCTAGGTCTTCGTTGTCATACCCTTCTTTCACTCTTTACCCATCCTCTCGATCTTTCTCTTACTATATGTACATTAGGGCGATTTTTTTTTTTTTACTATTTTTTTTTCTCAGTTCCACCTGAAATTTTGTTGGATATGTCGAAAAACGAATTCCCTGAAAATTACAGCCCTTAATATTAATTCTAAGTACTTTCCCTTAGCGTGAAAAGATTCTCCATCTAAAATACACGTAAATCGGATTTTTTTTTTCTTCAAAATTCTATAACTCAGCCGCATTCTATGCTATCATATTGTTCTTGGTTTCGATTTACTGAGAATGAAACAATCTAGAAAAGTGCCTATTGCGGCGAAAGGTACTGGTGTACTGGTGAGTTGGTACGGGTCACTGAAGTTGATTTTTACTCAAAATTCTCGTTTTTTTGCTGTTATCTCCGAAACAATTAACTTTACGAAAAAAATGTAAATGAAAAATTTGTTGGAAATTCAATTTCCTACGAAAAAGGTTCTATCGACCCAATTGCTTAGATCAATATTTCTCGAGATATTGAACTTTTTTATTTTTTATTTTTTTAATTATTTAATATTTCATATTTTATAAATTTTACACTACTCATAAGTTAAAGTTCAATATCTCAAGAAATATTAATCTAAGCAATTGGGTCGATGGGACATTTTTTGTAGGAAATTAAATTTCCAACAAATTTTTCAATAACATTTTTTTCATAAAGTTAATTGTTTCGGAGATAACAGCAAAAAAACGAGAATTTTGAGTAAAAATCAACTTCAGTGACCCGTACCAACTCACGAGTACAATTTACACTTTCGTCGCAAAAGGCACTTTTTTAGATTGTTTTATTCTGAGTAAATCGAAATCAAGAACAATATGATAGCATAAAATGCGGCTGAGTTATAGAAATTTGAAAAAATAAAATAAATTCGATTTACGTGTATTTTAGATGGAAAATCTTTTCACGCTTTGGGAGAGTACATGGAATTAATATTGAGGGCTGTAACTTTCAGGGAATTTCTTTTTCGACATATCCAACAAAATTTCGAGTTGGGACTGATAACAAAAAAATAGTCGAAAAAAAAAAATTGCCCTAATGTACATATTACTACATGTACACGTTAGTAATGTGCGGTACGTGGATGATACAGGCATTTTCGTGGCTGACACGACTGTGTCATCGGCATTAGCCGGTCTGTGCTATTGTTTGCCAACGAAAGCCAACCAAAATCTATGTGCTCTTGGGCTACCGATCTTCCCCTCCCTCCCTCTCTCTCTCTCGCTCTCTCTCTCTCTCTCTCTCTCTCTCTCTCTCTCTCTCTCTCTCTGTCTATGTCTCTCTCATTCCTGCAATATATATAGCTAGCCGAGAACCGGAGTGAGCTGTGCAGCGGTTGCAGCTGCATTTACCCTCTTTACCCTGCCCCTCAACGCTACTCCAATCCTCATCCTGTCGCGCACACGTCACATATCCACCCTCTTGATCCCGTGTACGTTGCTCCTGGGGAATTTCGCGTTCTCGTATACACAAAACAAGCAAACATAAACACACGCACGCATTGATAGCTCAACTGCACGGACGCGCATGTACGAAAATGTTCACGGGCTGTGTATCGTTCGACGCTCTTTTTATTCTCATACAGTCGTAATCTGGTTCGGACGTACACGAGATGAGGCAAAAGACGCACGTGAGATCAACTCTTTTTCTACATCTGGCATTTCTAGGGTTTTCTCCCCATCTTCTAAACTCTCTCACTCACGATCTTCTCATTTTCTCTCTTTCTGTCTCTCCCCCCTTTACTCCTCGAGTGGTAATTCAATCTTTCTTCAGCAGACATTTCTTTCTCTCATACCTACGTTTACTAGACTCCTCCATCACTTTATATATATTTTCTTCTTCTTTTTCTTACACCCTTCATGCAGCGCGTTGCGCATTGCGCATGAGCGGAGATGATAGACCCCGTGTGTTCTTCGAACGATTGTTCGAATAAAATTACGGTGGTATATCATTTTTAATTAAAACAACGTCGATAATCCTGAACGCGCATAAATTAGACATTAATTATACTGATAATTAGTTCATAATGCGATACGAGTTAATTAATATTCGGAAATAAATATTTTACTATTCGAATAAATGTTCATGTCCGATACGAGCGAGTAATGGATTTCACGATAATAATATCTCGGGGGATTTCGTAATGGTGGGACAAGTTTGGCGCGTTGACGTTTTGCCGTGACAATAATATCGCGTAAAAACATACAGACTTTTTATTCTCGTTATTATTTTCCTTTTTATTCGGTTTAATTGAATTTTATTTAATATTTTATATAATGTACTTTTCGTGAGATAGAAAAATTGTGGTCGTGTAAGATATCAATGTGCGGCATTGCAACCAGAGTCACTCACTACTTCCGGTACGGCATAGCAGTCTCTCTCCACGGTCCATACTACTACTTTTACGTCACGCGTTACTAACACAAGTACTAACACGAATGTCAACCCAGGAAAATACGGTCGGGATACAGATTACAAACTCTCTATTTTTCTTTCGTTTATTCTTCTCTCTTTCTCTTTCCTTCCCGTTTTTTTTTTTTTTTTTTTTCATCGGACGAGACCACAACCGAGTGTATTCCGCGTATATAGCCTCTCGGTTCTCGGTCTCTGCGTCGGAGGAGAAAAATAGAAGTTTGCTCCGTTGCTGAAGAGAGTGGAGGCGGGACGGTAAGGATTTCCGATCGTCGGGAGAGTAGAGAGGAGAAAACAGCATGAAGCCCGTCTCTCGGAAAGCTGACCGGAAAATACCGCAGATAACTATCCGGTCTCGTTGTATATAGACGTATAAATGCCATTTTTTTTGCCCTTCAAGATATAACGGAATACTCCAGTGAGCAAAACTACATTTTTCAGATACATCTTAAAAAATGCTATTGCAGAATTTTTTTCCTCAATGGATTATCGGATTTTTCAAATTAATTTCCCGTCGGGCGATAAAATGCAGTAATTAAAAATATGGAAAATAAAATACGACGATGAAACGTTATAATTACGGTTTAAAATGCCATTAAATAATTCAGTCTCATCGATATCTCGATTATTATCGTTCGAAGTGTTTTGTTATTTTTTTCTTCATCCCTACGCTATCCGTACTTTGTATCTTTTTATGCGTCTGATTTAAAATATCCAGTAATATATCCAATAAAACAAAAAAATTATTATCGATGCAATTAAAAATATGGCAAATAAAATAGGACGATGAAACGTTATAATTACATTTTTTAAATCCCATTAAATAATTCAGTCTCATCGATATCTGGATTATTATCGTTCAAAGTGTTTTTTTTCTTCATCCCTACGTTATGCGTACTTTGTACCTTGCGCGAGTGATTCAAGAAATCCAGTTGTTTTGCGATTAAAAAAAAACTTATTAGCGCGTTATTGATGTAATTATTCGAGCAGCAATATCGTCCATTCAATGAATCACCGATTTATTAATTATTATTGCCACGATGAGTGAGATAAGCCGTGAGAAAATTGAAGGATAACGTAATAATATATTTCACGCTGAAATCCGAAGAAATTCGTACGAGCGAAGGGAGAAAAGAAGGGAGGGCAAATATTCCCGAGCTTTTCACGTAATCAGTAAGTTTAAGGGAGCAATTGAAAGAGACTTTCTCTCATTCTCTCACACACGTACACTCTCCTCGTTGGGCCAGCACTCTCGCGAATAACCGAGCGAGAAGATATTACACATAATTAACTGCCATGAAGGATAGAGAGAAATATAACGTCCCGTTGGAGCAGGACGGTGAACGAATGAGAAAGAGTTAGATGGGAGTGCGAGTAAGAGGTAAAGACAGAGCTTTAAACGATTCAGAAAGGTTTAATCTCGGAATTGGGAACGGCCAGGATGCCTTCGGCTCGATAGAGAGAATAGACACGAGAAAACGAGCGAGAGTTCGTTCAAACCCCAGCTTTTTTTACCTCCCCTGTACCTTCTACACCCCGCTCGTCTTTTATTACCTCTTATAAAGTGGATAAATTGCATGAAAATGTTAAAATCCATGAAACCATCCGCGCCCTCAATTTCCTTCCATCGTAGTTATGCTTTTGTTGTTGTTGTTGTTTTTTTATATTGAATGAATTTTCGGAAACATCGCGGATATGGCGAAACAACGATGAATATCGTGGGCGATTTTTTTCTCTGAAAAGGTTTGAATTAATAATAGTATTTTTACTCCCGTATTTTGTGTATTTTCGCGGTCCTTTGGTCCCTAATGTTAATTCCATCATTCTCGTATGTTTCACGACTTTTTTTTTTCGCGTATCAATGCTTTGCTGTGAGCTTTTTTACCCCAACAACATGTAGATCTAGTTGCATTCATTATTAATTCTTATGGAATTACTCAAAAAGCCCTTTGATCTGTATTCGAAATCTTTTTTCGACGATACGTTTCTTTAACCAATGGACGTTCGTACTTTGATTGTTGATATTGAGAATTTTTCATAATACACTCACCGTTCGATTACCCAAGTTTTTGACTTTGCAAATGAGATGTACCGTACTGCCGACGAGACCGGTGAAGTTCGATGATATCGAAGTGTCGAAGTGAGGACCCGTGCCTGGCGTTGGCCATTCCTCCAAAAAATCCGTACGGAAATTGCGTAGGCAGGTAACAGCACCACCTGGAATAAAAAACAACAATTTTTTTTTGTTCGTATTCCAAAAATAATAAGTTATGTATATACAGATGGAGGATAATATATTTCTGGTATTTGGGGCATTTCCTCTCAGTTCCTGGAGCTACAATTATTTGCTCTGAAGGAGATTAAAGTAGGTCCTTTTACCTCTTCATACCCTGTACGGTGAAAAATGGCAACTGAGCTTTTATGGGAAGGACGAACTTAACAATTTTTTTTTTCGTAATCCAAAAATACTAAGTCGTATATATATTAGGGTGGTTCAAATAAAATGACTAATTTTTTTTTTCCTCGATATAATGAAAAATCTATTGTTTGGCATCTCAAACAAAAGCTCTGCAAGTATTAACCCTTCGTATTTAAATTAAGAGGTCCCTCATCGCAAATTTTTATTTCCTATTTAAATAACATGGGAAATTTTTTCTTCTGACTTTAGAATTTTATTAAACTTTAACTGTTAAGGTTAGAAGAGTTTTTTAGCACATTTTTGCAGAACATTTGATGCTCTACAAAAAAGCTCTCTTGTGTCTAATCGATAAAAGTAACCGTACAAAAAATAATCGGTGATAATTAGCTCTGGATTCTCTCATATTTGTTTGAAAACAATTAGTAATATATTAGTAGTATATTAGTATATTAGTAATATATTAGTAGTATATATTAGTAGTATATTTATTCATATTGATAACTAAAATATTAACAAATTTGAAATTTATGTACTAATAAACGAGATAAGTAGAATCCAGAGCTAATTATCACCGATTATTTTTTGTACGGTTACTTTTATCGATTAGACACAAGAGAGCTTTTTTGTAGAGCATCAAATGTTCTACAAAAAGGTGCTAAAAGACTCTCCTAACATCAACGGTTTAAGTCTAATAAAATTCCAAAGATAAAAAAAAAATGTTTCCATGTTATTTAAATGGGAAATGAAAATTTGCGATGAGGGACCTCTCAATTTAAATATGAAGGGCTCATATTTGCAGAGCTTTTTTTTTGAGATGCCAAACAATACATTTTTCATTATATCGAGGGAAAAAAAATTAGTCATTTTATTTGACCCACCCTAATATATATACATGGACAATAATATATTTCTAGCATTTGGGGCATTTCATCTCAGTTCGCGGAGCTACAATTATTTGCTCTGAATGGGATTGAGGGATGAGGCCACTCTAGAGGCCGAAAAAAGGCTTTTTTTGGGGAATTTTTTTTCAGAAAAACTACAAAATAAATCGAGATTACAAAATAGGGTGTTTATCATACATATCAGTGAGTGTATACAATAATTTTTTTTAAGCGATTAATTTCAAAATGCCGGCTGTACAGCGTTTTTGCGATAACGTCTCCGTTTTTGTTGGCTGTAAACATAACTCAGACAATTTTCAACCGATTCACCTGAAATTTTGAATATATCTTTAAAAATACATTGTCTATGGAAGTGCGTAGGATTTTTTCGATATATTGATTTTTGGCCAAATGGCGCACGCAAGTGAAAAGTGAAAAATTTGCTTGAAAAATCATCAGAAAATTGTTAATAACAAATGAACTATGCCATATAAAAAAAAATCCTACGCACTTCCATAGACAATTGGTTTATTTTTTAGTGATTGGTTCTTTTATTTTTCCACATAGTTTCCGGATGGTATTTATAGTTAATGAGATGCACTTTGTTCTGTATCCATGATGAGTATGAAACAGATATATAATTCAAATTTAACGCGGGTAAAACCGCGGTGCACAGTTAGTTTATTTATGAAAGTTCCGAGCTACTTATAAATTTTATGGGTGGCTGAAATTTAACTTGAAATATCCTATATGTACGGCGCTATATTTTCGTTTGTCTACCTATATACAGTATAATATATTCTTTTCGTCTCAACGATTCCGGGGGCCGAAGCACGTCTGACATTTGAAATATTACTCGTGACACGAATGACTAAATCTGCCAGCGCCGATAGAGTAAGACCGATAGCGAGGTAAAAGCGAAAAGAAGAGAGACGGAGTGGCTTGTGGGTTGCATTACTTGAAACCCCATTTCCCCGATGGAAAGGAAATTGCTGAAAGAGCCACGAGGGAATCGAGAGCTGATCGAAAAATCTTCCGGTGCCGTTCTTGTAAAAAATTTGTCCAGATACCTATCAATAATTTTTTTCTTCTTCGTTCAAACTCGATCGTCAATGATGGACATTTTTTTCCAAAATCATCTCTAACAGCCACTATTTTTGGTAGTGTTTTTTTTTAGAAAATTTCAATTTCCTTTTAGCGCTATTAAAAATGAATATAGCGAAGAGAAACAATTAATTTTTCCAATTACTTGACTCTTGATCATTTTTGTTTTTTCATATCGCACAACTGTGCGGATATCCTTGTGATTATTTTTTTGGAAACATCACACGGATCTACACCTCGTCGTTTCTCGAGCGTATAAAAATCGTTAAAAACCGTACTTCCGACGTCCAACTCGCTGTACCATGATGTACAAACGTGAAACCAGAAAATGGCACAATCATGGAACGATAGAGAGAGAGAGAGAGAGAGGGGGGGGGGCGAAAAGGGGAGGGAGATAGAAATCACCGGGATAGAGGAAAACGAAGGAAAAAGAGTGAGGAAAAAAGAGAGAATGGAGAAAAGAGAGAAAGAGAGAAGTATTTTTCCGGAGTTAACGAGGTCCTGTGCGAGGTTCTCGGATGTATATGTATACGGTGTATATAGAGGTTGAAAGAGCAAGAGAACGCGGGAGTTAGGAGGAAGAGCTCACGAGATGAGCCAGTAGCCGCAAACGAGACAGCCAACTGTCCGCAGAAATGAAAGACGTTAATTTCAACGAGTGACATTTGCTCTCGAAACGAGAAACGAGTTATATATATATATAAAGACAGGATGCAATGCACAAGAGCTCAATTCTGGTTAGGCAATTGAGCCTTTTTTACGTTCGGCACGTATAGTGAGGAACCTATGCGTGAAAATGATTAAAAGTGCTTTTAGGTAATTCGCTATCAGAAATCAAATTTTCTCGCCGTCGAAACATGTCGTTTAAACTTTACCAGTATCCAGCACTAATCGACCGAACTTTTTGTTGAATTACTTCAGATTTTTCAAGCGAACAGATTTTAATAGTTTGCAGGAAAAAAAAAGTCTCAATGTGAAAGACGTAGTTTGTTAAAAAAAAAAACGTACCAAACACTTTTTTTTAATCATAATTTTGTCGATCTCGTGAAATTGATTTGTACGCAAAATTATCGAATCTTTGGACGTTGTAGATTCGATAATAAAAAATAAAAAAAGGATTTACAAAGGGCTTCATTATGCATAAACGTATAATTGGTGTATTTATAAATACTATTTGTAACTCGCAGGCAGATCGAGTTGGATCTTGGTAAGGGAAATTCTAGTTCTCTGGCGAAAAGTTCTGCTTTGTTACATGCCGCGGAATAATTGTAGCGAGTTTCGCGAAACCTCGAGTGTTGAATAACGCGAGGGTGTACGTATCTACACATACATATATATGTTGAAGTTCGTCCATCATGGGTCACTGCTATGGGAAATCCTTCTTCCACCCCCCTGACGCTACTCTGCACATTCCCTCGGACATTGAGGGACGAAGCGGTTTGCCCAGGCGACCACGAAATCCTACATCGCCCTATACACACTGTGCAGTTCAACTATATATACAGAATACTCGCGAACTGACCGTTCCTTTTACCTCTGGTTGCGATACCGTTCCTCGTATAAATATATCCCTGGTGTGGCCAATGGTCCCTCTGCCTGGTGTTGCAAGCTCCGTGTAACGGCCGAGTTAACTTCGTTTCTACTCTTTCCGTGAAATTCACGTTGTGGTCGACTCCCGACTGTCTCGTCTACGCGTCCACTTGGTAACCATTTCCATACGTATGTATGTTTATTCACATATGTAAACGTATATGCGCGTGAAAATAAGTTCGTGCAAACATTGAATGCTAGGCAAACGAAGGGCAGTTCTCCCTCGATTTCATACTTAAAAGTAACGTCACTCGAGTCCTTTTACGTTTTGCTAGCATTTCGAGCTGCGTGTACATTGAGATAAGCGTTAGGATTTTGCGGTTTCGCAAACGTTTCGCAATTATTGTTTAAAATAGTGTGAACGATTTAGTGCATGCAATGGCCCACAACGATTTTATCGTATCAAGGTATTTTCGGGTAGTTTGTCCACTTTGGCTCTGCGGGCTTGATTTTAATGTCGAAAAGGAAAATCGCCGTAAGAGGGCTGGTTCATTATCGAAGATGGTGTATCTGCCATTATAAATGCAGTTCTCGCTCGATTTTATAGGTAAAAGTAACGTCACTCAAGTCCTTTTTCTACGTATACATCGACGTATACATTAAGATAAGTATAAGGATTTTGCGGTTTCGGTGTTTAAAAGAGTGTGAACGACTTAGTGCATGCAATGGCCCACAACGATTTTATCGTATCAAGGTATTTTCGGGTAGTTCGTCCACTTTGGCTCTGCGGGCTTGATTTTAATGTCGAAATGGAAAATCGCCGTAAGAGGGCTGCTTAATTATCGAATATGGTGTATCCGCCATTATAAATGCAGTTCTCGCTCGATTTTATACGTAAAAATTACGTCACTCAAGTCCTTTTCGTTTTGCTACCATTTCGATCTACGTGTACATTGAGATAAGCGTAACGATTTTGCGGTTTCGGTGTTTAAAAGAGTGTGAACAATTCAGTGCATGCAATGCCCAACAACGATTTTATCGTATCAAGTTATTTTCGGGAAGTTTGTCCACTTTGGCTCTGAGGGCTTGATTTTAAGGGGGGAAATAAGGTTAGACGGTTCAAAAAATCGACTTTTTTTTTATTTCATAAATTGTTAGTAAAACTATTGAAAAATTTGTTCCCAAAATTTTAAATGAAAATTCCGAATCATTCTATTGTTATAAGCCATTAAGGGGGGAAATAGGGTTAGGACAGCGTTTTCTCAATAATTTTCATGAATTTTTTTATAGTATAAAAAATGAATATAATTTATTGAAACTTTAAGAATAATTTATACATATACTTAAGGATACACTATAAAATTTATATACATATATTTAAGTATATACTATAAAATATTAGCGACCCCATATTGCTTGTTTTTCTTGGTACTGTTTTTTCAAACGCGTTTTTCTGAAAACGACTTTTTTTGAACTTGCGTACAAACTAGTTTGAAAAGTTTTCAACCAATCGTTTTAAAAATTTACAGTTACTTTCTTCATAGTATTGTGCTCTATATGAACCTAAAATCGGAATATTATCATTATTTAAAATAATTTTTTCTTGCAAATAAAGTTGTAAAAAATGGCAAAAAATCATGCTTTTTTGTTTTGACCCCTGTAAAAAATTCAATTTTCTATTTTTTTTTATAGCATTTAGGTTGATATAGAATAGAGACATATAATAAAAGTAAATTCCAACCTCGTTTGATTTCAGATGAAAATTGCGGCTTACAGAATGTACGCAAAATGCTGAGTCTGATTGTGACCTGCAATATGGGGTCGCTAATATCTTCGGTGTTTTTCAAGGAAATTCTTCAAACATTTTATAGTATATACTTAAATATATGTATAAAATATTCTCAAAGTTTTAATAAATTATATTCATTTTTTATACTATAAAAAAATTCATGAAAATCATTGAGAAAACGCTGTCCTAACCCTATTTCCTCCCTTAAGATCGAAAAGAAAATTCGCCATAAGAGGGCTGCTTAATTATCGAAGATGGTGTATCTGTCATTATAAATTAAATGATGGATCAAAAATACATTGGAAAACTGTAGCCATTTGTAAAAAGCGATTTTGTCATTTTTTTTGTTGAAATAAACCCTTCTAGGGTCCGTCGGGCGCTGCTGGGAAACCATTGATCAATCGAGAATTTTTTTTTACTTTGTTAAAAGATTATCTTTACTCCTGCTGTCGACATTAGTTCTTGTCTTCAATTTAAACGTATACAAAACGAAAAATTCATCATATCGATGGAGAGAGTAGTCGAGCAATTGAAAAGTGAGGTTGTTACAATTTTTCCAATATTCGATTACTTCCACCATCATTTTGTCATGCCATGTCATTCGAATGATATCGATTCGAAGCTTAAACGTAACGACAAATTGTCAAAGTGCTTCATAGTTTTGCAACTCTTCATATGACCGTTAAAAATTGTATTTTTGTGAAATATCGTTGTAGAATTATTGTAACGAGACAAACGAACGTGGTAGGGGTTTCGACCCCTATCACTGCAGTAATTAGCGTAAGAATTTATATTGCGCCATTGCTGTTCAATACGGGTATGCAAAAATCGCGTGCTGCGTGAGTTTATCCCTTCATTTTGCCCCTATCGTACGAGACTTTCGCGTTAATTCACCATTCATATCAAACGAACTAGTGTTTATCGGATGTATAAAAAATAAATGTGCGTTAATACATTTAAATTCTTTGACCGAACGAGCCCCTATGCTCGGTGCTATTGTTGCATTAATACATTTTACGAATTTTCCATAATTTATGAGAGACACTCAGTGATGTTCATGCATGAATTCACGTATAGCCTTTTAAAGTCACGTTAAAAGGATTTTACAAATACAGGTCGTACTGTATTTTCATTATATGGATAGAAAATA
This sequence comes from Oxytorus armatus, assembly GCA_958009045.1. Taxonomy (NCBI): domain Eukaryota; kingdom Metazoa; phylum Arthropoda; class Insecta; order Hymenoptera; family Ichneumonidae; genus Oxytorus; species Oxytorus armatus. The sequence continues at coordinate 7,450,535 of OY253746.1, read as the reverse complement.
TAGAAAAATAAAGATAAATTATTCATATCTCGTGAAAACGTTTGTCAATATTTCATATGTCTTTTAACGTGGAAAATGTTCTTTGTGTTTTGTCCCAGGGACCGAATTAGGATCGAGAGAAGTTAAGAAAATTCAGCGACCTTTACCACTGAAAGCTTGTCGCATCGTAAAAGCGAAGAGCGATTTGTGGTAAATTTTCTGTGCTACCGGGACGAGTAGCGAGAACGACGAAGACGAATAGGACGACGACAATAAAACGAAAAAATGACGTGAGTAAATATATAGCTATATACATATATAATATATAGAAAGTACTACAAAAAATGGAAGAAGAAAAATTCTACGATGAAATTGAAATCCGTATTTCTATAACGCGCGTCAATCTTCCACACACGTTCTGCCCTGAATTCTTCGCAAAGCTGCGTCGAATAAAGCAGCAGTAAAGTTACAAAAAACTGTGAGAAAGCTTTTACTACCCTTTGCGAAATCCCTCAATGTCGGTATATCCCAATTTCGTAAAACTACATATAATAATCCTGTTCATATTTTTATGAACAGAATTTTGATAAATACATTTTCATCAATGTTATAAATTCAGAGTTTCTTTTTTTTGCACTACAATTTTTTCTCCGTGAATTAAATTATTGTCAAACTCTTGTACGACAATAATTTGTTAATGTTGTATGAAATTTGACAATTCTCTACTTAATCTATGCACCATAACAAATAATATATATTATTTTTTAAATAAAATTAAATAAATTGTAATGATAGTATATTTGTTCCTGAAACGTTCGACGAAAAATATACGAGGTACCGCTGTTTCTCTACTTTATTTTATCGCTCGGTTGACGAGGGCTCATCGGTAACAATAACTTTGTCGTAAAATGAAATGGAATTTCACTAGAGTACCAGGTGCGAGAGAAAATTCATCTGGGATCTATAGAAAAAGACAACGAGTGCGAAGAGAATAGGGGGTTGCACGAAGTTGAGGAGCGTTCATTTTGCAACTCACTGTTTCTCGTTACTGAGGTGTAAAATTTTCCACTTTCACGCCATAGCATATAGACACGCGTGTGTCTATACGTAGGTAGGAGAGTGAGAGATATTCAAAAGATTCACTGACCGAGGTTACTCTCGTTGAGCACTTTTTATTGCGCGAGAACTCCTCGAAGAGTGGTACGAGCACATCACTCGAACCTCTCTCGTCTCGATGAATGGAAAAGTGACTCGGAGCTTTTGAATATAAAATACGTATATCGTTTTGCAATTTAATGTATAAATAGCGTATCTCGTTATATAACGAAATATTCGTTCCATCATGAAAACGGTTTTGAAGATACTTCAAAAATTCCCATTCAATTTTGTTAATTACGGTTTGCTGTACATTATTTAAATTAATTTTCGATGTTTATTACACACAGTCTATAATTTTATAGATAAAAATAAAAATACTTTTTCTGGTACAATGTGCATATTAAAATTGATCAAATAGAAATATTGTTCAGTTAATTGTAATATATATGGGAGCTTTCATTGAGATTTCGGATGCACCTACGTTTAATACAAAATATATTTCGTAAATTATTAATAAAGTCGGCTAATAACTCACCAAAATAAATGATAAAGCATACGAGCGTGGGAAGAGAGGTAGACATCGTTTGATTCGGCGTTTTCTTTCACATGCTTTTCGTACTATCTCTCTCGGAACATTTCGCGATTACGGCAAACGCTGACCTCGCGTTATTCGTTGTTACGGAATCAAACTGTGAAATCACAGGCCACGTTATCGCACTTTTCCACTTTTCGTTCTTGACGCTATTCGCACGACGCGCTTTTACAATTATTCTCCCGAGACGACACATCGAACGATCCGCAATATTTCGTTCTCGTTTGTCAAATTTTCGACGCTCAAACGTTTGAATTTTTTTTTCGAATATCCACTCGCCGTTACTTGCTCGCGAAAAAAATTCAATTTTACGCGTACGTTAGTCTACAATGTTTTTAAAAAAATTATCTGCCGTATAATGTTACATGCTTATCCGGATTTATAATCATTTTAATATAATAAAAGAGTGTCTGGTGGGTTTACATCACGTTAATAGAAAAAAAGAGGATTAAAAGCACAGAAAATCCTCCCCCGGGATTATCCTTGGAGATTATGATTTTATTTTTCTCACAGTAGTAAAAAAAAACAATAACTACTCCTTAATCGAGATCTCACTCCTCCAACGAAGATTTGGACGGATAGTTTTCCTTTTTTTTTTGCCGCGAGTCGTTGAAAACTCGTGGTGAATCACTCTTTCGTTCTTCTCACTACTTAATCTCCTCTTTCACACCCCCTTTTCGCTTTACTTCTCACACTGGAATTCAAGAAACGATGAAAAACTCGCGGAATCTGCAACGTCAACGTTTTGATGTATCACCGATAAACAAGAAGAAGAAGAAGAAGAAAAGAAATTTGACGAGTCTCCTTTTATTTTCTTCTCGCAAAAACTTTCAATTATTTATCGTTCATCCCGCGAAATAATAGTCACACATTGACACACTTTAGAACAAAGTTTTATCCGACGACACGGATTCTTTATACTTCGCATCAAGCTTCGTGAAATAGTTCTTCATTATCTCACGAATAAAACCACAATCACTTTAATCAAATTGTTATTAATATATTCGTGTATTTAAAAAAACAAAATCACGAAATTAAAAATACGTCATTTATCTTATCGTGGAAACGTATCGTTCACACATGTTTCGGGATACGATAATACCGAAGGGGTGTAATTATCGCTTGAATTTATTAAAGAAATCTTCCGATGATTCCGACGAATTAAATTATCGTTGGATAATCCGTGAGTTTTTATTTCTTTTCCTCAAGCACACTTTATGAACGATGTTAATTGATTAGAAAAGGGACGAGGGAGAGGGATGATTGGATCGAGGGTTTTCGTGAGGATGAATAGCCGGTGAAAAAAATAATAATAATGAAAATTATACGGGGAGCGCGAGTTTGGCCACGGTGTTAAAACATTGGCAACAGGGAGCGGGATATTTAACGTGAAGCAACTCTCTCGAGGAGCAGGAGAAGCGCGAGAACACCGCGCGCGGAGCTCTTTCGAAACGAGATGCTCCCGCGTCAAGGATAGCCGAGGGACTACATTGCGCGAGCGCGCCGGTACGTTGTCGAGCACGCAGCCGCTCCGCGTACAACCTATAATATATATATATATATATATATATATATATATATATAGATAACATCAGAACCACCCCCGCAAGGCTATCCCCGTCAGGCGATATCCGCGGTGAAACAGCGGCACGACGACGACAACGCGAGAGGCAAGTCGAGGACGTCTATGTCGTAGGAGTTGCAAGCGCAGCCAGAGAAGGAGAGGAAGAGAGAAAGAGATGCTCCATGAGCATCCTCGATAACGAGAAAACGACTGAGGGAAAAAAAAAAAATCGAACGATAGATAACGAGAATTATTGGCACTCGATGTTTTCAAACGAAGTTTCGAAACCTTCGAATAAATCGTGAAAATTGTCGAATTAGACAAACATAGAAGTAACGATTTAGACAAACATAGAAGTAACGATTTACAGAGAAAAAAATGGACACATTGTTTTTTTCTATTTTTTCAATTAAGAATTAATGTCAGATGTTGGAAATGAATATTTGCAGTGAAATTGAATCGACTGACTATTCAGTGAATTATTATTTAAATTAATTCTCTTTAAATTGTTGTTTTTTTCAGTCTTTCATAAATTTGAGGGTTGTTTGTTCGTTTAATTTGAATTCGAGGGAAGAGAATAATTGTGATGGTAATATTTGTCGATGTATGTAACTGAGGGGTGTTAAATGCAGCGGCAGAGAGGAGAAAGGCATTTTCCACATCTCGAAGAAAAATTGTACGATAGATAACGAGAATTATTGGCACTCGATGTTTTCAAACGAAGTTTCGAAACCTTCGAATAAATCGTGAAAATTGTCGAGTTAGACAAACATCGAAGTAACGATTTAGAGAGAAAAAAATTGACACATTGTTTTTTTCTATTCTTTCAATTAACAATTAATGTCAGATGTTGGAAATGAATATTTGCAGTGAAATTGAATTGACTAACTATGCAGTGAGTTATTATTTAAATTACTTCTCTTTAAATTGTTGTTTTTTTTCAGTCTTTCATGAATTTGAGGGTTGTTTGTTCGTTTAATTTGAATTCGAGGGGAAAGAATAATTGTGACGGTAATATTTGTCGATGTATGTAACCGAGGGTTGCGTTTAAGATCGGGCAGTGGGGTGTCAAATGCAGCGGCAGAGAGGAGAAAGGCATTTTCCGCATCTCGAAAAAAAATTGCATGATAGATAACGAGAACTATTGGCACTCGATGTTTTCAAACGAAGTTTCGAAACCTTCGAATAAATCGTGAAAATTGTCGAATTAGACAAACAAAGAAGTAACGATTTAGAGAGAAAAAATGGACACATCATTTTTTTTCTATTTTTTCAATTAAGAATTAATGTCAGATGTTAAAAATGAATATTTGCAGTGAAATTGAATTAACTGACTATTCAATGAATTATTATTTAAATTACTTCTCTTTAAATTGTTATTTTTTTCAGTCTTTCATAAATTTGAGGGTTGTTTGTTCGTTTGATTTGAATTCGAGGGAATAGAATAATTGTGGGCGTAATATTTGTCGATGTTTGTAACCGAGGGTTGCATTTAAGGGGGGAAATAGGGTTAGACGGTTCAAAAAATCGATTTTTCTTTTATTTCATAAATTGTTATTAAAACTATTGAAAAATATGTTCCCAACATTTTAAATGAAAATTCCGACTCGTTCTATTGTTATAAGCCATTAAAGTGAGTAGCTCTCCTTCAGGCCCCGAGCGCGCCACGTGTTTAAACGCGTTTTTCTGAAAACGACTTTTTTTTAACTTCCGTACACGCTAGTTTGAAAAGTTTTCAACCAAGCGTTTTGAAAATTGGCAGTTACTTCCTTCATAGTATTGCGCTCTATATCAACCTAAAATCGGAATTTTATCATTATTTAAAATAATTTTTTTTTGCAAATTAAGTTGTAAAAAATGGCAAAAAAACATGCTTTTTTGTTTTGACCCCCGTAAAAAATTCAATTTTTTATTTTTTTGATAGCATTTAGGTTCATATAGAAGAGAGACATATAATAAAAGTAAATTCCAACCTCGTTTGATTTCAGATGAAAATTGCGGCTTCCAGAATGTATGCAAAATGCTGAGTCTGATTGTGACCTGCAATATGGGGTCGCTAATATCTTCGGTGTTTTTCAAGGAAATTCTTGAAAAATTTTATACTATCTACTTAAATATATGTATAAAATATTCTCAAAGTTTCAATGAATTATATTCATTTTTTATACTATAAAAAAATTAATGAAAATCATTGAGAAAACGCTGTCCTAACCCTATTACCCCCCTCAAGATCGGGCAATGGGGTGTCAAATGTAGCGGCAGAGAGCGGGAAGGGATTTTCCGCATCTCGAAACCTCTCATCGTCTAATACGTGGGTTGGACGGAGACTTGTATAAATACTGACTTGAGCAGTGTGCTGACGGCCGTAAATTTACGTCTTCCATGGTTCCCTGGACAGTTACGACGGTCATTAGAATCGTTTACGAGCCACACCTTCTCTCGCATTTCACTAAGAAAAGAGCCTCAATGTTCTCGCGTTCCTGTTAACCTCAATAATGATTCTACGCGTTGCCCTGCTTCGTAACTAAAGTGTGATTTAAAAAAAAAAGGAGGTTCTTGGGGGAACTGTAATCAGAGTGTTGAAGGGATAAAAAACAATGGCGATGCATTGTTAAAATTTACTAGGTACTTGATGCACTAGTAATTTCCATTTTCTTAGTTTACTTTACATTAATATGAAATTTAATACACCTATCAACATGACTCGTAGTTATTCGTGAAAAAAAAACATTCGAAGTAACGCATATTATGCATAATTTTTTAAGAAAAAACAGAATGAAAATACACCCCGTTGTAAATTGACATAAACTACTCGATTTTAGTTTTACGAATCCATCGCTGTAAATATTTTTCCACTTTACCAGTACCAACCATTTTTTTCAAATTACTGACAATTAACGCACAACAATTTGTAGAAATAGTTATAAAAATTTAGCACTGATGCGACTCAACCGGACTTATTTGTCTCAGAAAACGATGCAGCAAAATAAATCTTTCGCAGGCAATTATCGGGGGTAAAAATTGATCGTACATAGTGATCCCAATAAGTTTTCACTTCACCTCATCACTAAACAGCGAAGAGAACATTCGACCCAAATGCATTGGCTTCATTGGCCGTATTAGTTCAAAACTCGCGCAATCTCTAACTTGTAATTGGCCACAAACTTGGAAACTTGAGGTTAAGAAATCGATCTTTTCCACAGACCGAACTTTTAAATGCTCTCGCGGTTCGATGCTAAATGGTTTCGCGCTATGGTAAAATTGGCAGACGAAATGTTTCATGAAGTATCGGCCGATGAGGAAAGGGAGAGAGGCTTGAAGGCGAAGGCTTGAACGTTTGAAAATATGGCGTCGTCAGAAAGAGCGAAGCAAGAGAGGTATTATATATAGTGCTCACTTTTTAAGCGCGTGTTCTCCGATTACCATATCGAACGATATCGCTCCTCGGTCTCACGTAAGCCGTAAAAGCGCCGTCGCTGTCGAAGCAAAAAACTCACTTGAAATTCTCGACATTTGTGAACTCACACGCGAATCGTCGTTTATCCCAACAGCTCGCGGGCGGCATAAGTATAACACGATACTTGTGGTAATGCCCTTTTTTAACACTACGCGTATATCGCGGCATGTGTTATTTTCTGTAAGCGAAAATATATTTTAAAAATAACATTGCGTGCAATTTATGGTTATTATTTTGTTCAGGGATCGTTGTTTGCGTGAAAATTTGTGGGAATTGAAATTTGTGCGTTCACACTTTTTTCTACATTTTGCAAAACCTTTCTATGAAGAAGTGATTTTTATTTTTATTTTAACCTTCTCACAGAGAGACTAACAACTTATGAAAAAACATGATGATGCAACCGTTAACTTTCAATCATTTTCCTCTTTTCTCAAGATTGATACTCTAAGGTTTTTTGCTTTTGAACGTTACAAGCATTTATGGATAAGATTCAAAACCTTACAAAATCTGTTCCCCTTTGTTATTTTTTTTTTTTTTTGGTATCGATGATTCAAAATTTTTCCTCGTGTTAGATAATTAACGTTTTCCAAAAAATTCAAGATCTCATTTAGTGGAGTAATAAAATCATTTTAAATAATTATTTTGTTATTGTAAAGAGTATTTATGTTATCACAAGCTATGGATAGTTATCTATTTGAAATATTATGAATAATTTTGGTCATTGGAATAAATCTCTATCGACGGTATGTCAGTGAATCACAAAATTGTTACAGACACAAAAATTACGTGTATGATTACTGTTTATTGTTTATTTTACTGAAACAAAATTTTTTACCGCATCGAATAAATAATTGTCAGCATATGCGAGCTCCAATTTGTTGAAATCGCATAAATGTTATTAGATGAAAATACAGTAAATCGATTTTGCCACGTTTGTAAATAAAATGTATAAACAATTTTGTATATATTGGTATTATCAGCTCTAATGATAATACAAAATCGAATATTTGCGTGAATTGCCGCAAATATCGCGAATTTTTTTTCATCTTCAAAGCTCACGCCGTTCGCTCAGGGCTACGATATTTTGCACGAGGTTATTGGATCGTTGCATTTCGGTTTCGCGTGTGCAACTCTCTGCCGATAATTACGCTTCGAAAGGTTTGATTGAATTTGGTAGTGACACACGCTATAACGCGAGAATCGGGCGATCGGTGAATGAATGTGCGATGAGAGATAGATTAGAGAGAAAGAAACAGCGAGCGAGAGAGAGAGAGGGCTGGTAATAACGTGGAATCGTACTAAAATGCGTTTTCACATAGACTCGCGGCAGGAGCACTGGTCCAGCGAGAATTATTCGCGTTTTTGATTGAATTTCAACCATCATAGTACATAGGTTGTTTTAGAGGTATGTCAATCAACCGCGAGAATGCGATAAGGATTCGAGAGTCCTTGTCACGTTATTTCGGGAACAAAGAACGAAATAATTGCTTGTTTCGATGATTTTAATTGAAAACCGCATTACGAACCGGTAAAAAGGCACTTGATGTCGGAAATACGTACCGCAATGAAAAGGCTTTTCGAAATAACGTTGTAACGAAGCAATAATAAATTAATGTAAAATCAACAGCAATATTCATTGTAATAATATAATGAGAAAAGTTGATATTTACGTATATTTCAAAATTCATATTGGTAATAATTAATCATGTAATAATTTTCCATAATTTTTTGTCGCAATCCATTATTCTCAATCATTATATTTTTTATAGTGTAAAAAAAAGATCAGTTTGTCCTCATCAACGTCGCATGTACTCCTCGGGTCAACCAAAGCACGTTTTTGCAAAATCTTCGACAAAAAGTAGAAAGAACGAAAAAGTTCGATCGTCCCGAAAACTAATTTCGATGGCTTTCTATGTTACCATGCGAGCACATTCATTTTTTTTCGTATTTACATTAGCGCGAGAGATCGATCAATCAGAGGATACTAAAAAAGCTACGCGAGAGCTCTTTGAGGCATCGGTAGTGTTCCACGCTACTTTAGGTGGTAAATACATACCTTTCAAACCCTCCTTGTTACTTTCCCCTCACCCTCGGCCACTACATCCATCGGCCTTTTATCGAGCCCCGAAACATGGCAAAAAGGTTTGTAAGACGAGCTTTTAGGGTTCTTTCGTTAATTTCCATCAAATATTTATCGTCGCAGCGAGGGAACGATAATAAAAGGTGAAGATTAGGGCGTCGAGACTGAAAGCTCTTTTAATTATATTATCTTTCCGTGCTCCGATAAATCAGGAGCAAAAAATTAATTTCACACAACCGTTGCTTAGGAACCGTTTCAACAAAATAAATAACAAAAAAATTAATTGGTTATTCCAATTTTTGTGATTCTTTTTGTAACTAGAAATAAAAATGTTTCCTTTTGGCATTTAATCGCAAAACAATTCGACTAAAAAAATATTAGAAATAATGCCAATAACGGATAAGCAATTTCGTCAACGCTAAAGGGTACTTTTGTCACTTCAACCTTTTTCTTTTCTTTTTACGAGTACCAAGGAACTTGAATGGTATTCTCATTCCGCTCGACTTTAAAGAATCGATTCTTTACGAAGCTTGATACTTTTCGTGCTTTGGAAAAATTGCCATGTAATGCTTAATCTACCCCCATCGTGCGAAGAATCGAGTCACGGTAGCACACCCTCCCTGTTCAGGTCTTGTTGCTGTTATAACTTTTCCGAGTACAACTTTTACCGTTACCATGGTATAATTAATGGCTATTATAAATGGAATACGTTTATTCTTGTAGTTCAGCTTCGCGATGGATATTGTACGAGGCAAAGGGAGGGAAGTGTGTTCGACAATGTTGGCTTCTGCTATAATTGGAAGCTACAGCCAAAATAAAATCGTACTGAAATATTCATTATTTCCAATTAGTTAATTCATAAATCAACAGGTATATAGACTCGATGGACAAAGACAAGTAATTAAAAATTCCCGTCGATATTGTTTATTTACAAAAATAAACGTGTTTCTATGTACCTCTTTTCTCTAGACTAACTTTCATTTTTATTCATCGTTAGGTTTCATCGTTCAGGGCTCGCATACCCCTGAAATTTTCAAAAAACCGATTTTTTGTTTGCAGATATTTATTCTTTATACTTTTAAGAATAAAAAAAAAATTTTTTAAGAACATTCCACTCCGTTACAAAGTTATAGCAATAATTGTGATCGGATATCGGGTTCACGTTGTATCTACCTGAAACTTTAAACGCGTTTTTTTCGAAACTATGTTTTTAGACAGTGTCAGTACGATATCTCAGTCAATTTTTAATATTCGTTAACTTTTTTTTTTAAATCTTCATATAATTATTTTCTCTATACTCTGGACAAAGTTTTTTTTTAATTTTTTGGTTGGACGATCTTTGATAAATTATTAAACTCTAATTTTTTTAAAAATACATATTAAAGTTTGAAATACTGTCATTTCATTATTTTTGAAAAAAAAAAAAAATCCATTCGTCAGACTATTATTACTATATTATTTTACAAGATTCTTTTTTATTTTTGCAAATTGTATAATTTTTGGTGAAGTTATGATGTCGACAAGGAGGCGCAATGGTTTTCATCAGTAATCCATTTATATCCGTAAAAAATAATGTTAATATTTAAAAAAAAAAAAAAATGTTTTCAACTGTTTTTCTTATGGTTGAAACGTTCATAAAAAATGTGAAATCAACGATTTAATTTTTTTTTTCACCATTTAACCTTTATAATAATTTTTCAAATTTACTTGGTTTTCAGCGCGCGTGCAGAGGCATACGAGCCCTTAAACATTTTTTTTCCAACCCTCAATCACTGTTCATGAATTGAGAAATGATCAAAGACTTGTTGTCTCGGTTATCAAGCTTTTGAAGCCTCTGTTTGGCACCTCTGTTGCTCGTGTCCTTCATGAATAAATAGAGCATATACTCGCGTATATTTTGAAATAAAAATTATGCTCGATGCTTTGTACCGTTGGTAATTGAGAGGCTCAAAGCCAAGCTCGTTAAACTCGGGGCGGAATTTCGACAACGACGACGAGGGAGAGAGATGTAGAGTGAAATGTGCCTCACTGTTAATACAAATTATGGTTACCAAAGGGATGAGCTCTGAATACTCAATGACCGAAAATTTAATTCAACGCAGCTTGTGCAGATGGTAGTTGTCGCTCACGTTTTCGCAATCCCGCAGCGAAGCACGGTTGTCTCTTCGTGCTTTTTTTTTTCACGTTCATCAACGTGCCAAAAAAAAAAGAAGAAAATTGACTGTAAGTGGTGAGCTTTGATGTGAAATTTTGATGAAGATCTCGTTTGTCCCGGCGTTTCGTTGTCGACAAAATAAAAATATCATCTATAAATCTGATAATTTTATTAGAAATTCAACTTTCGTCAATTAATTATAATAATAATTATTACTATTGTCATATCTTTTTTCTAGCATACTTATACTTTACGAGCTTTTGTTTACCATGAAATCGTTATGACTGGATTCTTTTCAATTCTCTACATTCGTAAACGATCGAGATAGAGTTAACTAATTTTCTTTCTTTTTTACATAATGTTTTTGTTTTCTAGTTTGTCGGTAAAATGGAAGGATTCTCGAGGATAACGTTGGAACACTCGGATAAGTAAATAATTCAGCAATTAAAGAAGCGCCCGGGGTTTCGAAGAATGGAAGCTCTAATCGATACGGGAAAGAGGCCGTGTTTAGAGCGGGAGCGAGATCGAAACAAGAGAAAGAGGGAGTGAGAAAGCTAAATGGAACGTATATCTTCGCGTGTTCACGGAACGTCCAAAGCACGAGAGTACGGAATGAACGGGGTGAGTTTCACAGTTGCGAGGTTTATCGCGAATAAAAATATATATAAAAAAAAAGAATCATTAAATAACACATTGAATTGCGCGAGAAATTCACGCGATTCTCTTTTCGTGCTCTTTATCTTTGTAATTCACTTGTTTTTCGCTAGGTAAAATACAATTTTTTTGCGAAGTCCCCCGAAGCTTTGTCTGACGTGAGCGAATGAAATTACTGAAATGATAGTGCATTACAACTCGCTATTTTTTTTCCTCCACGCAGTCTTTTTTTTTCTTTCAATATCGACCACCAAAACACGAACAGAAACATTTTGGCTCTACGTATTTTTTACTCTCTTTTAATTACTTTAAAAATTGATCTAATGAATAACTGAATTTCTTCAACTGATTTTTTCAATTTTGGGAAAATAAAAAACAACTTCGATAATGGTTTCGAAGCGTTTGGAATTTTTTTTTAATATCTTTTGAATTCAAAGTGAAAACATTTCAGTAAAAATATTTTACCCACATTTTTGTCACGCTGTCAACCCGTTCTTCGATAGAGTGAACAAGAGAAAACGCTGCTGGACGACGTGTAGTATGCCCTGATGGCAAATTGAAGAAACTGAATGGGACAGGGGAAAAAAAAAGAACGTGACACGCAGAGAGGACAAATGTAAGAGTTCCGAACACGTTTTTCGCTCAGGAAAAGTTTTGTGGTAACGTCACGCACGTTCAATTCCTTCGAAACCGCAAAAGCTCTTTGGCTTCGCGCGGTAGAGAAGCAACGAACGTCGGCGCGTTGGACAGCTGGAGTAGTCGCTTAACTTCCGATTAGGTGTCCGCAATGGAATGTACCGTAGCATTTTGGTGTCGAACTCTCTTCGAGCTTCGGGTTGGACATTTTTTTTTCTTTTTTTATTTTTTCAAGCAGCATTAACGGAGAAACGTGCCGGAATTTTTCGTTTAAAGGTTCGCGAGTCGTTTTTCCTTTGGGGGTTGAGGGGAGACGTGGGCAACGAAATGGACAAAACTTTGCCAAAAGTTTTGATAAAGTCAACGCAGAGTTGCGAGATTGATCCGCGTGCTACGTTCCTTCTTGGCATCTTCAAAAGTTATAATCCTCTTTCTTTCCCCATCATTACTCCACATTGTGGTTAATTATGCGAAAAAAAATTATAACTTCTTTTCCCATACGTTCGTAATTATTTTTTTTATAATATCATCATTAATATGATATAATAATTACGATATTATTATTGTGAAGTGAAAGTTGAAACTATTGCTGATTAATTGTGCGCAATTTGGGATAACCCTTTTTTTACAAAAGATATTAATTTTGTTTACCATCAATTGTTTACAAACCTTTCGTTTTCAATTATTGAAGATGGTTTCGGCTCGTCCTCAATTTCAAGTACTTTTCGGGGTCGGGGAAGAACAAAAATTACATTCCATTCAAGATAGGGTGGCTATTACTTTGCTCACGAATTCCACGCAATCTGAAAAATATTTCGCATTCCTCGAGATCTTAGGAGGGGGATGAAAAAAAGGATAGAAAGTTGAAAAGAGAAAAAAATGAACCAACTTTCGATGACCGACTTTATTCGTTGCGAAATAAGTTTCACAAGTCTAAATCTTCGCTCACCCTCTCTCTTTCATCATCTCTTAACGGTGTTCGTCCCTTCATGGGTTACTTTTATACTTTTACACAAGTTCGTTCAACCCCTCCTTTCATTTTCTTTCTTTCTCTCTCCCTCTCTTTCTCTCTCTGTCCCTAGTTTTTCCTCTGTCTGAGCTTTTTCTCTTCTTTCATACGCAGCGCCATATTTACCACGTGCAGAATATAATGGTGCAGCTGAGCTCACCATCACCTTCAACTCATGTCGCAGATTCTTATATTTTTTTCTCCAAACACATTTTACCCGGCACGTCGTTCCCCGGATGATTAATGTATACAAGGAGCAAAGCCTCTCGGGTTCTCTCTCGTCTTTAACTTTTCTCGCTTTTTTTTCTCTTGCAAACCCTTCGTTCGTTCTTCTGAATTCCTTATCGTTCTTATCGCGACTCTTTGCCTCGTGAATTCTTCGATCTTACGATTCACACGGAGAAAAAATGTCTGCGCACGTTCGAGAAATATATAACTTGATGCGTTACAATTTTATTTTTGCTTCCAATATTTCTAAATTAAATAATTATTTTTTTTACAGTTGGTACGATGAGGGTTAACCTATTGAATCATATGGAGAAAAATAGATTCGATGACAATCTTAATAGGTCGCTATTAACCCTTAAGGGGGGAAATAGGGTTAGGACAGTGTTTTCTCAACGATTTTCATGAATTTTTTTATAGTATAAAAAATGAATATAATTTATTGGAACTTTGAGAATATTTTATGTATATATTTAAGTAATACTTATAATATAAATTTTTGAAGAATTTCCTTGAAAAACACCGAAGATATTAGCGACCCCATATTGCAGGTCACAATCAGACTCAGCATTTTGCGTACATTCTGGAAGCCGCAATTTTCATCTGAAATCAAACGAGGTTGAAATTTACTTTTATTATATGTCTCTCTTTTATATGAACGTAAATGCTATCAAAAAAATAGAAAATTGAATTTTTTACAGGGGTCAAAACAAAAAAGCATGATTTTTTGCCATTTTTCACAACTTTATTTCCAAAAAAAAAATTATTTTAAATAATGATAATATTCCGATTTTAGGTTCATATAGAGCGCAATACTATGAAGAAAGTAGGTGCCAATTTTCAAAACGATTCGTTGAAAACTTCCCAAACTAGCGTGTACGCAAGTTAAAAAAAAAGTCGTTTTCAGAAAAACGCGTTTGAAAAAAATAGTACCAAGAAAAACAAGCAATATGGGGTCGCAAATATTTTATAGTATATACTTAAATATATGTATTAACTTTTTTTAGTATATACTTAAATATATGTATAAAATATTCTCAAAGTTTCAATAAATTATATTCATTTTTTATACTATAAAAAAATTCATGAAAATGATTGAGAAAACGCTGTTTTAACCCTATTTCTCCCCTTAATGGCTCATAACAATAGAACGAGTCAGAATTTTCATTTAAAATTTTGGGAACATATTTTTCAATAGTTTTACTAACAATTTATGAAATAAAAAAAATCGATGTTTTGAACCGTCTAACTCTATTTTCCCCCTTAGAGATTAAAAAAAAAAATCACGTATCTCACACAATCCGTCAAACTATTTTTTTGGCAAAAGTCAAGAAATTTATTCATAAACCGAACACCAAATTGAAATTTCTATTCCCCCCTTAAGTATCATGCATATATAGAAATTTGGATACTTTCCCGACAAAGGTAACGTGTCCGATGGATAAAAAGCATCAATATAAAAAGGCGGTTTTCCTGTTAACATTAAAGTTTCACTTTTGTTTCCGTATTGTTTTTTTATATCGTATTTCGGCTTCTGCGTACAAAGGTAAAGTTCCCTTGAGTGCGTTCTAGAATCGATCGTTTTACGAGGTAGCAACGCGGAGCCGACGCTCGTTATGTCAAACCCCATGAATCCACGAAGAAATCTATGTCATGGTTTGGGTATTCGTGCGAGATGGTGGAACCTTCTCGTTGACGAGCGTTTTACGTAACGAAACGATCGCACGTATATTCGCGAGCAAATGAGCAGCACTTGGGAATTAAGCAATTCTGTTTTCGAGCGATTTCGAACTACCGAGGTACCGACGACACGTGCTTTCCCGGTGCATGCAAGCCAATCAGAGAAACGTCATGTTGTTTCAAGATCGATCGATCCGTTATAGAATCCCGTATCAATTACAGAGATTCCTGGAGGACTGAAACACCCTAATACACGTTCTCGGATGCTCTTTGTTCATAAGCTTGAGGCTGTCGAGCCTTTGCGAATTCATGCGTTATCCAAAGGATTCTCTCCATTCACAAGCACGTGTCGGATGCAGAAATTTCCGACTCCGAAGATCGGAGAATTATAAACACTAGGATTACAACAGAACACTTGTTCTGCATTGTACAATTCCTGACGTGAGGCTTCAAGCAAAAATGGGTGAAAAAACCGTTTCATTTTTTTAATCTTTCAAAAATAATCCCACCGAAAATACCAAACGATTGTTCGAAATGCTTTTCTGGTCATGTAAAAAAAATATACATATCTGAAAAATTCAAAAAGAATTGAAAAAAACTTTTGATCTATTTAAAAAAATATTGATATTTTTCTATAATTTTTTGAATTCCATTCCGAATTGTTTATATGATCGTAGAACGGGGTCGAATAAATCGTTCGTTTGAGATTTTCAATATAATTTTTGTCCGTTTAGAAACGGTCGCCCCTGTGATGATTCTCTTATTTTATTTAAAATTCGTTACTCATTTATTGTATCAATTTGAAAGGTTGTATATTATTTTACGGTAATTAGGGAATGAAATAATTCGTTAAACAAAATGATATGAAATTATACTCGAGGAACTTCAGATCGCGATTTAATAAAAATTGATATTCCGAATAGAATATATTGTTGTGTGTATGTGACAAAGAGCGTTGTAATTATCATTGATATCGCAGTTGGAATTATTATGTATTCATCCATAAGGTTTTCCCGGGTATGAACAATGCACAAGATGGTTATTATAATTACAATGATATCTGGTGTAATGATATAAAATTGGTGAAACATCATTTACAGGGAGACGTGTTTGCCATTCTCATTTCACAAATCAAATTTTATATAAACTGTGTATTTAAAAAAATAGGTCCACCGCAGCTTGATGATCGCAATCCCGCATGAACGCATACAATTAAACAAATGTTCGGACTTAGCTTTTTATATGGAATCGATGTCAATCCGCAGAAACGATAATGTTGAACCAAATCTGGGTTTTTCTCTTGCGGTTGACGCTTTATCCTTTGAATGCTCGTGAAGAGCAACGCTGAACCGACGATAATACGATCGATGTCGGTTATTCAGCGTTAGATGAAAATACGTATATAAATGTATGAGTGGCAATCGCGTCTTGCCTGAGCTTGCGATCGCTACGGTGGATCAATGATAACTCTCTTGTGGTGTCCGAGATACTACTAAACGTGAGACCGAGAATCCACGAAAATCGTCGAGGGAAAACGATGGCGATTTTCGGTGACTCTCGTGGCTTTTTGTACCTCGTCATCACCTGTACAATCATAAATTAAGTTCTCCAGCACACCCCTTAATAATTAAAAAAAAATTATCATTTCTAACTTTTCCTAACCTTTTCCAGCTCATGGATTTCTGGATTCCGCAAAATTCATTCGATTGCGCTATCATTCGAATTTATTTCGAATTATTCGCGGGATGAGTAAAAGTTTCGAGCGGTACTCGTATGTTTCGCGCCGGTGGTACGCGTTGCTATGATTTGTTAGGCTGTGCGAGGTAAAACTTGTCGAACCGGATTGACGAAACTTCTAGCTTTGTGTCATTAAACAATTTGAAAGTGATTCCGTTCGAATGGAAATAGGGCGCGTAGTAGTCTGTAGAGTGAACGTTGGTTTAAGTGGATTATGCATAATTACGGGACCAGTGGGTAGCGACAGATCGAGTAATACAGAAGCAGAGTCCAAGCTCAACCCCCTTCTACCCCCTCAACTGTCTCAAATCGCGGCCGCAGGTTACGATGTTCATTCTACGATCTCGTTCCACTTTCGCGAACCACAGTTAGCCATTGAACAAAGTTGCTTCGGATCTCTCCCCCTCCCCATATACTCACTGTAGCTGGGGCTGAGCTCTCGATTTTGCACATCCGAACAACGTTCATCGAGTTGTTCCTGAAAATTAAACCACTTCCAGACGGACAATTAGAAAATATACACGTTTCGCACACCTATCCCAGAACTCTTGGCTCACTCGGGATCCTTCCGGATCCATTCGGGATTGTGTCCGTCCGTAACGTTCACCGCGTTCTCAGTGTCAATTTTCTAACCCGTTGATTCACTTTGTACCGTGCTAGTGAAACTAAAGGGGGTAAATCAACATCGTTCTACGTGTTAAATCGATTGAATAACGCCTTTCTGTTTATCACGAATCGACCTATATACAGTGGGTCAAAAAAGTATTCATACACCTTGTTTTTTTGCGCTAACTTTATAGACATAAGCGATACGCGAAGAAAGCCAATTTTATTTAATAGTACATCAGGTACAGAGATAAACTGCAAATGGAGAATTTTTTCCCAGGAATAATAGAAGAATTATGCAAAAAAAATGAAAATTTTTGGGCCAAAAAAGTATTCGTGCACTTACGATTGAGCTGCTAAACCTCGATATTCACTCACGGACGGTCTGACCTCTGCGTACAATGTAAACAAGTCTTCGTTTACACAATGGTTTTGACTATTCCATGCGGTACTAGATCTTCAAGCTCTGAACAGACACGATGGCAAAGGAAAGCGAAATATCAATATCCATGCGAGATAGAGTGATTTTTCTTCAGAAACGCGGTGAAAGTTATCGAAAAATTAGTAAACAACTGAATCTAAGTTTCGCAACAGTGCAACATGTAATTAAAAAATACGAAAGAACAAACAGCAGAGAAAATAAGCCACGAACCGGTCAACCGAGAATACTAACGGTACGAGAGCGTCGGAGTATTGTTACAGAGACTACAAAAAAACCGTTCACAAGTGCTCGCAGTTTAGCTAATGATGTCGCGTCAACATCGGGGAAAAGCGTGTGTCCCCAGACTATTCGAAACGTTTTGCATTCTGCCCAAATATACGGCGGAACTGCTCGCAAAAAACCATTAATAAATAATATAAATCGAAAAAAAACGTTTAGGTTTCGCAAAAACCAATGTAAAAAAATCTATAAAATTTTGGAAACGTGTCGTATTCTCGGATGAATCGAAGTTTAACATCTTCGGGTCCGATAGACAAAATTCGTCTGGCGGAAACCAAATACCGAGCTCCAGCAGAAAAATTTAATACCGACTGTAAAGCACGGCGGAGGAAGCGTCATGGTTTGGGGCTGTATGGGATATTATGGCGTTGGTAATCTGGCTTTTATTGATGGTACAACGAATGCCCAGAAGTGTATCGAAGTGTTGCACAGCAATTTGAAAGCGAGTGTAGATAAAATGGGCCTGGATGGAAATTTCTACTTCCAACAAGATAACGACCCGAAACATACTGCCATGAAAACGAGGAAATGGTTACTCTATAATGTCCGCAAACAATTGATTACACGACCAAAATCTCCGGACATCAATCCTATTGAAAATTTATGGCACTTGGTGGATGTAGAAATTAGAAAAAGAAAAATAACAAACAAATCCGATCTCCAAAGAGTGCTTTTAGAAGAATGGACGAAAATAGCAAAAGAAACAACGCAAAAGCTAGTAGAATCCAAGCCTAAGAGACTCGAGGCGACAATTGAACCAAAAGGGATGCGCACCAAATATTTGTTATAATTAACAACTATGATGATGTAGGTTTTCACTATAATCGTAAGTGTATGAATACTTTTTTTGCCCGAAAATTTTCGTTTTTTTGGCATAATTCTTCTATTATTCCTGGGAAAAAATTCTCCATTTGCAGTTTATCTCTGCACCTGATGTACTATTAAATAAAATTGGCTTTCTTTGTGTATCGCTTATGTCTATAAAGTTATCGCAAAAAAACAAGGTGTATGAATACTTTTTTGACCCACTGTATATGTATACGAGGTCTGTTCAAAAAGTATCGCGAATTTTGAATTTCCGCGGGTTACGTTCATTCGATTTTCGATTTTTTTGTGGCGTTACGTTGGTACTCGTGTCCCTCACTTATGCTGAAAAAATCGGCCATTTTGAATGTTTAGTTAATTGTTGACAGCTGTTTTGGTTAGACGTGTTTTGGCTTGTCCTCGATTTTTGCCTATTCCAAAAAATCGATCAAAGAATCTGTATCTAATTTTGTGTGAAAAACAAAATTAAGTGCGCGGACGCATTCCGAATGTTGACTGTGGCATATGGTGAAGCTATCTTGGACCAAAGCAACGTTTATCGGTGGTACAAAATGTTCTCAGAGGGCCGAGAAGATGCGAAAAACGAAATGCGTTCCGGACGCCCGAGCACATCAACAACGGACGAAAACATTGATGAAATGAAGAAAATAATATTGCCCAATCGTAGAATCACCGTTAGAGAAGTTGCTGAGGAACTAAACGTATCGATTGGCTCGTGCTATTCGATTTTTACCAATGATTTGGGCATTAGACGGGTCGCCGCGAAATTTGTGTCAAAATTGCTCAATTTCGAACAAAAACAGTGTCGCGTTAACATTGCTAAGGAGCTGTTGGACTCGGTCCGCGACGACCCAAATTTGCTCCAGAGGATCATAACTGGTGACGAATCATGGGTTTATGGTTATGACGTGGAAACCAAAGCTCAATCATCGCAATGGAAGCTGGTTTTTTGGAATAGGCAAAAATCGAACACAAGGCAAAACACGTCTAACCAAAACAGCTGTCAACAATTAACTAAACATTCAAAATTGCCGATTTTTTCAGCATAAGTGGGGGACATGAGTATCAACCTAACGCCACAAAAAAAAATCGAAAATCGAAAATCGAATATACGTATCCCGCGGAAATTCAAAATTCGCAATACTTTTTGAACAGACCTCGTATATGGTCAGAAACTCGTAAACCGAGGAAATGAACATTTCTCTGTACTTTTCGCTCGCTCTTCCCAAGGCTATATCCATCGGAAAACTCTGACTCTCCAACTTTCCCGTATGATCCATGGCGAACAATCGCGACAAGTTTCAAGGCGACCAAGAAAACTGACGAGTAGATTGTTCGCGTTCCGCGTGCACAGCAGGGCCTTATAACTTTCTTCGTGACTGCCTCTGGCCATTTGGGACACGTCGATTCTAATGGGGTTTAAAATTTTTCAAGATCTACTTGTGACCGCATATAGCGAGAGGATGAATGAACAATTTTTCTTTGAAAAATATTAGAGTGAAATCGAGAGACACGGTTGAACATTCGAGAACATTAATTATTTAGTTAAGATTGATTTTTTGGTTGTTTAGATATATTTATGTATTTTACAACTTTGCTTTCGCGTTTTCTATGTTAGAAAATGTATTACTTTTCGTTTTAGCACTTTAATCCTAAAAAATTCTAGAATTTTATGAAAAATATTTCATTTTTCATCATTGTATTAATCCCAAAGTATCTTGAACATTAGCTCAAATCTATGATCGCGTAACTTTCTCTTTAAGACTTATCCCAATAGTGACAATTTTTTACTTTCCATTTTATTTTTTTGAAATGTTACAAAAACTGGACATAAAATCCATATGTTGAAAATCTCGAAGATGAATATCAATGTTAACTATAATATATCATTTTTTATAGCGACAATCGATGAGCTCATCTGGTTGGCCACAACTTCACTCACAGTCTCAACTCTGGAGACCACACCACACTCATCGTTTACTACAGGGTAAACTAAGGTCCGTGTCGTTGAAATTCCTCACTCGACTGAATGCTTTACCTGCTCGCAGTAACGTCTCTCGATTCTCTATTAATTATCGCAAGACTCTGTAGAGTTAACGATCGCGTTAAGCGATCGAGGGAAATGCGGAATTTCGAGCACGTACTAATGCCCAACCCGAGATCTCGTAAGCTCTCTCACTCTCTCTCTCTCTCTCTCTCTCTCTCAGGGATATATAGACAGGATTTGCCCTTGTAAGGTGTACCGTACGCGCCTTGGAGGGACGCTAGGTATTTCTCTACGCCGAAATTGAGGACGATGGGAGAAGCAGAGGGGAATTCAACGTCATCGTGGTGCATTGTGGATCAGAACTATCTATCAGTTTGAATTTCACGTAGGGAAGGAAGTGGCTTGAAGCATGGATCTCCTCGAACTCGACCTCGTATAAATAGTGGTATTAATAATCCGTTAAGATACCTCGACAGCACAGAACATTCGAGTTTCCTCTCTGCAGATTCGCCATACTTCGTGCTTTGAAACTTTTCCATTGTTATCGTATTATCTGCCATTCCGGTGTAATCAATAAGCAGTTTTTTTCTTTACAATGTAGAATGAGAATTGCTTTTTCTTGGGTAATGTTCCGTGATATTCGCACTAAAGCATGAATGATCTCGACGAAAAATCTCGGTATTTTTGTACTCCGTTATATACCCTCTATTATGTCTTATATTCTTCTTCATCTTCGTTAATAATTTCCGAGCTCCTTCAATCATGATCCATCGTGGATGCAAGATTTCAGGGAACGGACTTTTTTTTTTCTTGCCCTACTATGTGGATTCGTGATGATTAATGTAGAAAAAAAAAACAGAAAAAAGTTAACTAAACGGAATGAAAACGTCTAGTATTTGGAGTTGTCCGCCAAAACGCATGTGGCTATATTTCATTTATTAATGATCTTTTTCGATTTATCATTTTCATTTATTTTCTTTTGACAGAGAGTACAAAAATATCTTATAGAATTTGAACTCGGTTTTGAGAAAAAATAAAAACTTTTTGCTATTTTACGGAATTAGTTTTTTTTTTATCTGACTCTAGTGGCCTGGAATGCCTCATAGTATATATATAGTATCATTGCAAGTTTACTCGGGTCTCACACGTTGTTTGTACCTCCTGTTACAGGAACAAACGGGTTTCCGAGACAAATAAACCGCGATAAAGACGTTAGAGACACGGGATAAAGTCGAATTGTTCCGGAAGGTAAACCTTCGTGTACCTTCGCGTCCATCTATCATTGGTCCTCGGTGAAAGCTCGGTTCTCGAGAGAAGTTGAGCCACTCTCGCCGTACCTTTCAATTTGGTGATTCGATTTGTCGAGTGATTGGATGAAATCGAAGAGGTTTAGACTTTCGGATCCGGCGAGGTTAGAAAAGAAAAGGGTTAAACGAGTTTGGATTGGTTGGTTGCCTTTAGCGGGACGAACAGCACGAACGAAATGTCGATTTTACGATTACGTTATTAGGTCGTAATTTTCTTTTGAAAGAAAATGCTCAGCTTTCCAATTATAATTACGAATGATCATTGATGGAACAAAATAAGAATTCCATCTTTTCAAATCATTCGCTTGTAACGAATATTATTATCTAGAATAATTGTTTAGATTTATTTTCGAACATTTTCGTCATTAATTTCTTCGAACGGTACATATTTTAATTTTATGTTGGGACATCGGCGACGAATTTTATAAAGTTATTTAAGCATTCTGGCTCGTTCGAATTTTAATTTTCAATACCGCACAAGCACACGTCGAGTTCTCGCGGACTCGTGACATCCTGTGCATTATCAGGTAGCGAGAGAAGTCGCGACTCGGTGAGGCAAGAACGAAAGGTCTCTCGCACGCTTCCCAAAAAGCTGCATCCCCGGTAAACTTCGACGATTTATCTAATGCCGTTGCTTGCACTTGCCCGAATATGTTTTATATATATACATATATATTTTCATGGTACTCTCTCTTTCTCACTCTTGCTCTAACGCTGTGCAAACTCACTGACAGGCTGGTAAATCCATTAATAAATTTAATTAACTCGCGGGTAGGTAACACGTCCTGACGCTTTGAACACGCCATAAGTAAACTCTAATTTCGCCACCCAACGGCGACCCGCCGCACACTAGTCGCACATGTAAGCTGTAACACGCCTTGCATTTGAGATTCGTCCCAATTAAGTGTCGGGAGCCCTCATCAACGATGTTAGCTTCGCCTTTAAAAAAATGGCCGAAAAATTATGTCGTTAAGGACCGGGCGTGGGCTCCACGATTAAAAGTCAAGGAAAACGGGTCACTTTATATGTCAAAAAAATTATCTCGTAATGTGCGGTCGTGTAATATAATATTCATATCGATGTATCAAACATTCTAAGAGTAGTACTATTTTTTATAGTTTTTTTTTATTTTGTGAAAAGTGCACTTTGAATAAAAAGTCGTAAGAGTGGTACTGTTATATTTTTTATATATTTCTTTTATTTTGAAAAAAGTGCACGTTGAAAAAAAATCGTGAAGAACCTATTCCTCTCCAACTATTTGTTTAACTGATGTTTTACTCATTTTCCATCGCAATCGGGTCTCTAAAATCGTTATTATTATTATTTTATTACAAGGACAATAAAAGCGTACTCTGTACTAAACTTTATTTGTCACGAAAACTAAATTAATTGTATGGTAAAACGACTTTAAGCTAAAAGTTAATGAGGGGTTAATCTTATGATATTATCGCAGTTACGTCCGGGTCCAAGCTAGTAGGAAAATGTTTTTATTCGCGAGGAGGTTTATCCACTCCTCATATTACGTGCATGTACAATTAACGTGTTTTAATGACCGAAAATACCTGATATTTTTGTCACGAATTTTTTAATCGTGAAAAAAATCATTTAGCGAAAACAACTTATTAAAAGATGTTAATTCAACAAGCGTGTAATATGGGAAGTGCATGAATCTTCTCGCGAATAAAAAATAATTTCCTATTACCTTGAAACCAGGTAAACTGCGAGTATATTAATATCATTATAAATCCTCGTTTCTCGGAGGATTTGTAGCACGTACATTGTACATATCCTCTTTACTCGTGAAATTATAGCTGAGACGTAATTACCATGAATAGTTTAATATCGCGAGGATTGTTCGATTCTCGTCAGAATATCCGATCGTTCATTATTAATTCTGTTATCGTACTATATCTACAATATCGAGGTTTACTCTGGACCACGATGAAGAGTCAGTTAGCGATTAATAACGGGACTTTTTGCGAATGAATTATTCATTCGTCAATATCGAATAAAAAATATTTCTATTTACGAAATTAAAGGAATATCGAATTGTATATCTACAATTAATATAATCACCAATTACATAGAATCAATCTTGCGAAATTGGAGTGCCTGTAACATAAATATCTATGTCCCCGTATATATTTCCTTTTCGTTTGATTGATAAAGCGTCCATCGATTCGTTAAACGAACGTGATTTAATTGCCTCGGTTGAATCAAAGAGAGAGAGAGAGAGAGAGAGAGAGAGAGAGCCTCGTCGATCATACTGGTTCCACCTTTCCTCAACTCTGCTCTCTGTTAAAACACAACGAAATATATTCTCTCGATTTTTCCAATTTTCCTTTGTAACATCGAGAATCGACGTTTTCATAATGAATGCTTGTATACATTGTTTTATTTTACCGTTTCAATCATTTACGTCAGTTATCACAGGTTGCGTTTGTACATACCCCAATAACCAAAGTCAATTTGATTCCCAATATTATTTCGTAAGATCATTAAAATGTTGTAAAAATCATTATTAACCCTTAGATTACGTCTTTTTTACATATGTACAATTCACACTGTAAACCCGGCGTTTCCCGTCAGTTTTTTCATCAGGTATCACTTCCCTTTCCCATTTTTGAAATTCCAACCCAAGAAAGCTTCACTGGAGCCTCAAGGACCTCGGGGTGGTGAGGCTAGAGTTAAACCGATGAATATATTGACGCTGCTTACGAAAACTAGCATGTTTCAGATTTCTTACGAAAACACGCACGCTTGATATCTGCTCGAAAACTAGCATGTTTCGGCTTTTGCCACGAAAACTAGCACATTTCGATATTCGCCGCGAAAACTAGCATGTTTCGGCTTTTACCACGAAAACTAGCAGGTTTCGACTTTCACCGCGAAAATTAGCACGTTTCAGTATCACTGGAAGTGTTTCTCATTTTTTACTCCACGTTTTTTGAACATCCTTTTTTACTCCAAATTGACGAAATATTTATGCTTGTCATTTTATACTGTTTAATTTTTTGTTTGAATTTATTTCGTACATATTTTACTGTTTGAATTTTGGTCTGCTAGGCTTATCATAAGATGGCAAACAGTAAATGCCTCGTCATTTTGGAGTAAAAAAACCGTGGACCAAAAAAATTAGATAAAGGAAAATCGAAAACAATTGTAGTGTATGCAAAGTTAACAATGTCAGTTTTTTTCCCTCTTGCTACTTCGTCTAAGACCGAACATTTATCGAGATATCTCAATCGATTGTTTTGAAAATGTTGTCAACTGTACTGTTATACTTATACTGTACTTTATACTTTAGTCGTTGATCACTCCAAGATTGTGTTTATTTTTTATGAAGTAAAAACACAATGAACGATTCTTCGGACTGTAAGTAGAATATACTTTTTATAAACAATAATTTTGTTCAATTCCATCGCTGACTCCGAAACTTGAAGTCATGAAAAATATCATTGATGAACAATTTTAGTTTCTGAGTGGTGGAATATTGCGTATCGTATTTGCGAATTGTATTTTCAATAGTGTTATTATTTTTTTAATAGAAAACGAATATAAATGTTTAAGGGTGTACGGGCGATAGACCCTTAATGTTTTTCATTTATTCCTTATAGTGCTCCCGAAAAAATTATTAAAACATTTGTGAAAGTTCTGAATCTTATTCGATTTAGTTCGGCAAATATAGTACTTTTTCCAGTGCAAATCGAAATATGCTAGTTTTCGCGACGAAAGCCGAAACATGCTAGTTTTCGCGTCGAATATCGAAACGTGTTGATATTCGTGGTGGAATTCGAAACGTGTTAGTTTTCGTAAAAAATTCGAATCGTGCTACTTTTCGTAAGCAGCGTCGATATATGGAAAACTGATGTTTTTCGTATTTTTAAAATATCGTTAAAATTCGTCAACAGTGTTAATATAAAAAATTGACAAATTAAATAGTGATTATCTTGTAAAATTTATGTGAAAATGATTTTTTAAATTTGTTGCCTAAACTTAACGTTGTATTAACTTAAAAATATTGAATATCGAAGAAATCTCATTGATTTCCATCACTACCAATCTTTTTCTTCCCTACGCTATTCTCCCTTATAATTCCGGTGACTTGTAACCCGAGGGATCAATAATCCAGGAGAATTGTAGCGGTTAGATTCGCGTTAATCCTCGAATTTGTCTAATTGAGTTTCGACCAAGAGATTTCCATAGCCAGCGCGGAAAATATCCTACATCATGCTGGTAGAGTCGATCCACACTATTCACATAATATACACTGTATATTGTAACACCTATGGGGTCGGCTAAACACGCCCAATATTGGTGAATTATGCCGGTTGCATATCGTAATCGCGCTCGGACGAACACCTCCCCCTGTTCGTTCATATGGGGTGTGTATATAATTCGAGAAGGAGTCCGAGGTAATTGAAACTCCGAACGAGAGAGAAAGAGAGAGAAACTCTACGCTAGATTTTGGGAAAACCAACAGATCGATGGCATTAATGAGACGCGAGGAGTTGCCGTGTACTAAAGCAACGTTACTGATGGTTATTTATAACTCTCAGCTGTATCCGTTTATATGAGCAATTCCATCCAAAGTCGAACAATTTTTGTTCATGAAAACTCACGTTAATTGTCGAAATTTGGTTAATTTTTTTTCTAACGATCCGCAATGCCCGTTATCTCATTGCTTTCGTACGAGAGATAACATTAACAAATTCAAACGTTCTAAAATATTGTCTTGGTGAAAAATGATTTTGCGGTCCGTTTCGCATAACCCCATACATTTATAGATGCATATGGGGCAGATGCATACGTAACTATGTTTCGGTCGACACGCCGTTTACTCGCTCATTGTGTTGCAAATATACAAGAACAGTGAGACAGAACGAGGAGAAATTGTGCGATATGTATAGAGAGAGATGGAGGGTAGGAGAGTTAGTGGAAGCAGAGGCGGAAGCACGATTTGTTTATGAATGCTCGTACTTCATTATTACGCGTTCCCGTTCTCGCAGAATTCGTTCCCACACCCTCTAGCCCCTCTGTTCATCGTTCTCATACATATTTATTTCTCACGCAAGCACCGTACACCGAACATGCATCCCGCCCCTCTCTCGGAACCAACGATCTTGCCAAGCACGTATGTATATTATCTTGTACGTATTACATATAGAAGGCAAAGTCGTTCGTCACCATCCCCGAGTTTAAATCGCTCGGGGTTGAGGCTGTAAAAAAATAAAAAATCACGTTTTTCCAATAGTTTTATGGAAATTTTTTGACTATTCGAGAAAATTGACGAACAGCGAGAAAAAGTACATCGATATATTGGCTCTGGAAAAAGTTCGTGGACTCTGAAGAAAAAAAATCATAATCGTGGCGAACGGATTTTTTGTAATTTTCGACTTTATGAATTTCTTTTCTTTTTTACGCGCCAACTACGCTAACGCAGAATTACCCCGTTCCGTACAAATCTTGCATCATTCTCTCCGCAACTTTTTCTTTTCTGTACAGATATATCTCCCTTACTTTCCCTATTTTACTAAATCGCCGTGCGCCCGCAGCGTTATACATATACAATTTTTTTTGTGACGAGAAAAATTCAGCTGCTTTTTCTCATTTTTATGGTCTAAACTTTTGGCAAAGCGCGACGGGTTGAGAGATAACAAGAGAGGGAATTTCGTCCTTAGCTACCCATCTTGTCGTTCGTTTTTCGCAGAAGAGAAAGGGAGAGGAGAAGAAATTTCCGCCTTAAATGCCGTCTGGAGAAAGTTGTACATTCGGCCGAGTCGAGAGAAAGAGTAAAAAGAGAAGAAAAAAAAAGACCGCCGAGGGTTGTATCTCCGACGAAACGGAAACTTCAAAACTGCCTTCTGTGTATTTCTTTTACAATTCTCTCTGACTGCTGGTGCATCTTTTCGTGAAAATCGAGAGACTGACCGATTTTTTGCGGATTGCCACAGTCACAATTGTCCGTAATTTACTTTTATCATTTTTTTTTTAACCATTATCAAGAAAATCGATAAAAACCCTGAGGTTTTTACATTCAAATGATTTTTCTTTCAGGAAAATAAATGGGTTTTTCTTTCATTTTCATAAATAATCATATCATCAACGAAATATCTATACTTCAATTTAAACAAATAGTTTTTGACGAAAGTAAATTCACCATAATTAAAATAAATTTAATTTTTATTGTACTAAATGCCACTATTAATCGCCGATCAATAAATAACTTTAATGTCAATTATTTTATCGTCTTAAATCAGGATTTTGCTTTTCGTTGGTTTGAAGTACACTGCGAGAATTGATTGGGTTGTAGCTTTGACCCGGTGTCACAATCAATTACATGCGATAGACATATAAAACGCGAGGGTGAAAAAAGGTGTGATTTGTGCGGACACGCGGTTACGAAGACTGACGGACAGAGTGAGGACGATATAGAGAGGGCGAGAACGATGGGGCGACAGACACGCTATATTCGATAGAGACAGTGAGACAGGGGTTCGAGGGAATTCCATTCGAGTTATCCGACTATCCCAATTGTCCTATGATTCTTCACGGAGCTCTCAGAGGATGAGAGAAAGAGAGAGGGAGAGAAATTAGAGAGAGAGAGGGAGAGAGAGAGGAGAGGTACGTCCGTCACTCAATTTCTGGAGGGATAAACTCTCAGCTGCCAGACCAGATGAGGCGATAGCCTAAGCACAAATCCATCCTTCTCACTCTGGACGAGAATTCAATTAATCTGTAACCTGGAGCCGAACGAAAGAGAAAGAGATTACGTAATTCCGTAGGTGTTAGCTTGATAATCGAGTACCAGTTTCGATATTTATAATTAGAAATCAAGGCAAACTACGTCACTCGGTGTCAAATGTAATTGAGATACGATTGATCACACAGAAAAAAAATTTCCTCTGTATTTTAAATAATCCCATTGATTAAATAAAATGTGTTAAATTGCACGTAATATTGATAATAAATTCATTAGTCAGGTGTTAAAAATAGTACGATAATATATTTTTCAATAAAGATGTACGAGTATTGTACTGGAAAGTGCGAAAAAAAGTTGTCAATATATTGTTATTCAATCTAACAATATTTTAGAATTTTTTTTTTTCACTGTTCAGGATTGCAAATCTTCAATTTCAGAGTCTCGCCATTTCGTCCCGTAATTTTCATTACAAGATAGAAATAAAATCGTAAAACACAATCGTCTTACACAATTGCTACATGAGCTTTATCCGCGATCCTCCACATCTGCTGTCTGAAAAGTTTATCTCTCTGTTTTAACGTGTAATTCCTTTGTAAACGCCCGCCGTTCAAACTTCTGGTAATAGCGATAAAAAAAAACGAAGAGACAGTGCCGATGAGATGTTTTTTTTGTGTGGTCGTCCAAGCTATCCCAAACAGCAATAACTGTTGAACGTCGTTTTTTTTCTTTGTTACAGGTTGGTAAAACCGATTTGCCTCGATCGTGCACTAAAATTTTATAGTACGTCCCGAGTTTCGTGTAATAGAGAATCGCGTGTACGATGAGCTTTTCGTTGTTGATGCCGGTACTATAACGTCGTTGTGTGTTTTCTAGTGAAGTGTTTCAGACTGCAATGTTAAAAAGGGTTTTCTCTACTCTCTTCCTACCTCCCTCTCGTTTATCATCGATACGATACCCGTTTATAAATGACCTCGAAGTTCGGTTTTGTGGAAAAAATTGCCACTTACGAATAAGTAGTATATACATATACGCGGTATAAGTCGCGAGACCGTGTGATCGTTCTTCCATGGGAATCCCAGATGCGGCGATCGAGAAAGTTCGAGATGCGAAGCTGATCGAAGCGTTTTCTTGGTACTTCGACAAATACTTGGGACAAGAACGTATCTCTCGGTGGATCTTCAAATATATGTAGAAAAAAAAACCAATATATATATTAGGGCGATTTTTTTTTTCGACTATTTTTTTTTTCAGTCCCCACCCGAAATTATGTTGGATAATAAAACAATCTAAAAAATGCCTTTTGCGGTGAAAGTGTAAATTGCACTGGTGAGTTGGTACGTGTCACTGAAGTTGATTTTTACCCAAAATTCTCGTTTTTTTTATGTTATCTCCGAAACAATTAACTTTACGAAAAAAATGTGAATAAAAAATTTGTTGGAAATTTGATTTCCTATAAAAAAGGTTTTATCGACCCAGTTGGGTCGATAAAACCTTCTAAGCAGTTGCTTAGATTAATATTTCTTGAGATATTGAACTTTATTTTAAAACATTTTTTTTTATTATTTAATATTTCATATTTTATAAATTTTATACTACTCATAAGTTAAAGTTCAATATCTCAAGAAATATTGATCTAAGCAATTGGGTCAATAGGACCTTTCTTATAGGAAATTAAATTTCCAACAAATATTTCATTTACATTTTTTTCGTAAAGTTAATTGTTTCGGAGATAACAGCAAAAAAACGAGAATTTTGGGTCAAAATCAACTTCAGTGACCCGTACCAACTCACCAGTGCAATTTACACTTTCGCCGCAAAAGGCACTTTTTTAGATTGTTTTATTCTGAGTAAATCGAAACCGAGAACAAAAAAAAATTTTTTAATTTTAAAAATTTAAAAATAAAAAATAAATAAATTTTTTTTTATTTTACTTATTTTTATTTTTAATTTTTTAAAATTTTTATAAAAAATTTTTTTTTTTTTTATTAAAAATTTTTATGCTAATATGATAGCATAAAATGCGGGTGAGTTATAGAAATTTGAAAAAAAAAATTCGACTTACGTGTATTTTAGATGGAAAATCTTCTCACGCTTTGGGAGAGTACTTAGAATTAATATTAAGAGCTGTAACTTTCAGGGAATTTCTTTTTCGACATATCCAACAAAATTTCGAGTGGGGACTGAAAAAAAAAATAGTCGAAAAAAAAAATCGCCCTAATATATATATACCATGGTATATTGGCAGTGAAGAAAATGACCATGGTTTGAACGAAAATCATAATAATGGGTGTCTTACAGGAAAATATATTTTTCCTGTAAAACTTACAGAAACATAGTAATCACAAAATTTGAACCTAAAAACGTCCATGACATCCGCCATTGTGACGTCATCGTTATTCATTCGGTTTTCCAATATAACCATCCGTATTCCAGTGAAAAATAACACGAAATGTAAAATAATAATTCATTCAATGTTGTGTTTGCATATAAAATGTATTCAAATCAAATAAATTCATTTTCCGGGACGTAGAGAAACCACGACGTGTACGTCGAGAAAGGCAACGCACGCACCACGAGTCTCCGAGCGTTAAATCTACTTTGCATCGATACCACGAAGATATTTCTCAACACACACACACACCCCCCCCGCGCCCTTTTTCCACTTTCACATCAAAGCGTAAAAAAAGCTCATCCTCAAAGGCCCTCCCTCGTGTTTTTATAATCAATTCGAAACACTCAACATGTACAAGATGAGATAAGGTTAACTGTATTATACAAGTGTATAATAAAAAAAAAATGGATCGAACACTAAAGAGCAGGTAGAGACTCTGGCAGGAGGAAAAAAAAGTAGTTTTGTAAGATGAAGAGTGTTTGTTAGGAAAAAGTTTTTATTTATTTTTCATATTTCACGTACAAGATGTAAGAGGTCAACGAGAAATTTCATCCGTAAACTTTTCAACGGATTTTGATCATCTATTCATTATGTGCACCACGTGGACGAATTATATAGTGAATTTTCTCGGGGGATGATAAAATGAAAGTACACTTTGAGAGATCGCTGTGTTGTGGAGAAAGAAATAAAAAGGCGGGATCCTTTTGCCGATGCTTCGCTCATCTCAGTACCTCACCCTTCGCCGGTGAATGAGCAAAGGGCAGGAAAACATCGAAGTGTAGGAGTTACACGGAAGCTATTGATGCTGCGGTGAGCCTCAAACGTTATATATGTATATACATATAGTGGTATATACATATAACGTTGAACTGTAGCGATTTACATGAGCGTATGATTTATTTATGTCGCTTGCACGGGCAAACAAGTAGAATTTTATAGTAGCAAACTTTACGATCCTTGTATCCTTCTTCCTACTACCCTCCAGCCCTCTACCTTTTTTTCTTGATCCCTCCTTCGGCCTGCCGAAAATCCTCGCTGCCTCTCCCTCATCTATATCCTTCGCTATCTTGGCCCAGACAGTCTCTCTCGCGAACCAAACTTTCTGCCTTGCCGTGTAGCGTCTCGTCCGATGTCTATTAGGAAACGGAGTTTGGCTACTGATCGTGTGTATTGCTCACTTTGAAAATTCAATTTCTTCTCGCACGATCCTATTTTCCTGCATCGAGGATGTGTCTCACTGTGTCTGTCTATGTACAAAACATCGGTTTGACCTTAAAGGGGGTTATAGGGTTAGACGGTACAAAAAATCGATTCTTATTTTATTTCATAAATTGTTAGTAAAACTATTGAAAAATATGTTCCCAAAATTTTAAATGAAAATTCCGACTCGTTCTATTGTTATAAGCCATTGAGGGGGGAAATAGGGTTAGGACAGCGTTTTCTCAATGATTTTCATGATTTTTTTTATAGTATAAAAAATGAATATAATTTATTGAAACTTTGAGAATATTTTATACATATATTTAAGTATATACTATAAAATTTTTGAAGAATTTCCTTGAAAAACACCGAAGAAAATTTATGACTTCCTTGACTTTGTTTTTCTTGGTACTATTTTTTCAAACGCGTTTTTCTGAAAACGACTTTTTTTGAACTTGCGTACACGCTAGTTTGAAAAGTTTTGAACCAATCGTTTTGAAAATTGGCAGTTACTTTCTTCATAGTATTGCGCTCTATATGAACCTAAAATCGGAATATTATCATTATTCGAAATAATTTTTTTTTTTGCAAATAAAGTTGTAAAAAATGGCAAAAAATTATGCTTTTTTGTTTTGACCGCTGTAAAAAATTTGATTTTCTATTTTTTTGATAGCATTTAGGTTTATATAGAAGAGAGACATATAATAAAAGTAAATTCCAACCTCGTTTGATTTCAGATGAAAATTGCGGCTTCCAGAATGTACGCAAAATGCAGAGTCTGATTGTGACCTGCAATATGGGGTCGCTAATATCTTCGGTGTTTTTCAAGGAAATTCTTCAAAAATTTTATAGTATATACTTAAATATATGTATAAAATATTCTCAAAGATTCAATAAATTATATTCATTTTTTATACTATAAAAAAATTTATGAAAATCATTGAGAAAACGCTGTCCTAACCCTATTTCTCCCCTTAAGGAGTTATACGCAGTCAGGAAACCGAAAAAAGCGATTTTTCAAGAATTTCTCCTGGAACGACAGTTTAATTTATTAACGTAAAAATTTATATACATTCGTGGTAACTTTGAACTTTATTTTCATATTTTTTATTTGTAAAAATAATGATTTTTAAAGCTGCTATAGCCGATCCTCTGGCAGCTCCTCTAAAAAAAAGGCGTCTTACCGTGAGCACGATATCTCTGGATTGGATCATTTAAATTGAAAAAACGAAAAAGATTTCGTTAATATAAGGTATTATCTGACATTTAATCGAAGGAATATTTAAAATATTAATTTTTAATAAGATGGCGGCTTCGCGAAAAAAAAAATTTGATTTTCGATAAAAATGTTGGCCCTAAATTGTTTATAAAATGGAAAATATTCATCGGCGAGAAAGAACCTTCGGTTAATCACTAAAAAAATGTATTTATAAAACTTGTATAAAAATTTGAGATCGATTGGTTTTGTCGTTTCCGAGGAATCTTGCTCATCGAATTTAAAAACACAGTTTTGAGAAAAACGCATTTCAACTTTCAACATCTACTTTCAAACGCTTCGAGATGTCTTTACAAATATGCGTGTAACTTCGAGAATATTTGTCGGATTGAAATAAAATTTTTTGTGTACATACTTAAATATATGAACATTACGAAAATGATATAACATTTTTTTTTTTTCAAATCCTGACAACGTATGACTCCTTAACCCCTAATGAAGAAGTACAGGGAGTCTGTTGAATTGGCTAAAGGATATATTATAGAATACAACAAATTGCATTTTATTAACAAGTATTTCGCACTATTACGATATAGCTCTGTACTTTCTGTCAAACATTATCAACAAAACTAAATGATGCGGAAGTAAAATATTGAAAAAAAAAAAAGAAAACAATTGTCGTTCGCCAATTATTGTTTATCAGAGCGAAAATTTCTAATCTAACAGAAAAGTAAAATGAATTCCAAAAGTTACTTCATCGTGAACGGATAAAAACGTGAGTTATATAAATTGTCCACAATATACATATATAAATATATGATTGCATGTGTGATGTAGCCCAAAAGCGGAGCGCTGGGTGGTTATACGCGTGGGTGGTTTTTCCCGTGCTAGGATTTCCGCGGTGAAAGGCAAGCAAGCGTGCGGGGTACTAGGCAGTGTCGAGAGTTGCGAGTAGTCGGGGACAGAGAGAAAGAGAAAGAGAGAGAAAGAGAGAGAGAGAGAGAGAGAGAGAGAGAAAGAGAGACGATGTCTGTCGTCATGGGAAACTTGACGGGGGCAGGAGGGTTTGGGAAGAAGGGATGAACGCGACTCTCGTAGTCATGTTCACCACAGCATCTCACGACGAACTTCCGTAATTTGTTCGGTTCGTGTCGCGAGTGTACACGCCGAGTTTGTATAAGTACATAATATACATATACATATAGTACGAGCGTTTATATCCATGGTGGAAAGCTCCCGCAAGCCTTACTATACTTGTAGCCCGAACAACCGTGCACATATTTATGTCTTCGTATACGAGAAATTTCAATTTGGTGTTCGGTTTATGAATAAATTTCTTGACTTTCGCCAAAAAATAGATTGACGGATTGTGTGAGATACGTAATTTTTTGAAGAAAATCTCTTAAGGGGGGAAATAGGGTTAGACGGTTCAAAAAATCGATTTTTTTTTTATTTCATAAATTGTTAGTAAAACTATTGAAGAATATGTTCCCAAAATTTTAAATGAAAATTCCGACTCGTTCTATTGTTATGTAGCTCTCCTTGAGGTCCCGAGCGCGCGACGTGTTTCAAACGCGTTTTTCTGAAAACTACTTTTTTTGAACTTGCGTACACGCTAGTTTGAAAAGTTTTCAACCAATCGTTTTGAAAATTGGCAGTTACTTTCTTCATAGTATTGCGCTTCATATGAACCTAAAATCGGAATAATATCATTATTTGAAATAATTTTTTTTTGCAAATAAAGTTGTAAAAAATGGCAAAAAATTATGCTTTTTTGTTTTGACCCCTGTAAAAAATTCAATTTTCAATTTTTTTTATAGCATTTAGGTTCATATAGAAGAGAGACAAATTATAAAAGTGAATTCCAACCTCGTTCGATTTCAGATGAAAATTTCGGCTTCCAGAATGTACGCAAAATACTGAGTCTTTTTTATTTTATAGTATATACTTAAATTTTATAGTATATAGTATATACCAATTTTATAGTATATACTTAAATATATGTATAAAATATTCTCAAAGTTTCAATAAATTATATTAATTTTTTATAATATAAAAAAATTCATGAAAATCATTGAGAAAACGCTGCCTTAACCCTATTTCCTCCCTTAAGGGATATGGCCACGGTAGCGGGTATAAAATCATGTGCACATATAACAATTTTTTTTGTATGAAAAAGTGATTTGTTTATAAAACTAATTACACATCTATTTAGTATATATATCAAGCAAATAAAAAATTTTTGTTTTCTGTTTTTTTGTTACACAAAATGGCCGACTACTGCTATTTGCTTTTTGATATCCTTTTTCCGCGTTGTGACATTTGGCATCCACAATTTTTCGCATAGAACAAAAAAAAAAAATTCTCGTTAATCGACATCAGAATACCTAGAGAAGTAGAAGAGGAATATTGTTTTTTTTGAATATTGTAGGCGTTTGAACTTAAAAAGTGAATTTTCATTTTGAAAAATTTCATTGAAAACTGCTCATAAAATGGAAAGTTTTAAATTAATCAGAAATTCCGTACGTACTTCTCTAGGTATTCTGATGCAGATTAACGAGAATTTTTTTTTGTACTAGTTAAAAAATTGTGGATGTCAAAAGTCACGCCGCGGAGCGCCTCAAATAAAATTATACCAAAAGCAAATATCAGTAGTCAGCCATTTTGTATAACAAAAAAAAAAACTTTTTATTAGCTTGATATTTATACTAAATAAATGTGTAATTAGTTTTATAAAGAAATCACTCTTTCATAGAAAAAAAATTGGTAAATGCACACATGATTTTATACCCGCTACCGTGGCCACACCCCTTCAAGATGCGAATTAACTTTTATCATCGAAAATGCCTGTTTTTTTTTCTCATTCTCCTTGTCCACTTTTCTCATCCTCTGTATTTCTCGTTCTAATTCTCCTTCTCCATTGTTCATCCTTACCGCTGCATTACAAAATGCATACCAGAGACTATCAATGACGTAAAGTTTAATCCAATGAATTAATTACAAACTTATACGCTCGAAATTTCGTGCACCGTTTTCTCCGGCAACGCAAATTACCATGAATATGAATTACCGCACCCTGTCCCCAACTCCCTTTTACCAACCCTCGCTTAATATATATATATACATTATATCGTCGTTACCACCCCCCCGCCCCCCCGCCCCCCGACATAACGCGATATATTCTGCACTGTAGTACAATGAAAGCATCACTTTCACCGTAGGCCCGGGGAAAACCCGATAATATCGGTAATTTAGTTCCCTCAAGCTTTTTTTTCCCACCCACGGGCATACTCCCGTTGCTGCTGTCGACCGTGGTTCCCGGTTCTTGTGCCAGATGGAGCGCACTGAGAGCTACAGCGTCAGTTGTTCGTAAAATCAACCCTCATCCCTTTGCCGTACCAACTTTAGTCCTCAATATCCCGTTGGTCATTAATGCATCTCTATATATACATATATTACGATCAAAGGACGGGCTACAAATATACATAAACAATCTGAATAATCTCGTGGCTCGTTCTTTACATTTTTCATTGCCACAGAGTCCTTTCTATTTAATATTTCATTTCAAACCGAAAAAAAATTATCGACATATCGATGATTTAATTTACGACAACTAAGAATTGCAATTAAAAACTTTAAGAGCGATACGATTTATCGAAATAATTAAAACTTCACAATTCCATGATTTATATTTAATATCATGGAAATTAATAATGCAGAGAATACGTTTTTCGACAAAAGGGGCTAATGTCGATTGCACATTACCCGAGCTTTCCACGATGAATATTTAATTACTCAAATTAACTGTTAAACGGCAAAATTTTGGTAATTCCTCGGAATAAAAATCAACCCTCATCCCTGTGCTCTTTCAACTTTAGTCCACAATATCGCGTTGGTCATTAATACATCTCTATATATATATATATTACGATCAAAGTATCGGTTACATATCGACGCTGCTTACGAAAAGTAGCACGATTAAAATTTCTTACGAAAACTAACACGTTTCGAATTCCACCACGAAAATCAACACGTTTCGATATTCGACGCGAAAACTAGCATGTTTCGACTTTCATCGCGAAAGCTAGCATATTTCGATTTGCACTGGAAAAAGTAGTATATTTGCCGAACTAAATCGAATAAGATTCAGCACTTTCACAAATGTTTTAATAAATTTTTCGGGAGCACTATAAGGAATAAATGAAAAACATTAATGGTGTATCGCCCGTCCACCCTTAAACATTTATATTCGTTTCCTATTAAAAAAATAATAACATTATTGAAAATATGATTCGCAAATACGATACGCAATAGTACACCACTCAAAAATTAAAATTGTTCATACATGATATTTTTCATGACTTCAAGTTTCGGAGTCAGCCATGGAATTGAATAAAATTATTGTTTATACAAAGTATATTCTACTTAAAGTCTGAAGAATCGTTCATTGTGTTTTTATTTCATAAAAAAAAAACACAATCTTGCAGTGATCAACGACTAAAGTATAAAGTACAGTATAAGTATAAAGTACAGTTGACAAAATCTTCAAAACAATCGATTGAGATATCTCGAGAAATGTCAGGTCTTGGACGAAGTAGCAAGAGGGAAAAAAACTGACATTGTTAACTTTGCTTACACTGCAATTGTTTTCGATTTTCTTTTCTCTAATTTTTTTGACCATGGTTTTTTTACTCCAAAATGACGAGGCATTTGCTGTTTGCTATCTTATCATAAGCCTAGCAGACCAAAATTCAAACAGTAAAATATGTATGAAATAAATTCAAACAAAAAATAAAACAGTATAAAATGACAAGCATAAATATTTCGTGCATTTGGAGTAAAAAAGGATGTTAAAAAAATGTGGAGTAACAAATGAGAAACACTTCCAGTGATATTGAAACGTGCTTATTTTCGCGGTGAAAGTCGAAACCTGCTAGTTTTCGTGGTAAAAGCCGAAACATACTAGTTTTCGCGGCGAATATCGAAATGTGCTAGTTTTCGTGGCAAAAGCCGAAACATGCTAGTTTTCGCGCAGATATCAAGCGTGCTTGTTTTCGTAAGAAATCTCAAACATGCTAGTTTTCGTAAGCAGCGTCCATATATACATAAACAATCCGAATAATCTCGTGGCTGATTGGTCCTTTACATTTTTCGTTGCCACAGAGTCCTTTCGATTTAATATTTCATTTCAAACCGAAAAAAATCATCGATATATCGATGATTCAATTTATGACAACTGATGAATTATAATTAAAAACTTTAAGAGCAATGCAATTTATCGAAATAGTGGAACCTTTACAATTCCATGATTGATATTTAACATCATGGAAATTAATAATGCAGAAAACACCGTTTTCGACAAGAGGGGCTAACGTCGATTGCACATTACCCGGGCTTTCCACGAAGAAAATTTAATTACTCAAATCAACTGTTAAACTGCAAAATGTTGGTAATTCCTCGGTACAAATATCGGAAAATGAGTCAATTTGTTCACATCTACTTTTGTTTGTTCGTTTATATTTTCAAATATAATTCCCAATACTAAGCGCATTTTCCTGCGCTCGCTTTGTCCAATTAGCTTTACGTGTTAATTGATCGAGCAATGGCCGGGGCACAGCCATTCAATGCAATGGGTCTCACACATTGATGAGCAATTACTATACACGGTCAGCAATAAAACGGCCGGACAGGCCAAACTGGGTAACGCGAAGTTTCGATAAAACCTCATACTTCATTTCATTCGCAAAAGCTATCAATGTTTCTAATTGAAAAAAAAACGCAAAAAAAAACTGAACTCAGTGCGGTAAATAGAATCGTTCCATCGTGCACGATTGAAGCACTTTCGCGATTGAAAATGAATTGGGCACGATAACAATATGGATAGCGGTTCGGGGATGAAAAAAAAGGAGGAATAATCGGCGTGATAATTAAAGAGTGAAGGAGAAAAATGGCTTTTTGTATCCGAACATTTGGAAATCGTTACTTGCAGCAATAAATCATTGAAGGTACAAACTAGGGGAGTTTAAGGCGGTAGTCTGGTCTAGAAATTTGAAAAAATCGATTTTTTTTTTCATTTTCTTATTCCTTAGACCTTTCTTCATACGCTCCTGAAAACCGTTAATTGATATTTCAAAAATTAGCCGAGAAATAAAAATTCTAAGCAAGCCGCGCGCTCAGGTAGCGCGGTCGGGAAGCAGCTAACGCAGAGGCTACTGAGTCGCTCATTTAACGGTGTCAAAACTTTGAACGCGTTTATCTCAGAATTATGTTTTTCAAATCGGCGCCCACGATATCTCGATAACTAATGGACCGATCGAGCTCAAATTTTGCACGTACCTTAGGTAGCCTGTTTCCGAGGACTGGTAGCAGAATTGAGTCGAACAATAATTTTGCCAACATTTTATAACTCGTCGAATACCCGAAAATGTAAGAAATATCATTAATGAAAGTTCAACAGGCCGCCATTTTGTCAAAAAATTTTTGTAACTACCAATTCTGCTACCAGTGCTCAGAATACTCATACAGATTGAGAATATATATATATCTTCTTTTTCAGATGCATACAACATCGTCCAGAGTGGGCGCCGAATAAGGCGGCTTTCGGCGCACCATGTTGCAACAAGGCAAAAAACTACATGAAAATATTTAAAATACTTTTTTTTTAATGTACAAGTATTCTCTAAGGATCAAAAAATGCACGTGTAAATTTTCATCAAGCCAACTTCAACGGTTTAAAAATTATTGCACATTAGAAATGACGTCAAAAATCTCGCTCTAGACCAGACTACCGCGTTAAACACTATTTTTTCGTTTACATTGGCGTAGTGTTCAGGAGAGAGCAGGAATTCGATAATTGAAATTTGTATGTACTCAAAACATGTCATGATGACGAAGAAAACTCCTGGATAATGCCTTTTTCTTCATACGAATACATTTACAATATCTACGATATTTTTTAGCTCTTTCAATATAGATGCTTTAAGGTAGTAGTCTGGTAACTTAAGCCGATTTTCATGTCTTTTTTGGAAGGCGTTTTTTTGTAGGAAAATGAAATTGAAACGTTTCGGATATTTAGGATGTTTTTATTCACATATTAAAGATACAAAAAAAAAATTTTCGAAAAAATGTAATAGTTTATTATTATTATTAATATTGATCGAAGTTGGCACCTCGAAAAAAAAGCGCGTGGGTGGCCCCGGTGATTTTGGCTCTTGATGTTATCTGAAATAAAAAATTCTTGTTAATTCTTAATCTATGGACATGTCATTCTGGTCGGAACTACCGAAGTTAAATTTATTTTTATTTTACAACCCCTTCTTTGCTAAAATGAAAGGACTTTTTTTTCCAAAGTCCGCCATTTTGTTATTTATCCATGAAATTTAACTTCAGTAATTCCGACCAGAATGACATGTCTATAGATTAAGAATTATCAAGAATTTTTGATTTCAGATAACATCAAGAGCCAAAATCACCGGGGCCACCCACGCGCTTTTTTTTCGAGGTGCCAACTTCGATCAATAATAATAATAATAATATACTATTAAATTTTTTCAAACTAATTTTTTTTTGTATCTTTAATATGTAAATAAAAACATCCTAAATATCCAAAACGATTCATTTTCATTTTCCTATAAAAAAACGCCCTCCAAAAAAGAGATGAAAATCGGCT
The DNA here is from genome assembly GCA_958009045.1 of Oxytorus armatus. Classification (NCBI taxonomy): domain Eukaryota; kingdom Metazoa; phylum Arthropoda; class Insecta; order Hymenoptera; family Ichneumonidae; genus Oxytorus; species Oxytorus armatus. The sequence goes on along the minus strand of OY253746.1, from coordinate 7,409,043 downwards.
TAAGTTACCAGACTACTACCTTAAGGAGATTTTTCTTTTTCTTCGTCGTATTATATTCGCTCCATCGGTTTTTAGCTCGGTAGATTTTCCTGCAGAGATTCCCTCTTTGATAAAACGGAAGATAATTTACTGTCCCGTTGGTAACAGCAGGTTACGGTAAAAGCTCGGACTTGCCAGTCACAGGGTAGTGTCGTTTTAGCAGATAGAGGGAGGGAATGAGAGAGAGAGAAACAGAGAGAGAGAGAGAGAGAGAGAGAGAAAGATAGAGAGAGAGAGAGAGAGAGAGAAAGAAAGATAGAGAGAGAGAGAGAGAGAGAGAGAGAAAGATAGAGAGAGAGAGAGAGAGAGAGAGAGAGAGAGAGAGAGAGAGAGAGAGAGAGAGAGAGAGAGAGAGAGAAAGGAAAACCAAGCCAGTCGATGCCGAGCTTGCTCCCTCGGTCGCAAGCGACTTGCTCGACGTGTCGGGTCAGCACAGAATTCCAATGAGCGTTTGACCATGTTTTCCCAACGAAACCTCGTCGTTCGCTTGAAGCTTCCTATGCGGGTCTTCGTGTCCTGTTCACGTGTGTATGTCCATACCACCCCTCCGAAATTGTATGCGTTTGTGTTTGTATTGTGCCGTGAAGCTGGGACTTCGAACTGGGTTGGCAAGAACTTGCTTGTTCTCCTCATAGCCGACTATACACTGTACATATATATATTTATAATATATATAATATATAATATCTATATGGTTCGGACGGAGTATATGTAGGATATAATGTACACAAGGATGGAGGGTCAACTCCCGTCGAAAAATTCCGGAAAAATCGTTGTCTCGTATAAACCTCGTGTATGTGCATCGAGAAGCAAGCTTTTTTTTTTATTTTCGCTGCAAAATGAAAATCCACAAAAATGTACATATAACCACGAGCTATTTGCACCAGCGAGCGCTTCTGATCCTGGAAACGATGGAAAATCGCTTCTCCGTTATCTTCGGTAAAAATAAATTTGAAAAATAAACAAAATTCTGACGTATAAAACACTTTTTAATTGTATTTTGTTGTTCCAATTATTGAATATCGAGCGAGTTTATGGAAAATTGACGATGCTCACTAAATGTGCACTTTGTAATTCCAAAGATTTGGCAATACCGAAGAAAATCTTTGCGATCTAAAAAGAAAAAATAATAAATAAAAAGCACTATCAAAAATAATATTTGAAAAACCTTCTTTTGGCCATTAACTTTTTTTGCAGCTAACGTTCATAAATTAAATTGAAAAATTCCACATGGCAACGATTTTTCCAATTCACGTCAAATATCCCATGATGGTTTAAAAAATTCTGAACGATCTATAAAATGGTGTGAACGTACGAAAAAAAACATTCCATTATAGAAATAATGTTCTACTCACTCGTCTGTGTTATTTCATTGAACCGTCCTCTCGTTATTCTCTATTATTTCTCATACACAACTCGGTAGCCACCGAGGGAAGAGCTTTTCCTATCCGTGTGACACGAACGTGACGTAGCTGCCTGATAAATTACCCGAACGACGACTATCACGGTTACGCCGGTGTTTTACTGGAAAGCTGTTTTCTCCATCAGTCCCGAGGAGTGTGTATATGTGTATATGTGAAAAGGGAGCGTTTGCAAGAGTCCCGAAACGCCCAAGCCGAGCTCTCAAGGAGGGATGTTACTTTTCTTCCCTTGTGTTAACAGACTCTGATAAATTATGCTCCCCGGTAAAACTTATAGCGTCGCGTAAACTCCCAGCAAAACTGTTGTTCGTATCTACGACGACTTGACATTATTATTTCTGGAATTGTTGAAGTATCCAGAAAGAAAAATTGTTCATTAGAAATATTAAATATCAAATGGTTGTTCCTCACTTATCAATGGTAATAAAATCAATGGTAAAAATGATGAAATGTATAACCACTCGAATCAGCATGATCGATTAAACGCCAAAATGTGTTAATCCCCCTGGGTCGATTCACAAAAAAATACATGCAATTCTCCACGTGCGGTTTCATCGTTAGAATAATTGCAATCGATGAGGATAATCACACTCTACGTGTACATCAATTCTGTTTCATATTTTAGCCGAAAATTACCTCTCCGCCTTTATGGCTGCGATTTATAATCGCCGAAAATGTTAAAAAAAACAAAAACGATGTCCTTTATACCATGAAGGATGACCTGTGACCACGGATAATCCCGTATCTGTTGTTTAATATGTTTACGTGATCAGAGTGACTATATATATAAGAGGGGTGGTAGGGAACGAGAGAGAGATAGAGAGAAAGCGAGAGGATCCGTTGTGTAATCTCGTCGTGTATGAATATTAATCCGGTACCGAGATTGTGGTCAAAATATCGAACTTTGGTCATGTGTATAGATCCTCTCAACCCGTTTTCGGGAGATTAATTGAGGAACCTAGATGGAAATAGTTGATGGTAGATTGTTGTCGATCTACGAGGCTCTTGCTGTTTGGTGTAGCTATTATTATTATTAAAGCATATATGTATATATGTATCTTAATTATTAATTTGTCCTCGATATTAATATACAGTTGATGAGCGTGTGTAACCTTCCAACAGGCTGACGCTCTGGAACAGGCACGTTAATCTATTCTTCGCTCAATTTTCATCCTTCGATTTGTCAGAATGCCACGAATGAGTGACGGTTGTGGACGAACGGCTCAAGAATCGTATAGTGACAAGGTAACGCGTACATTGTAGATAGAGCAAAATTGATTCACATCCATGAAGAAAAAAAAACTTAGAGAGATTTTTGACGGCATTTCTAATGTGCAATAATTTTTAAACCGTTGAAGTTGTCTTTATGAAAATTTACACGTGCATTTATTGATCCTTAGAGAATACTTGTACATTGAAAAAAAATTATTTTAAATATTTTCATGTAGTTTTTTGCCTTGTTGCAACATGTTGCTCCGAAAGCCGCCTCAATCGGCGCCCACTCTGGACGATGTTGTATGCATCTCAAAAAAAAAAAATATATATATTCTCAATCTGTATGAGTATTCTGAGCACTGGTAGCAGAATTGGTACTTAAAAAAAAATTTTGACAAAATGGCGGCATGTTGAACTTTTATTAATGATATTTCATACATTTTCGGGTATTCGACGAGTTATAAAATGTCGGCAAAATTATTGTTCGACTCAATTCTGCTACCAGTCCTCAGAAACAGGCTACCTAAGGTACGTGCAAAATTTGAGCTCGATCGGTCCATTAGTTATCGAGATATCGTGGGCGCCGATTTGAAAAACATAGTTCTGAGATAAAGACGTTCAACGTTTTCACACCGTCCGCGCAGCTGCTTCCCGACCGCGCTACCTGAGCGCGCGGCTTGCTTAGAATTTTTATTTCTCGTCTAATTTTCGAAATATCAATAAACGGTTTTCAGGAGCCTATGAAGAAAGGTCTAAGGAATAAGAAAATGGAAAAAAAAAAAAAAATCGATTTTTTCAAATTTCTAGACCAGACTACCGCGTTAAATACAAATTGCAACGAAGACTCTATTTTTCCTCTAAACTTCTAACTTGCCCACATACCAAAATTATTTCAACATTTTCGGCGCAGAACTTTTGTAATTATGTAAAGGGGTGGAGGTCACAGAAAGAAAAAAAAACATTTAGTTGAATAGTGATGAAAATGATCAAATAAAATATGTACAAATATTTTTGCAATTCTTAAACTAAGCCCTTCCAAACGATAACTGCCAGGATCGAAATTTTTTCTACAATGAAATTACACACTTTGCCTCAAAATTGGCGAAAATTTTTGTCGTGAAATGACTCGAATGGTGCAATCTATGAAAGCTTTTTTAAATCATTTAGAAGTATGTGACGGAAGGACAGACGGACGGACATCCGTGACTCGTCGTCAAGGTTTCACGTTTTTTTTTGTTGGTACATAACCCTAAAAAGACGATTTCACTCGAAGTTTGTGAACATTTTATTATCACATTTCGGTCTGTTTTCATTCTACGTTTCGCGAGTACAGAAATAATCTATTGAAACTCTAGATGGGATGAGTGTGCTTTCAATTCGCAACGGTACACAATAATATGTGCAGCGATTTCGCCGAAAGTTTGCCGTTGGTTTGTTTGCTCTCGCGGGCGTTTATATACGTCAGTTGGAGGTTTTTGCTTTGTGTCTCTCTCCCTTTCTCTCTCTCTCTCTCTCTCTCTTTCGTCCATGGAACGGCTATGAAAATGTATCAACACCAAAAGCAACGCGAGAGCTCATTGAGCTTCTTTTTTGTTTGTTTGTTGTTGTTGTTTGGATAATCACGTCAGGAGTGATAACGAGACGAGTAATACGAGAGTTACGTTATAAAATTCATAATACACGCAACTTTATACGATGCTGTTTGCCCATTCCACGTATGCAACATTGCAGCTTAAATATATACATTCATTGGCTATGTTTAATCGAATGTACTACGCATTTATGTCGTTTAATATTACGAATATAATTCGCTTTGTATAATATAATCGTTCAACAATAATTCTGTGTACTCTGCCCTCTGTTACCGCGATTCCAAACGGACTTTGAGCACTATACACCGGCGGTGCTTCGTACACGTTTGGATTTCGCGCCCGATTCGACAGCCACGGATTATCAAGGTTTGTGACTGTGGTACACAGGAAATTCAGAATTTCCTCTATCGCTATTTCCTCTGTTTGTTCACTTTGCCAATCTGTCTCGCGAACATCATACCGTTCGATTATACGCACTTTATGAGTAGTGAATTACGTTGATTTACCACTGATTGGACTGTACGAAATTTCATTTGCCTTTCCAGCCCGAAAATTGTTTTCATACAATTCCGGTTCGTATACGAGGTCTGTTCAAAAAGTATCGCGAAATTTGAATTTCCGCGGGCTACGTATATTCGATTTTCGATTTTTTTGTGGCGTTAGGTTGGTACTCGTGTCCCTCACTTATGCTGAAAAAATCGGCCATTTTGAATGTTTAGTTAATTGTTGACAGCCGTTTTCGTTAGACGTGTTTTGGCTTGTTTTCGATTTTTGCCTATTCCAAAAAATGGATCAAAGAATCTGTATCAAATTTTGTGTTAAAAACAAAATTAAGTGCGCGGACGCATTTCGAATGTTGACTGTGGCATATGATGAAGCTACCTTGGACCAAAGCAACGTTTATCGGTGGTACAAAATGTTCTCAGAGGGCCGAGAAGATGCGAACAACGAGATGCGTTCCGGACGCCCGAGCACATCAACAACAGACGAAAACATTGATGAAATGAAGAAAATAATATTGGCCAATCGTCGAATCACCGTTAGAGTAGTTGCTGAGGAACTAAACATATCGATTGGCTCGTGCTATTCGATTTTTACCAATGATTTGGGCATGAGACGGGTCGCCGCGAAATTCGTGCCAAAATTGCTCAATTTCGAACAAAAACAGTGTCGCGTTAACATTGCTAAGGACCTGTTGGACTCGGTCAGCGACGACCCAAATTTGCTCCAGAGGGTCATAACTGGTGACGAATCATGGGCTTGTGGTTATGACGTGGAAACCAAAGCTCAATCATCGCAATGGAAGCTGCTTTTTTGGAATTGGCAAAAATCGAAGACAAGCCAAAACACGTCTAACCAAAACAGCTGTCAACAATTAACTAAACATTCAAAATGGCCGATTTTTTCAGCATAAGTGAGGGACATGAGTACCAACCTAACGCCACAAAAAAATCGAAAATCGAATATACATAGCCCGCGGAAATTCAAAATTCGCGATACTTTTTGAACAGACCTCGTAAATCTGTAAAATCAGTGTCGAGCCGAAAAAATGATTTTTCACAGTCGATGACACAAAAAGTCTGTCAATGATGCGCATTTTTTTTCTTTGTAACATCATGAACATGCTCATGGCGACGACGTCTCGTTGGGTAATTGCATAAAAATGCCGAGAGTGCATAAATTATTCGGTATAAAAAGTTTTGTAGCACGTGCTTGAGGGTGTAAGACGAACGGACGATTTTTCCGAGATGTTGAAAAATGAAATGTATCATTGTGTGTGTAAAGCGTTTGCATAAATGAAAAGATGCTACTGCAAAAACCCCGTAGAGGGTTGTAAAACGGAGGATCGCGTTAGAGGCAGCTCGTGCGGTAAAACTATAGCGGGGAGGACGAGAGCCAGAGAGAAATAGGGAGCGCCCTATGTGGGAGGGATGACGGTGCTTCAATTTATCAAGAGCTCTAAACGGCGACGACACATCTTTCTATATAGTTTTCTCGTTGTAACTTCGCCGAGAAGAATGGAAGTTAAAGTGGTCGTGAGACAGTGCCTGTCTGTCGTCTTTCTTTTTTCGTTCCTCGACATCATGTGGCTATAAACAGAAAAGAACTACTAGCGCGTTAATGGAGTCCAAAAGACGTTTCACCGCTCTCTCGTTCACGTGAATCATTCTAATGTGCCCAACATATCAAACTAATACGCACAGCCTTTTTAATCGCTGTGCGTTTATCCCTAGTCAAGCAATAAAATCAAGGAAATTCTACTTTTGGACCAAAAAAATTCGGTACATTCGGCGTTTTAAAAAATCGAAACCCTAATAGATTTCAATCGATGGCTGATGTTCAAATAAATTGCCATAATACTTAATGAATAAAGGCAACTAAAAACCTGAGTGGTAAATTTATAGAGCATTTCAATGAACACAATGGATCACTTCTCATCCCCGGATCAATTTTACGGATTAATCACTGTAAATATTGTTGTAGGAAAATTTGTTTAAATCTAACACTGATTCAACCCCACTGGATCACAGAGTTCAATGAGCAAAATGATGAGGATTAGGCCCTATTTTTTGTTGTTGCTTTACAGCATTTAATATACGTCTACGTGGTATTCCGCGTAAGAAGATTAAGAACAGAAGTGCGCAGATTAGTTTCATGCTAGATAGTTAAGTCGACGTTGTGAGCGAGTAATATGCATCAACGAGAACAATGATCCCGCCTCGAGGTTAGGTATAAATCAGTTTCACGTCTGGCAAACGTTGTGTGGCCGCGCGAGTATAAGGGATGAACCCGTGAATTGATATCCTCTCCTCCATATTCCCGCGCGGTTTGTGCGCTCGAAGAGCCGTACACGATAAAGGGAGAGAGAGAGAGAGAAATAGAGAGGAGAGAGAGAGAGAGAGACCATCGTTGGTAAAAATGTAGTTCGAAGAGGGAAGTTCGAGAAGCGGATTCCGGCAACCGGGAGTATTTTCTACTCACCCGGAATATATAACCTGACGTGAATCTCGAAAGAAGCGTCTCTCGCGTGCCATGGCTTGTACTCTTTCTTTTATACATTCATATACACACATACACGCAGATAAATATGTATATGTAAGTATGGTTGCTTATCACACGTGTACGAAAGCTGAGGTAGGCAGAGTTACACGCTCTTCCTGCGGATTTTCTGCTAGTCGGTCCGATAGCTTCTTATCGGATAAACGACGGATATGCTCGGTGGAAAGCTCTTGCGAGAGAAGGCCTGCATCAGCTACTCTCTCGATCTTTTTTATTTCTCTCAAACGTCCCACGATCGTGCGATTTAAGTCCCGTATGATGAACATTAGATAGCTGTTCAAAAAAAGAAGTGGCGAAATTGGAACACAGTCGAGATACGTTTAAGGAGGGAAATAGGGTTCGGACAGCGTTTTCTCAATGATTTTCATGAATTTTTTTATAGTATAAAAAATGAATATAATTTATTGAAACTTTGAGAATATTTTATACATATATTTAAGTATATACTATAAAATTTTTGAAGAATTTCCTTGAAAAACACCGAAGATATTAGCGACCCCATATTGCAGGTCACAATCAGACTCAGCATTTTGCGTACATTCTGGAAGCCGCAATTTTCATTTGAAATCAAACGAGGTTGGAATTTACTTTTATTATATGTCTCTCTTCTATATGAACCTAAATGCTATCAATAAAATAGAAAATTGAATTTTTTACAGGGGTCAAAACAAAAAAGCATGATATTTGCCATTTTTTACAACTTTATTTGCAAAAAAAAAATTATTTTAAATAATGATAATATTCCGATTTTAGGTTCATATAGAGCGCAATACTATGAAGAAAGTAACTGCCATTTTTCAAAACGATTGGTCGCAAACTTTTCAAACTAGCGTGTACGCAAGTTAAAAGAAAGTCGTTTTCAGAAAAACGCGTTTGAAAAAATAGTACCAAGAAAAACAAAGTCAAGGCAGTCATAAATTTTCTTCGGTGTTTTTCAAGGAAATTCTTCAAAAATTTTATAGTATATACTTAAATATATGTATAAAATATGCTCAAAGTTTCAATAAATTATATTCATTTTTTATACTATAAAAAAATTCATGAAAATCATTGAGAAAACGCTGTCCTAACCCTATTTCCCCCCTTAATGGCTTATAACAATAGAACGAGTCGGAATTTTCATTTTAAATTTTGGGAACATATTTTTCAAATTGTTTTACTAACAATTTATGAAATAAAAAAAAAAATCGATTTTTTGAACCGTCTAACCCTATTTCCCCCCTTAATCAGTATACGAATACTCCGATGAAAAGAGAATTAATTAGCGGAAACTAATTGTTAGCAAGGTTAGAAAAGTTTTTATTCGATCTCGGACATTCTTTGATTTCGTCAGCACATTCGTCATTTTGTTTCCCGTAAGAATGTAAATAGGGGGTTATTTGAAGCTCTGACGTGGTATTTTGTTAAACTCAAAATTACGAATAGAAACAAAATTGCATTGACTGAAATGAGATTATTGGATGAAATGTTATTTTTATTGATTTTTATGAGAACATTTTTTTTTATCACGATAATAATACTTTTAACGAGCACTGAGAAAAGTTAAAAGTATTAACTCGCGTTGCACGACTTTGAAGCTTTTGAAAAAAACTTTGCTGGATTATGGAGGATATACTTTTCTACCCTTAGGGAGGATAATTTATTCCCTGGAGGCGTACTGTCGAAGTTAATGACTCTAATATAGTCAAGAGGTATTAAATCTAATGAAACTTAACTTTTTTTTTAATCCTAGTCTTCGTAACGCAGCTTTTCTGATTAATGAAAAAAAAAATGCCTTATCTTTATCGTCAAATGTTTCGGTGAAGTCGTTAAAGCGTCGTTTCCAAACTTCGTGAATAAAAAAATTTTGAATCTCCGCTGAACCTTGTAATAAAAATTATACAAAGTCCGATAATGATAACGATACTAGAAGCTCGGAAATTCTTAATTGGAGCTAGAATTTATATTCGTCTCGTTTTTCCCTCTGAAATTTCCAACGATTAAATTGAACAACGTCAGAATTTCGGTGATAAAACCGTGCGAGGATTATTTCCGAGCTTTTTTCGTACGAGAATCTCCGGTAGTTGACGTGACGTGACGAGATTAAGATCTCTCAGGTTTCACGAGAGCCTCTCTCTCTTTTCTCAGTGAGGAAAATTAAATTTATGTTCTTCTCTCGTTTCTTTTGGAACGTCGCATTCCGAGATCGAGGCTAGGGTAGCGTTTTTCTCTACCAAGTATTACGAATAAATTTGATGTATATTAATATTTGTGTCACATATGTGGGGCATTTGTTGAAAAGTTGCAACTTCAGTATCGTCTTTTTTGATGCTATTGTTTCAACTTTATTTAAATCCACATTTAAATTAAAATCTGTCGTTCAGAATTGAAGAAATCATGTATTACATCGTGGATCAAGCCTGAGCCTATTCGTAACGAAACGTTCGTTGATTTCGCATGAAATGGCCGATACCCGTATGCGTTTCGGAGAACCCGCTTTAAAGCTCCGCCTGCTCGTGCCTGCTTTGTATGCGGCCTGTACTCGTTACCGCACGTCAAACCGGATCGCCCAGTGTAGCATACACGAGATAGACGTGTCTATATTAAAACGTTGTCGAATAATGCGTGAGCCCCACCTATCAGCCCATCACTCACTGATGCATGGTGTATTCTTCATGGAGTAGTACACCATGCTACCCCATGCTACCCCACGCTACTTTTTGGCTGATATCATTTTACGAACGAAAACAACCAATAACGGATTTAACACAGTGAAATTTTGAGATTTCAATTTTAAACTTTCATCAGCGACGAAGTACATTAAATTTTTGATACTGAACTTATCGAGAATATACAAACGCATTTGAGTTTCTCAGATTTTTTATTTCATCACGAAACGTCAAAACGTTCAATTTTAATCAAACTTTAGAATGCAAAGCTACAAAGAAAACAGCACGATAAAGTTTCTTAATGTTTTTTTTTTCAAATTTAAAAAGCTTTCGCTACGCGCAAGAATACCAAGTAAATTAAATGTTTGATACTGAATTTATCGAGAATATACAAACGGATTTGTATTTCCCAGATTTTTTATTTCACCGCGAAACGTCAGAATGTTCAATTTTAATCAAACTTTTGAATGCAAAGCTACAAAGAAAACAGCACGATAGAGTTTCTTAATGTTTCTTTTCCAAATTCACAAAGCCTCCGCTATGAGCAAGAATACCAAGTAAATTAAATGTTTGATACTGAATTTATCGAAAATATACAAACGGATTTGTATTTCCCAGATTTTTTATTTCACCGCGAAACGTCAGAATGTTCAATTTTAATCAAACTTTTGTATGCAAAGCTAGAAAGAAAACAGCACAATAGAGTTTCTTAAGGCGGTAGTCTGGTCTAGAAATTTGAAAAAATCGATTTTTTTTTCCATTTTCTTATTACTTAGACCTTTCTTCATACGCTCCTGAAAACCGTTTATTGATATTTTAAAAATTAGCGGAGAAATAAAAATTCTAAGCAAGCCGCGCGCTCAGGTAGCGCGGTCGGGAAGCAGCTAACGCAGAGGCTACCGAGTCGCTCATTTAACGGTGTCAAAACTTTGAACGCGTTTATCTCAGAACTATGTTTTTCAAATCGGCACCCACGATATCTCGATAACTAATGGACCGATCGAGCTCAAATTTTGCACGTACCTTAGGTAGCCTGTTTCTGAGGACTGGTAGCAGAATTGAGTCGAACAATAATTTTGCCGACATTTTATAACTCGTCGAATACCCGAACATGTATGAAATATCATTAATGAAAGTTCAACAGGCCGCCATTTCGTCAAAATTTTTTTTACGTACCAATTCTGCTATCAGTGCTCAGAATACTCATACAGATTGAGAATATATATATATATATATTTTTTTTTTAATGCATACAACATCGTCCAGAGTGGGCGCCGATTGGGGCGGCTTTCGGCGCACCATGTTGCAACAAGGCAAAAAACGACATGAAAATATTTAAAATAATTTTTTTTTTAATGTACAAGTATTCTCTAAGGATCAATAAATGCACGTGTAAATTTTCATCAAGACAACTTCATCGGTTTAAAAATTATTGCACATTAGAAATGACGTCAAAAATCTCGCTCTAGACCAGACTACCGCGTTAATGTTTTTTTTCCAAATTCACAAAGCTTCCGCTACGAGCAAGAATACCAAGTATATTAAATGTTTGGTACTGGACTTATCGAGAATATACAAACGGATTTGAATTTCCAACATTTTTTATTTCATTACGAAACGTCAGAATGTTGAATTTTAATCAAACTTCGGAATGGAAAGCTACAGAGAAAAAAAACAAGACGACAAAGTTTCTTAATGTTTTTTTTTTCCGAATTCACAAAGCCTCTTCTACGAGCAAGACCAATATACCTCATTCGTACAAAGAAAGCTTCGTGACTAATAGGAGCAAAAAAATGAGGAAGCAATGTGTAAATTTAATTCTTGTTTTGCAATTTATTTTTATCCAGTGACCTGTCAGAAATTTGACAGTTTCGAATATTTTCCGCCGCCCACGACGATGCTTCGCCTGTGAAATACTCCATATCTAATATATATACATATAATATCGAGTGAAATATGTTTTCTATGTAAATTACCGGAAGCCTGGTAGAGGGCGCTGGCAGCTTTGGTGCATATGAGTTTGGCGCCTATGTATAACTTCGAGGCCGGGTATTCCCTGTTGCGGAGATTTTGCGGTTACGTTGCGCTATACGTACCACAGCGGCAACAATACTTAGTACCAAACTCGTGCTACGTAACGTAAACTATCCACAAAATATACATATAGATATTTATTTACATGTAAATATATAACCAGATAAATTGATGGTTTAACGTGAAAAGGGCGTTAATTTTGTGCTTCTAGGACACATGAGAAGCCTTTTTTGCTTGGAAGCCAACGACCGATGCGTAAAATGACCTCGAGGTATGGCCATCGCGACTCGGTTTACCGAGATTTAGAACTGAAATCACACGAGAGATTTTCTATCTCGGGCGTATCAATGTCGATTATCATTTCCCCACAGGTACGTGTTCGTTGAGTACAGTTTTTCTACAGCATTGTGGTGCAATGGATATAATTGGAAACTGGATAGGATGAGCGACGTAATGACGAACACCCGAGGGTAGTGTTGCTTTTCTTTCCGCTAAAATTTAATTTGAAAGTCGTAATGAAAGGAAAACGACGAATAAACGAATAATTACTTTATCTTTTATTGATTTTATTGATCGAAAAATAGAGCACGATATTCGTCATTGCGCAAACCTAAGAATAATCGCCAAAATCCTATGGTTTAATGACAAACCAAATTAAATCGTCATAAGAACATAAGATCTGTCGATAACAACGCTGCTCACCCCGCAATACCAAAAGGAATAATATATTACTCGTTTATTCAATAATCCATTATTGTTATTGTTAATTTGCTCGAGACAACAACAAAAAATCATTATTAAAAAATATCGTTTCCTCGGAAATATACTAAAAAAATGTTCTCACTATCGCATCAACAAAGACCGCGTGTTTGCGGGTTCTGTTAAAGTCAAGAGATTCTCTCTCGTCGGTTATATCTTCGTGGTGCTTTTTTTTCCCTCGTGCGAGAAAGAATAAAGTATATCGCGGCACAAAAAGTCTGGCAAACTTCCGTGCCACCGGTGAAATAGCGTGGGAAATAAAGAGAGAGAAAGAGAGAGGGAGAGAGAAAAATATATATATGAGGGAGGCATAAAAAAATAAGAGGAAGAGAGAGAATGAAGAAGCGCGAGGATGCGACGCGTTTGACGTCGAGAGGAGAGCCTCTGGGTTTAGCGAAGTTGGCAATAAAAGATTTAATAACCTCGTGGGAGTGTAAGCCACCGCCAATCTACGGTCATACTATATATATATATACAATATACCTAGGACGATGTACACGCGACCATGATGTAACATGCCGAGGAAAAGTAAAGGCGCACAGCGTCGAAGCCTTTACGAGCACTTTAAAAGCCCTCTTTTGGGATCGTATATATGAGGAGTAATATCTACAGCACAGTAGCTCGCAGAGAAAGTCACACGACTGCTTATATACACGTATAAATTTATATACACTATATCATGACATGGGATCATGCTATTCTCACCCACTTTGGCTCATATCCTCCATACTCATCCTTCTTCAAATTGAATAACCTGTTTACTACACACATGCACATACACACACATATATATATATACTTTTGTGAGTACGTGAAAATTTCATTTAAACATTTCAAGACCTTATTTGAAGATGGAATTTTTGAGGGTTGTTGCGCGAATAAAAAAAACAAATAGGCAGGATTTATGCATTGGTTTAAAAAAAACATAAACGAATAAATATGTGAGCCGACAAAAGTTAGCTGGTAAATTTTTGAGTGCGTGAAAACTTCATTTCAACATTTCGAGATCTCATTTGAAGATGAAATTTTTCAGGCTCATTGCGCGAATAAAAAAAAACAAATAGGCAGGATTTATGCATTGATTTAACATAAATAAAAATACAATTGTCCGGAAGATTTTTATTTTTGTTTTGCCATTTTCTCAAAAAATCTAACATCGAATATTCAAGGGGATTTAGGTCAATTTTTTAAATCCGAAAACGTCGTGGGTGGGATTTGTAGAATGCCGTTTCGTTCACTGTGACGAAACTTTGAAAAAATGGCGAATTAGGGAACTGAAAAGTTATGCAGTAAGTTTCAAAAACCAGCAGTTCGCCATAGCCATTGTTTTCCGACTTTACGCAAATCTTAACGTCTCATTAAATACTCAATGTTTCGTTGATTTAAAATTTTGAAAGATCATTGTCGTTTTTCGTGTATTTCTAGAAGGTCATAGAGAGAAAATAAAAATGATCAAGCCTGGAAGTCGAAAATTCTGTCGATTTTGCACTGGAGTTGCACTGCAGATACGTGAGAGATTTTACAACCAGTAAGAGTAACAATTAGAGGGGGAGAGATGTGTTTGAGGCGGTTGGGAGGAGACTCTGGCATTGCTGGAGTTGCGCCCTTCGCAAAAGCATCTAACCAGCACGTAGTACGAAGCTTTACGTACATATACATATATCTATGTGTGTATATATATATATATATATATACCCGAAATTCGTAGCTCTCGCTTAATTACTCGGAATGCTTAAATACCCAGATGTATTACATGCCAACGGCACCGCCTGTCGTGGTTGCACAGGCAGCGATAGTTCTCCATTTTCCCCTTTCCGTGCGCCCGACACTCCGCCGCCAACTCACTCTCCACTCTCTCTCTCTCTCTCTCGCGTCCTGACAATCCGCATTTCCCAGGATATAATTAACAAAGATTTCAAACTAATTGCCGACTCGAGTATACGCATTTATACATACGTCGCCCGCGCACTCCTTCACGAATTCATACCGTAACTTAAAAATTTGATTTTTCTTACATAGACCGCGTATATCTCGACCTCCAAGAGTCCTTAAAATCCGCTCGACAGCTTTTTAACGTTAAGGTAGTAGTCTGGTAACTTAAGCCGATTTTCATGTCTTTTTTGGAGGGCGTTTTTTTCTAGGAAAATAAAAATGAATCGTTTTGGATATTTAGGATGTTTTTATTTACATATTAAAGAAAAAAAATTGTTTTGAAAAAATTTAATAGTTTATTATTATTATTATTATTGATCGAAGTTGGCACCTCGAAGTTGGCAGCCCGGGTCCTAACTTTTTTTCTACCGAACCGATTACTTTCAAATTTTAACAGGCTACTCTACACACTTATAGTTCTCGTCGGAACTACCGAGACATTTTTTCACCACTAACTTTTTATTTTACAACCCCTTCGTTGCTAAAATAAAAGGACTTTTTTCCCCAAAGTCCGCTATTTTGTTATTTATCCATGAAAATTAACTTCAGTAGTTCCGATCAGAACTATGAGTGTGTAGAGTAGGCTGTTGAAATTTTAAAGCAATCGGTTCGGTAGAAAAAAAGTTAGGACCCGGGCTGCCAACTTCGAGGTGCCAACTTCGATCAATAATAATAATAATAATAAACTATTGAATTTTTTCAAAAAATTTTTTTCTAGTATCTTTAATATGTAAATAAAAACATCCTAAATATCCAAAACGATTCATTTTTATTTTCCTACAAAAAAACGCCCTCCAAAAAAGACATGAAAATCGGCTTACGTTACCAGACTACTACCTTAAAAAATCAAAGACGTCGTTTAAGGGTTGAAGAATTAAAAAACAAAAAAAAACAGTAATTCACATCCAATCAAATTTATAATTAAACAAAAGTGTGTTCGATCGTTTGTCAATTAGCAACAAGTTCGAATATATTTTATTCAATAGAAATCTATTTTTTGTTTGGGTTTTTTCCATTCTAATCGAGCTCTCTGCTCGAATCAAATAAAGTCTTTTTTTATTCTCGTATATTTCGCGGAGAAGGATAAACCGCGTGAGAATTCTAAGGGAATATATATTGGTTGCAATCTATTCCACTTTAGCGCGAAAGGGATCCTTGGCGCCATCGATAACCGCACAGCAGTAAGATATCTAAAATGGAATTATCCGGCCTTAACACTTTCCGGATGTGTCTGGGGCTTCTATCAATGTGGAGCTTTTTTGCTAGACAGCGACTTGTTTGTTCTGCAGTTCTACATATTTATTCGCCTCTATATCTGTCCTTTATCTTTACTCGTTCGCAGTAAACGTTAACCTCTCAATACAAGCTTTCTGGTTTTTATCATTCCAAGTAAAACATTGGAATTGCCCTTATATGGCACATTTCATTGCAAATCGACGAAGCCAAACCTCGCAATTTCTTTTCGATTGATTTCTTTTATATTATCCAGCCAATTAAACGGAGTATGTTCTCGATTTTGTTTGTCACTAAATAATCAAAAAATGTAAGTGTCATTTAATTTCAATAGTTTCTGTCTCATAAATAATCAACTTAACACTAAACGTACCGGCACATAAGGAGTCATTTGACCCCTTATGAAATAAACGTTGGTTTTTAGAAAGAAATTCTTAATTATTAAAGAAAATAATTCGTAACGTAACTTCTGATTTCTAATAAAATAATCAAACAAATTTACAGAAAGTCAGATGAGCAAAAGAAATAACAATGGACGTACAAAATTAAAGTAAATTTTGAAACGGATCATTAGACCCCCGCTTGGTGTTTAACGCGTTTAGTATTAATCGTCATGAAGTGTACTTTCGTGTGAATTCCGAAAACTTATCGACAATTTTCTTATCACCAAACATCTCAAACTTCGACATATAACGAGAAAAAGGTGAAATCCAGGTATGGCTGAAAATGTAGATTGATATAAATGTCACGGATTTCGGAAAATTTATTTTTCAACTTTAACTGAACATATTTCGAACGAATCATAACTCTCGAGCACGGAATACAAAAAAAATCTGCCATAAATTGAGAGTACCCATTTGGATGAAGAAAATGAAAAAAATATCGAACGAATCAACAACAACAACAACAAAAATGATAATGGTGGCTGTTCGATTTCGGACGTAATGTCCTATTGGTAAGTAGGACATTACTGGACACCAGGGTAATACGTTGAGCCGACAATTAACGTAGATCGTAGTATATATATATATATATATATATATATATATATATATATATATATATATATATATATTATACACCATAGCCAGTAGTATATCCGTACCGCGACGCGCCGTGCATGCTGTCTGAGTAGTACAAACCTACGTAATGGCGTCCACGTTCTAGGTGGTACAAGCTATATACATATATGTATATAATACGTCATATCACTGGTTCACTCGAATTTACGGTCATCCGTCAGTCCATCGATTCCGTTCTCCTTACAGCCGATGTAAATTCGGTCAATCCATTTCGATTTCATTGGGGTTATTAATATACGCTATGATCTGGTACCCGCGCGTTAACCACATTGTTGTTTCATAGAATTAGGAAATTCTCAACGTTCACGTACCATCGAACGTCTATGCGGCAGAGCATCGCTAATAGAAGTGAATTCGTAATTTTGCTCGGTTTACCTTTGTCGAGCGAAACATTGGAAATTAATTAGAGTGATAGGTGAGGTACAATGATAGATCAAAACATTACGCCGCGTGTGCGGCTCGTGCGGCTCGCGTGTGGCCAGCACGGCTGGTGTGCGGCCACTGAAACTCTACAACTTTTGTATGAAACATCTTTTTCAAATACGCTTTATTTTTTAGATATTCGACCGGTCCGGAATTTTTTGTACACCCTGTCACGCGTTTGCCTGGTGCACCGGCGAAATATCAGGTTGTCCAATGATTTATGCTCCGAATTATAGTACTGCATTATACTATACATACGAGGTCTGTTCAAAAAGTATCGCGAATTTTGAATTTCCGCGGGCTAAGTATATTCGATTTTCGATTTTTTCGTAGCGTTAAGTTGGTACTCATGTGCCTCACTTATGCAGAAAAAATCGGCCATTTTGAATGTTTAGTTAATTGTTGACAGCTGTTTTAGTTAGACGTGTTTTGGCTTGTCTTCGATTTTTCCCTATTCCAAAAAAGCAGCTTCCATTGCGATGATTGAGCTTTGGTTTCCACGTCATAACCATAAACCCATGATTCGTCACCAGTTATGACCCTCTGGAGCAAATTTGGGTCATCGCGGACCGAGTCCAACAGCTCCTTAGCAATGTTAACGCGACACTGTTTTTGTTCGAAATTGAGCAATTTTGGCACGAATTTCGCGGCGACCCGTCTCATGTCCAAATCATTGGTAAAAATCGAATAGCACGAGCCAATCGATATGTTTAGTTCCTCGGCAACTTCACTAACGGTGATTCGACGATTGGCCAATATTATTTTCTTCATTTCATCAATGTATTCGTCTGTTGTTGATGTGCTCCGGCGTCCGGAACGCATTTCGTTGTTCGCATCTTCTCGGCCCTCTGAGAACATTTTGTACCACCGATAAACGTTGCTTTGGTCCAAGGTAGCTTCACCATATGCCACAGTCAACATTCGGAATGAGTCCGCGCACTTAATTTTCTTTTTCACACAAAATTTGATACAGATCCTTTGATCCATTTTTTGGCAAAAATCGAAGACAAGCCAAAACACGTTTAACCAAAACAGCTGTCAACAATTAGCTAAATATTCAAAATGGCCGATTTTTTCAGCATAAGTGAGGGACATGAGTACCAACCCAACGCCACAAAAAAATCGAAAATCGAATATACGGAGCCCGCGGAAATTCAAAATTCGCGATACTTTTTGAACAGACCTCGTATATACATAATAATACACACAGACTATATATATATAGAGTTATTTATTATATATAGGTACAATAAAAAAGTATGTAATTACTGCTAGCGAAAAGGACGTAATGATTACGGTTTAGCATGTAAAGTGATGCGAGCTATACATTCTTCTCTTTCCTACAACAGCCGATCGACGCACTAATACGTTATATGTATATGGGACATTCCAGGCCAAATCGACAAATCGAATGACCGACAATTTTATGTATTTTTTCTTCACTAATTATTATAATATTTTCATTAAGGGGTACATTTGAAATCTAAAATCAGCTGCATTTATTTATAAAACTAATTCCACATCTATTTAGTATAAATATCAAGCTAATAAAAAATATTTTTTTTCGTTATACAAAATGGCCGACTACTGATATTTGCTTTCGGTATCGTTTTTTTTCGACGTACTTCTCTAGGTATTCCGATGTAGATTAACGAGAATTTTTTCTATTTCGTTCTAGGTAAAAAATTGTGAATGCCGAATGTCACGCCGCGGAAAAATGATACCAAAAGCAAATAGCAGTAGTCGGCCATTTTGTATAACAAAAAAACAAAAAAAAAATATTTTTTTCAGCTTGATATTTATACTAAATATAATTAGTTTTGTAAATAAATCACTTTTTCATCCAACAACAAAAATTGTTAAATGTGCACATGATTTTATACCCGCTACCGTGGCCGTAACCCTTAAATAATATTAAGGTATTTCACGATAGAAAAAGAATTGACGATGTATTTTATGGGTATTGAAGTGAAAATCAACTGAAACAACTTTCTCATGTATTTTATTTCATTATACAAAATTGCTAATATTTCTCATTATTTAAAAATATTGTTTATTAACCAAGTACCTAGTGTTAATGTAACGCTTTCATTGATAGCAACCAATTATAGAAAAAAATTTAAAAATTCGTGCGGATCACTTTTTCATGTCGCCCTAAAACAGGGGAAAAAAAAAGAATCATTAAGGAGGGAAATAGGGTTAGGACAGCGTTTTCTTAATGACTTGCATGCATTTTTTTATAGTATAAAATCTATAAAAGATGAATATAATTTATCGAAGTTTTGAGAATATTTTCTACATATATTTAAGTATATATTATAAAATTTTTGAAAAATTTTCTTGAAAAACACCGCGGATATTAGCGACCCCATATTGCAGGTCACAATCAGACTCAGCATTTTGCGTACATTCTGCAAGCCGCAATTTTCATCTGAAATCAAACGAGGTTGGAATTTACTTTTATTATATGTCTCTCTTCTATATGAACCTAAATGCTATCAAAAAAATAGAAAATTGAATTTTTTACAGGGGTCAAAACAAAAAAGCCTGATTTTTTCCCATTCTTTACAACTTTATTTGCAAAAAAAAAATTATTTTAAATAATGATAATATTCCGATTTTAGGTTAATATAGAGCGCAATACTTTGAAGAAAGTAACTGCCAATGTTCAAAACGATTGGTTGAAAACTTTTCAAACTAGCGTGTACGCAAGTTCAACAAAAGTCGTTTTCAGAAAAACGCGTCTGAAAAAATAGTTACCGCTCGGTTATACACGTGGCGCGCTCGGGGCTTGAAGGAGAGCTACTCACTTTAATGGCTTATAACAATAGAACGAGTCGGAATTTTCATTTAAAATTTTGGGAACATATTTTTCATTAGTTTTACCAACAATTTATGAAATTTAAAAAAATCGATTTTTGGAACCATTCTAACCCTATTTTCCCCCTTAAGAACGTGACGATTCAGCGTCGAATATCTCTTATATAAATATAATTGTGTACATTTATGCAGGTACGAGTGGTGCTCGTCATAGGCAACTGCTGCACGCAGACGACTGTAAGAAGGTCCCACTATAACACCGATTGCACGCGAATAACTTCGGTTCTCCGTGGTGTGAAATTAATTTTAACTGTTCGTTAATTAGTTTGGGACAACTATGCGAGAGTGTAGAGAGAGAGAGGGGAGTGA
Organism: Oxytorus armatus; assembly: GCA_958009045.1. Lineage (NCBI taxonomy): Eukaryota > Metazoa > Arthropoda > Insecta > Hymenoptera > Ichneumonidae > Oxytorus > Oxytorus armatus. Next base: position 7,388,416 of record OY253746.1, on the reverse strand, counting down.
CGATAGCGGAAACGATGAGGAACACATGGAGATCCACGTACGAGGACTCGATGTATACTTATGGAGAAGGAAAACGAGGGGAGCAATAAAGTTTTGTCGCTTGAAGATCCTGTGACAAAGAAAGTTATTCATTTTTCTACCCTTAAATGACGCTGAAGCGTGCAGACAGACCTAGCAGACGCGACCGTGTAGCGGAAGTTGGTTATGAGCGTGCCTGTACGGGCTTTGTTATAATGTAGTATACGGCGCCATATTTTCGTTAATAATCAACAAATGCCGTCAACAGGACAAACTATATGTCGATCGATTCGTCTCGTTGTGAAGAATAATTCACTAAATTGTCAATGGTCTACGCGCATCGGGATTTCTCGCGCGCAACGAGTCTGCACAACCTCCCAGATCATGGTTGCTCCTGGATTAAACTCAAGAAGCTTTACAACTGCTTTCGTGGAAATGTGTGCCGCATTTTTGACATCTCACAAGAGAATATTTTCATTAAGGGACTATAAGCAGTTCGAAATTTCAATCGGTCCGGCAAATGTTCTTGGAGATATATGCATATTTGTAAGGACGCTCGGAGCGTTACAAAGTAGACGGCCTAAAGACCGGAGTAGCAGCATGAAACTTTGAACGCGTTTTTCTCAAACCGGTGTTTTCAAAGTCGATGAGCACGATTTCTCAAAAAACGGCTCAACGGATCGGTCTGCAATTTTAACACAACCTTTTCAGATATACTCTTCAGGTGTTGATCGAAGCAATAAGATTTCCGATAATTATTTCTATTTCTCTTAAACAATTCATTGAAAAAATTTTGGTCTAAAACTGAAATTTTTTCTTTTTGGATCCGACATTTTGTCAAAAATGAAAATTTCGACTAGTCCTTCGATCAATACCTAGATTTTGTCTATCCACTAATAGAATCTTTTTGCATTTTTTTATTTTAAATAATCCAAACCGGAGATATCGTGCTCACCGCCAGACAACTTTTTTTGGAGGAACTCCAGGAGATCGTCTACAGGAGCAGTGTAAATAAATATTTTTGAAAATGAAAAATGCCGATATAAAGTTAAAAGCTACCACTACATTTATTAATACTTCTTGTATTTGTCAAATAAAATCCCCTATCAGAAAAAATTCGTAAAAAACCCCATTTTTTTTGGCCTTGTAACTGCGTATAACCCGTTCAAATATCGAATTTTCGGTCTTGCCCTGCTTTATCTCGCTTCGACCGAGATTACTTTCTCATTTAGGCATGCCGAAATGAGAAAGTCTAGACATTCCTCAGAATGTCTACACTTTCCAATAACTCAAAGTTATTAGCTTGATGACAGTGGATTTTCCCTGATTATTGTAATTTGATACATTTCGAGATAAACTTTTTTTCGATACGCATGTTTTTTTTCATTTCCACCCCTAGTAAATTCGTTAAAAGAGAAAAGTTCATTATTTAAGAGTGTATGTTAATGGAGGGATTTTTTTACGAAGAAGTAATGTCATTTAAAAATGTGTACATCTTGCGAAATTGTCATTTTATAAACTGGAATTTAATCGATCTTCAAAAACGGTATATTTAGTTTCATAAAAAAATTTGCATTGATTATACAAAATTATTGTCTATTCTTCGAATTGAGTTTATCAAGTGGCTCTGTTAACGATCGGTTTATATACATATATAGAAGTTTCATCATCGAGTCACCCTAAAGACAAGATACATAACCAGACAGAACGAACAGGGGTAGTAGCAACTAGAATGTCCCGTATTTACTCGTTTCCCGTACCAACTATTTATGTATGGAACACTCGACGGGTGGATAGTCGGTTGGTTGCCATATTCCCATCCCCCTTCTCCCTCGCCGCATCGCAAAAGCTCTCGGTATTTGCGTATCGATGCTACTGCCTGACGTTACTCAGCTACGCCACACCGACGAGTCGTTAGACGATTAAATATTCATGAGTGAAGCACAGAGAGTATCGAAACGCTAGAGTGGAGGAGTATATTTACTATATAGAGTATATGGTTTACCGTAAGATATAAGAGTGTCAGTGGTAGCACAGGGGGACCACGAGAGCTTAATATATACCATCTAGCACCGCGCGACACGCAGAGAGCGTCACTCGATTGGAAAAAAAGAATAAAATAATATTTTACCGAAAGTACTTGGTTGACGTTGATAAAAGTTACTTGACACAGCAGTCCTGGTCATTGAAATGTCGATTCGGATAATCTCTTAATTTCTAGGTTCGCTCAGTGTTCCATTTCGGCAATTCGAGGGTTAAGTCCTTTCTTTCAATTCGTATTAAGAAATCTGACCACGGTAGCGGGTATAAAATCATGTGCACATTTAACAATGTGTTTTATATCAAAAAGTGATTTATTTTATAAAACTAATTACACATCTATTTAGTACAAATATGAATCTAATACAAAATTTTTTTTTTGGTTTTTTTTTTCATACAAAATGGCTGATTAGTGCTATTTGTTTTGTTTTTACGCGCTCCGCGGCGTAACATTTGGCATCCACAATTTTTTACTTAGAACAAAAAAAAAAATTCTCGTTAATCTACATCAGAATACCTAGAGAAGTACGTATGGAATTTGAAAAATATTGTTTTATTCGAATATTGTAGGCATTTGAACTTAAAACGTGAATTTCCAGTGAAAAATTTCGTATAAAACTGCTTATAAAATGGAAAGTTCTTGATTAATCAGAAATTCCGTACGTACTTCTCTGCGAAATGCAATTAGAAATATAATCTGAGTGATTTTTTTCGTTTTTCGCCTTTTTCTCATTGAAATATTGAGATTTCGTCTAAAACTCGGTGTTATTCGTAATCAGCGGAAAATTTCCGATCGAATAGGGTATCGAAATAATGAAAAAAAAAAATTTTTGTAATTTTTTGCCCACCTTTTCGAAAACCTAAAAATCTCGAAATTTCAATGGTCATAACTTGGCTCCCGTTTCATTGATTTTGGGTTTTGACGAGCGTTTTCAAAACGTCTCGAGTAGACTTAGAGAATGCATTTTGGATCATCCCGATATCTCAATTATTATAGCCGTGAGAGCAGGTTGAAAATCGGCGAAAAAAATGAGAAGGGGTATGTATGGAGAAATTCGCAAAAATCGGTGGTCCCACTTTAAAAATCTGTGAAAAATCGAACAATAATGATAGCACAATGATTCAAGCGCCATTTTAAAGTTGTGACCGAAAAACATTCAAAATAATGTTCCAAAAAATGTATTATGACTAACGATTATTAAAACAACATTACACCGTAATAGAACGAATTCTTCATCATGATTTCATCATAAAACTATCTTGAATGATTTTTCATTTCAGTGTCTTCCTCATCCCTTGTTCCCACTTCGAGTCTTTCGGCAGAAATTCAACGAAACGCTTGCCCCTCTACCTTCTCGACATAACGCACGATTTAACACTTATGAAGTGATGTAAGAGACGCTTTTTTTGCTTGCTATAGTATTCGACATATATATACAATACCATAAAATCCGTGAAATAAATCGCGCGCGATGGAAAATCGAGAAACATATTTCTTCGCACTCCCTTGACGGATGAGCGCAGGCATCGGTGAAGAAGAAAAAAAAACGGTCGATCGTCCGAACGCAAAATGCTGATTGATTCCGTCCAATTTGAAACCTCCCCTGCATCGTCTACCACGGAGAACGACCGATATTAATTCCTGATGACAGAATACGAGACGCGCGAGGAAGGGAGAGAAAAGAGGGAGTGGAAAGTTATGAGCAATATTTGAGAGGAAAACGAGGCAGCGAAACTGACGTGCTCCCCCGGCGGTAACTGGAGTAAAATGTGTAATGGATGAAAGCGAGAAACAATTGATATATATGGGAGCTCTCGCGCCAAATCAACAGGTTCATGAGTCTCTACCCTTAAGGGGGGAAATAGGGTTAGACGGTTCAAAAAATCGATTTTTTATTATTTCATAAATTGTTAGTGAAACTATTGAAAAATATGTTCTCAAAATTTTAAATGAAAATTCCAACTCGTTCTATTGTTATAAGCCATTAAGGGAGGAAATAGGGTTAGGACAGCGTTTTCCCAATGATTATCATGAATTTTTTTATAGTATAAAAAATGAATATAATTTATTGAAACTTTGAGAATATTTTATACATATATTTAAGTATATACTATAGAATTTTTATACATATATTTAAGTATATACTATAAAATATTAGCGACCCCATATTGCTTGTTTTTCTTGGTACTATTTTTTCAAACGCGTTTTTCTGAAAACGACTTTTTTTTAACTTGCGTACACGCTAGTTTAAAAAGTTTTCAACTAATCGTTTTGAAAATTGGCAGTTACTTTCTTCACAGTATTGCGCTCTATATGAACCTAAAATCGGAATATTATCATTATTTAAAGTAAATTTTTTTTCGTAAATAAAGTTGTAAAAAATGGTAAAAATCATGCTTTTTTGTTTTGACCCCTGTAAAAAATTGAATTTTCTATTTTTTTGATAACATTTAGGTTCATATAGAAGAGAGACATATAATAAAAGTAAATTCCAACCTCGTTTGATTTCAGATGAAATTTGCGGCTTCCAGAATGTACGCAAAATGCTGAGTCTGATTGTGACCTGCAATATGGGGTCGCTAATATTTTATAGTATATACTTAAATATATGTATAAAAATTTTATAGTATATACTTAAATATATGTATAAAAATTTTATAGTATATACTTAAATATATGTATAAAATGTTCTCAAAGTTTCAATAAATTATATTCATTTTTTATACTATAAAAAAGTTCATGAAAATCATTGAGAAAACGCTGTCCCAACCCTATTTCCCCCGTTAAGTAATTTTTTTTCTTGCCTTAGCATTTTGTAGGGCAATATAAAAACAATATTCAGGAACCAATTGGAGAATATTTTGGAAATCGACATGATCTTTACCGGCAGAGAATCACAAAAGTTGAGATACAACTGTTGGAGGTTATCAATTTGTTAAAATTTACTTTTAAGATGATTTCATCTTTTTAAATAAAGTTCGAAAATGAAGATTGAAAATTAGACTCGTTAAAAAAAAAAGGGTGAAGTCTGGGGATTTATTTAGTCTGAAACGACTCGTATATGTTTATGTAAGGGCGAGAGACGATGCGGATACAGATATTGCGTGCAAAACAAAAAGGATAGTTCGGAGATAGAGGCGAGGACAGGAGGACACATCGGAGAGACTCACCTGTATTCGACAACGGTGATTTATGCGTTTTAATTCCGTGAGCGAGAAGTCGTCTTTTATTTATTGGCTTTCGTTACAGGATATTGCGACAGGCCTTGACAATCCGGTAGAGGGGTGCCCCGTGGTTACATTCTCTGGGTTAGTGTACAGGTTACCGCCAGAAATGTCTGTTTTTTTTTTTTTTTTGATTCAACGCCACGGACAACCCCTCGAATATCGGGGTGGTCGTCGCATTCCCATCAAATTCATTGCACGTCTGATAGATTCGTTTAATTCTCGCGTACACAAATCTATATGTGTACATTTCGAGCACGGGCCTGTTGGGCAATCGGATTGACATCGATTTTTGATGCTGAAAAATCAGTTCCAAAAGGGTTGCGGCGCTAATGGAGGATCGAGGGGAAAAGAAAGAGTTGTATACGTGTATATTGATACCGCCGTTTATTTTATTTTATTTACCATCAAAACGAACGATGAAAACCTTAATATTTTTTCGACCTTTCACCCCCGACTGAATTCGCAAGGGATAAATCTGTAATGGCGATTTTTTTTAACGGGAAATCAATGTGGTGTTAAATCCAGATTTAATGTTGGAATAAAAGATTAATTGAGATTAATTTTTCGTTTGTTAATTGCCATTAATTACGACCAAAGTTTAAAAAAAAATGAAGATCCAGAATGGAGAAAGAAAACAATGGGGCTTTTGTTTAATAAGAAAATAATCGATATGATATTGAAACGAGATCAAGTACTAATTGTCACCAATATCTCGTTCGCTGATTACCATTGAGTGGTTTTTCAATGGTAACAAAAACTTTTTTTTATCGTCAAATAAATTTTTAACGAAGATTCAATACGGAATAAAACGTTAATTGCCATCGAACTTTTGTTCCGTGATTGCCATTGATAATGAACATATTTTCAAACTGATGTTTCGGCACTTATTCATATCCGCGTCCTCGTAGCTTTCAGCTCACTGTTATACATCTTTCAATGCATCCGCTAATTACAGTCACGTTTTTCTACAAGTTTCTCTCGCAAACCACGAAGTTCCTATAAATAGCGAATAGCTTTTTGTCTCGAGGGATGAGAGTGATGCATATAAAATGTTTTGAAGCATTTGGGCTTGCTGTACCGATGGTGAACTCTGTGTGCTTCGCGAAAAGAGCAAGTATACATAATTGAGTGAACGAGAGAGCAAAGTGGAAAAGTTTCCACTTTGTACGGGTGAAAGTGAGGGAGCGAGAGAGAGAGAGAAGGACGGATATTCGTGTGGTGAAAGCTTTTTGCATCGAGTTTATAACCAGCATCGATGCGCTCTCGTTGTCTTATTGCCGGAAAACAGAGGGTCGAAGAATTTATTTAGAACACGCTGTTCAAACTCGCTTTCGATTCTATCCAACCTCGGCCGCAATTAAACTTTCTTCTTTGCGCGGGCTATAACCGTCCAAAGATGATGGAGCTCCTTTGGTGAACTATAATGGGCAGTGTGCTTAGGTGACCAGGAACTGTCGTAAAAGTTTTCATATTATATACAATATCCTCTCGTACCGTCTTACAACGTGTCTTCTATGAAGACGAAGGCAGACTTTCCCGTCTCATCGTCTTTTCCTTCGCCTCTTCGTCTCCGAAATTAGCATAATAATATCGGAACGATATTTCAGAAGCCAAGGATAGCCATAAACGTAATTCGGTTAACCACTTAAATTTAAGTGCTCCCCGATGCACAATATAATGGATTCTATTAGTACATGGCGTATATCACGAAGTCGAGAAGACGTCGTGAGCTTCCTTGTATAATTTTTTTACATTTTCATCATCGACACGACTATTGAATGATCGATAAAGTGTTATAATTAGAATTCGTGATAAAATTACATGCGGTATAATATTCTTTATTTATTTCAGGATAGAATCGTTTGCCAAAAATATTAATTCACGAATGCCGATGGCAGATGAGTCGACAGACGATCATAGATTTCTTTTTTTTAAATTTGAAACGCACGAAAATGATAATAACACTGTCCGAAAATCACAATACCACACACGGTCAAGATACACGAAAAATCATAAGAACAATTTATATCATACAACGCTCATATTAGCACACACGTTCGAGATACATTAAATCGTTAATAAGCGAACGCACGGAGTACGCGTGCCGACAATGTTCCTTAAATTTTAATAAATTCCACGTCCTCTCAAATTATAGAGTGTTAGAAATAAAAGAGAGATAATTACGTAACTTTTGCGTTTGAGTGGTCGCTTCTTCGATGGCTCTTTCGTCTTTGCTCCGGGGTGCCGAAATCTCTGAATATAGAGTATTCCTCCAGTAATAGACAAGTCCTCACCGAATGGCCAATTCGATTGAGAAAGTAGGATGAGGATGCTTTCGTCTCTATCTCTGTCTCGATTGTAGATTTGATGCCGTGGACAATCACGAGTGCTCGAAATCCCGATAAGAAGATATACTTGTAGACGTGTCGGCGTCCCCGGAGCGAAAGAGAAAGAGTCCGAGAAATTCGGAGAGAGGTGCTCGCCGTCCCCTCTTCGCACACATCACACTCTCGTTCTTCTCACTACGTCACATATTATGTCCGATACGCACGATTGCGAGCGCCAAATTTTTAAATAGGTTCGACATCTCACAGCGGTAATTATCGTTTTTCGATATTGCAAATACGAGATTAATTAATCAAGATATTTTGAGAATTAAGGGTTTGAAATAGGGTTAGGACAGCATTTTCTCAATGATTTTCATACATTTTTTTATTGTATAAAAAATGAATATAATTTATTGAAACTTTGAGAATATTTTATACATATATTTAAGTATATACTATAAAATTTTTGAAGAATTTTCTTGAAAAACACCGCAGATATTAGCGATCCCATATTGCAGGTCACTTTGCGTACATTCTCGAAGCCGCAATTTTCATCTGAAATCAAACGAGGTTGGAATTTACGTGTATTATATGTCTCTCTTCTATATGAACCTAAATGCTATAAAAAAAAAAGAAAATTGAATTTTTTACAGTGGTCAAAACAAAAAAGCATGATTTTTTGCCATTTTTTACAACTTTATTTGCAAAAAAAAAATATTTTAAATAATGATAATATTCCGATTTTAGGTTCATATAGAGCGCAATACTATGAAGAAAGTAACTGCCAATTTTCAAAACGATTGGTTGAAAACTTTTCAAACTAGCGTGTACGCAAGTTAAAAAAAAGTCGTTTTCAGAAAAACGCGTTTGAAAAAATAGCAAAATGCTGAGTCTGATTGTGACCTGCAATATGGGGTCACTAATATCTTCGGTGTTTTTCAAGGAAATTCTTCAAAAATTTCATAATATATACTTAAATATATGTATAAAATATTCTCAAAATTTCAATAAATTATATCCATTTTTTATACTATAAAAAAATTCATGAAAATCATTGAGAAAACGCTGTCCTAACCCTATTTCCCCCCTTAATGGCTTTATAACAATAGAACGAGTTGGAATTTTCATTTAACGATTTTTTTGAGCCGTCTAACCCTATTTCCCCTCTTAATTATTAAAAAAACGCGTTTATATCTTACTTGGTATTGCAGAACGGCTTAGCTTAGGCGTTTAGCGAATAAAAAAAAAACACGGAGATTTTTCATTTTTACTAAATAGGCTCCAAAAGGAAAGACATTGAAAATTTCGCCACATTCGTTTATATGTACTCAGATCGTTTTACCAAGAACAGAAAAACTTTCACAATATCTCGGTTATCCGGAATTTAATAATATCATGTGGAATTGTCGAAGCATGGAATATCGATTCATTCCTCGAGTCGAGCATTTTTTCGCGGGGTCTCGATAGACGAGAGAATCGACGGTTATAGGATCGCGCGATGGACAACGTGAAAGTGTGCGAAAGCTTGCACGTTCGCAAAAATTCCATTTCTTCGTGCGAGGGAAGATTGCAAAAAAAAAGGGGGGAGAATGCACGCATTCTCAGCTTGGGAACATCGAGACCCTTCCGAGAGCCAGGCTGAACAGACGAGAACCAAGTCGAGATCTCACAAAGGCTGCTGGCGATTTTATACCTCTTTGAATAATGCATGAGAATCAGCAGTTCCGGATGACTTTGCAAACATATTTCTCTGTGTAATGCATGTTCAAAGTTATAGAGCACCCGATTCGCCGTCTTTAATGTCACGTATTCTTTCGATCCTCGTGGAAATTCGTCATTCATCACATTGCTTGCCTCATTTTTCGCAAGATCTTAGACGTTTGTTCATTATTTTGAAAAAAAAAAAAAAAAAAAAACAAAACGAACAAACAAAAAGGATAAAGGTTTATATTATTTTTAATAATTCTCTCAAAATTCATTACCAAATGAATTGGATTTTTTTTTCTGTCCGCACAAATTAATTAATACTTCATATTCATCGATTAATTCAATCAATTATTTGTAAGAAGAAAAAAAAATAGCTGGAATATCGTACTTTTCTATATTATTGACTCAATAAGTCTGGTGCAACGTCGGTATCTTTCGCCCAGAAGTCTGACGTTTTCGTGCTGCATAAACGTGATAATAAGAGAAGCGAAAATAAGGATTGGAATTTATACGGTTCGACTCACGGTTGAAATTATCGAATATTCCATTTCTCTCTCGCCTCTCAGAATTCGTCTACGTCCCGATATTGATGGCGCGGTAGACCGCACACTTTCTGCGTAATATAGTTTCGATAATGTTATTCCATCGTGATATCCCATTACCCCGTCGCATGCCCACACCCCTGTTCTGACTTTGCTGAAGAATCTCCAATGCGTTTGAGGCGCGAGTAACCGTACTGCTGACTATTTAAATCCATTTTTCACGTCGTCTTAACGTCACGATTGATAATTCGAAATTGATACCATAGAAAATACATTATGCAATCTGAATATAATTATTCTCTTATAACGTGAAATATTTTTTAAGGAATGTGGAGTTGTGATAATAGAGAAAAGTGAACATAAGTCGGAAAATCTGAATGATAATATTATTGTCGTTTATTAAATATAAAGAGTCAACACAAATAAAAATCAAATTTGACCAATTGGATAATGTTTTTTGACATAATTCAGATCCTGGGTAAAATTAATATTTATTTTTTCCACAAGTCAGCTAGTGTTAATAAAAAAAACTGATATTGTTGGTATATTATACAAATTTCTCATTTTTATTCCACCTATATACAACAAAAGACCTTCTGATTAACGAACACATTTATTAATGAATTCTCTTGGATTAAAAAAAAAATTATCACTTACTCCCGCCTGACTCCATATGCCCTCAAAATTTGATTTCCTCCGAATTTACTCTGTGTTAAAATTCGCTTCTGAATGACCTGGATTTGCGACAAGAGCTTCATTGGCTCGTGGTATCGACTTGCCAAGCTTCTTTGTTTATTTCTCTCTCTCTCTCGCTCTCTTTCTCTCTCTCTTTTGGTCTCTCTCTTTATATACATATATGTGCATATATTATATCGAGTACACAATCAGCGCATAAATCAAGTTGCCATTTGGCTCGTCTACCAATACACGGAGGGTGCCATTGCACGACGCGGCGTAGACGACGAAAGTGAGCTCGGGGTAGGGGTAGTATCCACGATCCTAGCCGCAGTTTGATTTATGACGCCAACCACCTTTCTACCTTTTTTCCCGTGCATGACTTATAGAGTTCTGCAATATAGTAGTACTTTCGTGTTGTCGATGTTATATATATATATATATACGTTATTAATATGGCCGCAAATATTCGAGTCCATGATAAAAAGAATGGAATCTTCCTTACCGACAATCCGCCGCGATTTATGTATCAGTTAAGCTTCATTCTTTTAAAAAAAAAAAATTTTTTTAATCTATTCACTTTTCGCCAACAAATTGACCTGATTTGTAATCAGTGCGCAATTCCCGATCGTCATACTTTAAAGCTTTAAGGGGGGAAATAGGGTTAGACGGTTCAAAAAATCGATTTTTTTTTATTTCATAAATTGTTAGTAAAACTATTGAAAAATATGTTCCCAAAATTTTAAATGAACATTCCGACTCGTTCTATTGTTATAAGCCATCAAGGGGGAAAATAGGATTAGGACAGCGTTTTCTCAATGATTTTCATGAATTTTTTTATAGTATAAAAAATGAATATGATTTATTGAAACTTTGAGAATATTTTATACATATATATAAGTATTTAATATAACATTTTTATACATATATTTAAGTATATGTTATAAAATATTAGCGACCCCATATTGCTTGTTTTCCTTGGTACTATTTTTTCAAACGCGTTTTTCTGAAAACGACTTTTTTTTAACTTGCGTACACGCTAGTTTGAAAACAATCGTTTTGAAAATTGGCAGTTACTTTCTTCATAGTATTGCGCTCTATATGAACCTAAAATCGGAGTATTATCATTATTTAAAATAATTTTTTTTTTGCAAATAAAGTTGTAAAAATTGGCAAAAAATCATGCTTTTTTGTTTTGACCCCTGTAAAAAATTCAATTTTCTAGTTTTTTGATAGCATTTAGGTTCATATAGAAGAGAGACACATAATAAAAGTAAATTCCAACCTCGTTTGATTTCAGATGAAAATTGCGGCTTCCAGAATGTACGCAAAATGCTGAGTCTGATTGTGACCCGCAATATGGAGTCGCTGATATTTTATAGTATATACTTAAATATATGTATAAAAATTTTATAGTATATACTTAAATATATGTATAAAATATTCTCAAAGTTTCAATAAATTATATTAATTTTTTATACTATAAAAAAATTCATGAAAATCATTGAGAAAACGCTGGCTTAACCCTATTTCCCCCCTTAACTTGAGTCTAGGGGTCTTAAACAAAAAGTGTACACTTCTTTACGACCCCACGTCCAATTCCCTCTGATCGTGAATAGAGTAGCCATTGGCTCAAAAATTAAAATCTGTATTGTAAACAAAAACCCAAAATCAACTTTGATATTAAAAAGTTAAAAAAATATATATCCATTACTGAAAATGGGAAGTTTTGTTTCCCAATCTAATGCTATGAAGCCAAATTGCTACAATTGTTCTTTGTCCGCGTTAGAGCCATGATAGAGTAGCCATTGGCTCAAAAATTAAAATCTGTATTGAAAACAAAAACCCAAAATGAATATTGATATTGAAAAGTTAAAAAAAATATATATGCACCACTGAAAATGATGATAATGCTATGAAGCCAAATTGCTACAATTGTTCTTTGATCGCGTTAAAGGGTGCATACCAAAATTCTCGAGATCCTGCGACCGTCTCAATTGTCATGCAGCTCGAATTCTAAGCTTGGCGGGAGGGGTGGGTGGGGGGGAGGGGGGGAGGGGGGTTTCCGCGAGGTAAAACGTCACGATTTCTAGGGAGAAACCGAGACAGAGAGATGATCAGGAAACCAGGGTTAGTGTGGAGAGAGAGAGAGAGAGAACGAGAGACTTTGGAGTCGACTCTCTCACAGTAATTCGAAGTACTAGGTCCAGAGGAACGACGCTGAACGTGGGAGGCGAGAGATCGTGTTAGGCGGCCGGTTACCACGAATAATGGATGCGACGGTAACTCACGTTAATGAAGCGTACCGTTTACATCTGCCTAACAGCCCGACGTCCCGGTTTCTCTCTCGCTTCCCACCCCCCTACCATTTTATCCCTTCCCTCACTCACACTCCCTCGCTCTCTCTCTCTCTCTCTCTCTCATTCTCTGGTCATACTGACACGTATAACAATGTCTGTATCGAGCCACTACCAACACTGTGTCAGCCCGACCCAAGGCCGGCAACAGAGAAATTTCTCCCGAGCTTTCTCACCGCGTTCAATTCCATTCTACCCGTTAGCTTCCGTCTGGTAGAGCACGTAAGCCCGACCAACTTCTGGAAAAGCTCACCCAGAGCGCCGAGGAGACCGGGGACTCGACCGACTGGAGAAAGGACCATCAGAGCTACCGTCAACCTATACCCCAAAAAGGCGTAATACCCGGCGACATCAGCCCAGAATTCGACTCCGGAGAGTGAGAGAGGGGGAGAGCGAGGACTTTTACAGTTACCAGACGAATAAGCAGAGGCAAACCGCTCAACGTGAACGACCCTAAAAGCTCTCAGTGAGGACCGACGTATTTCCAAGCACTCTCACATGTAGATAGCTTTATTCGTTGATCCAAAAACTTGTATAGCAATGGCCTTTAGCGTGATGAATGCGCAGCGATGTCCTTCCGAGCAAACAAATACGTAAAAAGCTAATTTTATTTTGAACGCAAAAGACGTTTTACGTGAAAGATTGCTTTTTTTTTCTTTCGTACATGCGTTAGACTCGTGAAAAAGTTGCGAATCGTTAGAAAAACGGTATCGTAACGAATAGTTGTTTCATTGCGATTAATTAAACCACAAAATGACGAAATTTCAAATGATTTAGTTTATGGAAAGTAAACTTCGTAAAAAAAAGAGAATATTATGAGGAATGTTTAGAGTTGAAATTTTGTAATTCCTGAAGTTGTCTCTATCGTGGACTCATCAGTTTGTCACTTTGCTCATGGGAGTTTCCGCGATTCAATTGAAAATGTTGATCAGTCGGAATAAGATTTTAGAATGAGAATCGGGTCTTTGAATCGTGACACATTTAAAGGATTTTCCATGTTCCACTATCGTGTTAACATGGATCATACAAATCGATGGAATTTGTTCCCTGATTTCAATGTTTGTTAAATGAAATGACCGATGAATATCCGAACCGTGTTGAGATATCCATCGATGTATACTTACGAGCGTTCCTATCGAGTGAACTAAGCCGGAACATTGACGAAATGAAAGTGCATACAGGAGAAATAGATTAGAATATATCTATATAGCCGTGGAAGCTTTTCACTCGCTCAAGTTTCTCGACTTGTCAGACATTCTCGAAGCTCCACCAGATGGCAAAGACTTATCGACGCTACATCTGCCCTCTCTGGGACGAGCGTGGATTCTGTGACTATGTGCGGATAGCATGGAATTTCTAATTAATCGCGTGACGGTAATGCGGGAGTACTCTAGAGGATGAAGGGAAAGGTAGAATCTATTCGTGTAAGTGACTTCCGTTCTACGTCGTACGAGGAAACGGAGTAGAAGACTCGAGATACGACGAAGCTTACGAGATAAGAGAGTCGATTTTCGACTGAAGGATGAGGAGAAGGGGGACAATCCTCACGGAACTATCCACCTCGATATATAGAAGTATGTGAAGTATTCCGTGTAAAATCGAATGATTTTTTAGGCCAAAGGCATTTTTTTTCTGGGAGTTGTTTGATTTCAGAAATATTGAAAATTGAATTTTTCAATTTCGTTTCAAATCTTTATTTTCCGCTAATGAGGAATTGATGAAGGCCGTAGTCTGGTCTAGAGCGAGATTTTTGACGTCATTTCTAATATGCAATAACGTTTAAACCGTTAAAGTTGTCTTGATGAAAATTTACACGTGCATTTATTGATCCTTAGAGAAAACTTGTACATTTAAAAAAACAATTATTTTAAATATTTTCATGTAGTTTTTTGCCTTGTTGCAACATGGTGCGCCGAAATCGGCGCCCTCTCTGGACGATGTTGTATGCATCTGAAAAAAAAAATATATATTCTCAATCTGCATGAGTATTCTGAGCACTAGTAGCAAAATTGGTACTTAAAAAAATGTTATTGAGTCGAACAATAATTTTGCCGACATTTTATAACTCGTCGAATACCCGAAAATGTATGAAATATCATTAATGAAAGTTCAACAGGCCGCCATTTTGTCAAAATTTTTTTTTAAGTACCAATTCTGCTACCAGTGCTCAGAATACTCATACAGATTGAGAATATATATATATTTTTTTTTTTCAGATGCATACAACATCGTCCAGAGTGGGCGCCGATTTCGGCGCACCATGTTGCAATAAGGCAAAAAACTACATGAAAATATTTAAAATATTTTTTTTTTTTTAATGTACAAGTATTCTCTAAGGATCAATAAATGCACGTGTAAATTTTCATCAAGACAACTTCAACGGTTTAAACGTTATTGCACATTAGAAATGACGTCAAAAATCTCGCTCTAGACCAGACTACGGCCTTAAAATAAATTATCTGTTAGGCATAATTAACGAGCGAAGCAAATACAGCAAAAAATATTAATACATTAATGACATTTCAGTGATAAAAATTATTATTATTTGTTAAAAATAATGATTATGTCAGAAAACCATTTTTAATGATTGTTCATTTAAGCAATGCCCACTATTCACATACTCAATCATTTTTCCATCATGCAACTGTTCTTAACATATTAATAATGAAAATAATTGGAGAAAAAAAATACCAATCGTTTTTCTGTAAGACCTGTATTAAATATTGTTTTTATTTAGCCAAGAAAGTTGCTGTAAAAATGTCAGGAGAATCGATAAACGACCAACAGTGTTAATTCAACACTTTCGTTGACAACGACGACACTAATTTTCAGAGAAATGTCAAAAGTCACACTCAGACAATATATATTGAAGAGAAAAGAAAAAAAAATGGTTGAGCCACCAATACCGCGTAGATTTTTGCCTGGAACGTCTCGTATATATGATAGATACGTATATAACACTGTCGAAGTTCTCAGCCTTCGTCTCGTCAATGTACCAAGTCGCAATTCGTCTTATACCCTGTTGGACAACGTCCGAAAATGTCGTCGAGTTCTCGATCACTCTCCCTCGGTTTTCGAGCAAGAAATAGGAGGGGATTGAACCGCAACTAGAGGAAATCCTCCCAGGGAACGAGATACCAATGCGAAGTTTCCGTAATGTCCAAGTGGAAATGAAATTGAAATCCCGATGGGGTATATATCTGAATGCCGGATTATTTCGATCTTCGATGATCGCTTAAAGATTTTTTAAATATGATAAAAATATTGGGAATAAATAAAAGAAATATTTAATAATATTTGAACAACACAAATAATTATTTTACTATCTCAGTAAAAAAAATATAGCTTTTTTTTCAGTACAACGTAAAGCCTGAAAGTTGTACATTTTCAATGTTTTATCTACTGGCTTTTTTAATATTTATTTAGGAAATAAAAGTAGATCCCATACAAATTTGCACGCTTTCACTATTATTTCTCCGTCGTACGTTGAGTTCATACACGATGCAATTTATTTGTCAAATCGACTAATAATCATAATAATAATAATCATAATATGACAAAGCAAGTAACGCGTAGAACCGCATCGGCTCGTATATCTCATTTTGTATTATTACATTACGATATTGCGTTGAGCGCGAACAAGACGAGGGGTGCGCGTGGGGTTAACGAGCAGGATACCACAAAAGCACGACCCCATTTTTGTCGTTCCCATAAAACTCCATTAGCACCCTCTCACTCGTCTGGCTCTCTCGCGCTTCATAGCCTCCGTGCTATGTGTCAGCGTGATCCGAACACGAGCTTTTTTTCTTCGAAATATCCGCCTGCGCGACCCAAATATCCGAAAAAAATGGAAAAAAAATCAACTTGAAGATAAATTATCTTTCGGAGATTTTTTTTTTTCACGCATCCTTAACAAACGAAGTGATTTTTTTACAGAAGCGAACGAGGCCAATTGATTCTTCACTAAAAAACAAACACGTTCATTTCGGACTAATCAACACTTTATTTTCAGTAACTTTTGAATACGTTTACTGTCGAGTTAAGGGTTCACATACCGCTGCGCGCGCTGAACACCGAGTAAATTTGGAAAATTATTATAAAGGCTATACGGTGAAAAAAAAATTAAATTGCTGATTTCACATTTTTTATTAACTTATTAACTATGAGAAAAAAATTAGAATTTTTTTTTTTCAAATATTAACATTATTTTTTACGGGTATAATTGACTACTGATGAAAACTATGGCGTCTCCTTGTCGACATCATAACTTCACGAAAAATTATTCAATCTGCAAAAATAAAAAAGAATCTAGTAAAATAATGTAGTAGTAATAGTCTGACGGAGGAAATTTTTTTTTTTTTTTCAAAAATAAAGAAATTACAGTATTTCAAACTTAAGTATGCAATTTAAAAAAAAAAATAGTATTCAACAATTCATAAAAAATTGTCCAACCACAAAATTAAAAAAACCTCTCGTCGGACAATAGAGAAAATAATTATCAAGATCTAAATAATAATAACAAAGTTAAAAAATATTAAAAATCGACTGAATTATCGTGCTGACACTGTCTAAGTTTACTGTCGAGTTAAGGGTTCACATACCGCTGCGCGCGCTGAACACCGAGTAAATTTGAAAAATTATTACAAAGACTATACGGTGAAAAAAAAATTTAATTGTTGATTTCACATTTTTTTATTAACTTATCAACTATAAGAAAAAAAATAAAAAAATATTTTTTTTCAAATATTAACATTATTTTTTACGGGTATAAATCGACTACTGATGAAAACCATGGCGTCTCCTTGTCGACATCATAACTTCACGAAAAATTATTCAATCTGCAAAAATAAAAAAGAATCTAGTAAAATAATGTAGTAGTAATAGTCTGACGAAGGAAATTTTTGTTTTTTTTTTAATAAAGAACATACAGTATTTCAAACTTTAGTATGCAATTTAAAAAAAAAATAGTGTTTAATAGTTTATAAAAAATTGTCGAACCAAAAAAATTGAAGAACCTCTCGTCAGACTATAGAGAAAATAATTATCAAGATCAAAATAATATGAAAGTTAAAAAATATTAAAAATCGACTGAGTTATCTTGCTGACACTGTCTAAAAACATAGTTTCCAGAAAAACGCGTTGAAATAATGTTAATATTGAAAAAGAAATTTTTTTTATTTTTTTTCTTATAGTTGAAAGGTTAATAAAAAATGTGAAATCAACAATTAAATGTTTTTTTTACCATATAACCTTTATAATAATTTTTCAAATTTACTCGGTCTTCAGCGGGCGTAGGAGTATGTGAGCCGTCAATAATAATTTTTCGAAAATTCCGATAGACCTTACCAAAGTAACGTAGTCAGTAAAATTGTCATTGTCCATTTAATAATGCAAGCTCAGGTTAATCGATAAAATTCTAGCTTCGCTCTTATTTGTTCGAGCCAATAATATAGTTCGGAAATTAAAGAGACTTTATATCCTTCCACCCCACGTACACGAGAGAAACCCGTTATACATCATATTCCCTCCTCTTCGATCTCGCAATCCACGAAGAACAATTCGTCGAACATGACGCGTCAGCGGATCGCAGCATACACACACACACAGACACACACTCTCCGGAATACTAATCTAGTTCTCAACTGGTTTCCGTCTTACAAGAGGAATGAATGATATATAGAGCAACGAAGGCGGGGAGGGTGGTAAAAGGGAAGTGCTATAAATTCCAACTCCAATTAATACCACCGGATTGGAAGGGATTGCGAGGGGATAGGGTACAGGATCTGTATGAATTTCATGACGACGACGACGCCAACGACGAGAGCTTCAGACTTTGCGATGAGGCTCTGATGTTTCACCGAATCGTGCACGCGATAATGACGTTCTCGTCATCGTGTAAAGTTCGTCTCTTCTTCCTCAAATTCTCCTCCCAATCTTCCACAAAACCCTTCTCTCTTATCCGCCCTTTCTCCTCATCTCTATCTTGTTAAAGGTGTACTCGCGAACAAATTAGCAAAAGGACTTGCTAAAATGTATATATATATATACAATATATACACGTAAAATCGACTTTCCTTCTCTGTAATCTTAATTAATGCTTCGTGAAGAGTTAATTAAAAAGTAAAATTGTCTAACTTCACTTCCCGTAGATATCCAGCACGTACGATAAAATTTTACGCGAACAGTCCCTCTAACATACGTACTTCGATATTTGCATATCGTTTTCGTTGCTATTGTGACGCGTGAACAAAAAACAAAACGAGATATAAAAAAAGCGCAACTTTACGATTGAGCATATAAAAATGTACGAGTAATCCGTTCGGTATTCAGCTTGCGTTTCCAGTTTGTCGATAATATTTTCGCACTTGACGCTTGTCGAATAATTGTTCGACGCGTGCTTAACACGGATCACGTAGTCGTGTAACGTTTAAAACAAAAAAATATTTTATCAACTTTTCGGCGTTAAATGCAACGCGACAAATCGAAAATTTTACATATATGAAATGCCCAGTGCTGATTCGTTTAACGGATTGCGCGAGATATGAACGGACGGAGAATGCAGCGAAAAAAATGTATATGTCGAAATAAATTGAAAGATTGATGCGAGTAAAAATACTCGTACATTGGCACGATCACCAATATGTCAATGACTACGTGGTAAAAATGTAAAAAAATAGACGAGAGCTTGTACACCATTACACAAGTCATTTGCGAATATATTTTACAAACCATCGCGGTGCAGTACCAATGAAAAACGTGAATCAACTTCACGATCTACGATCGAATACAATGTTTTTTTTTTCCTGATACTTCAAATCGCACGGAAATGAAATATATTCTCGATGAAATAGAACTATATGTGAATTTATAGTTATGTTTTACTATAATAATTGAATATCCGAATAGCTGAAAGCCATTTTGAGCCGTTAAGGGGGGAAATACGGTTCAAAAAATCGATTTTTTTTAAATTTCATAAATTGTTAGTACAACTATCGGAAAATATGTTCCCAAAATTTTGAATGAAAATTCCGACTCGTTCTATTGTTATAAGCCATTAAGAGGTAAATAGGGTTAGGACAGCGTTTTCTCAATGATTTTCATGAATTTTTTTATAGTATAAAAAATGAATATAATTTATTGAAACTTTGAGAATATTTTATACATATATTTAAGTATATACTATAAAATTTTTGAAGAATTTCCTTGAAAAACACCGAAGAAAATTTGTGACTGCCTTGACTTTGTTTTTCTTGGTACTATATTTTCAAACGCGTTTTTCTGAAAACGACGTTTTTTTAACTTGCGTACACGCTAGTTTGAAAAGTTTTCAACCAATCGTTTTGAAAATTGGCAGTTACTTTCTTCATAGTATTGCGCTCTATATCAACCTAAAATCGGAATATTATCATTATTTAAAATAATTTTTTTATTTGCAAATAAAGTTGTAAATAATGGCAAAAAATCATACTTTTTTGTTTTGACCCCTGTCAAAAATTCAATTTTCTATTTTTATGATAGCATTTAGGTTCATATAGAAGAGAGACATATGATAAAACTAAATTCCAACCTCGTTTGATTTCAAATGAAAATTGCGGCTTCCAGAATGTACGCAAAATGCTGAGTCTGATTGTGACCTGCAATGTGGGGTCGCTAATATCTTTGGTGTTTTTCAAGGAAATTCTTCAAAAATTGTATAGTATATACTTAAATATATGTATAAAATATTCTCAAAGTTTCAATAAATTATATTAATTTTTTATACTATAAAAAAATTCATGAAAATCATTGAGAAAACGCTGTCCTAACCCTATTTCCCCCCTTAAGGGATATGGCTACGGTAGCGGGTATAAAATCCCGTGCACATTTGCAATTTTTTTTTCTTTGAAAAAGTGATTCATTTATAAAACTAATTACACATCTATTTAGCATAAATATCAAGCTAGTAAAAAAAAAATTTTTTTTTGTTTTTTTTTGTTATATAAAATGGACGACTCCTGCTATTTGCATTTGGTATCTTTTTTTTTTGAGGCGCTCCGCGGCGTGACATCTGGCATCCATAATTTTTGACCTAGAACAAAAAAAAAATTGTCGTTAATCTACATCAGAATATCTAGAGAAGTACGTACGGAATTTGAAAAATATTGTTTTATTCGAATATAGTAGGCTTTTGAATCTAAAAGGTGCATTTCTAGTGAAAACTTTTGTATGAAACTGCTCATAAAATGAAAAGTTTTTAATTAATCGAAAATTCCGTACATCCTTCTCTGCGAAATGCAATTAGAAATATAATTTTTTAATTTGACGTCAATCGGGTAAAAATTGTCGAAGTTATTTATCACGCGGTGCGCTCATGTACTATATGACCGTGCCGGAGGTAGGTTCACGTTATACGCTCAAAGTCAGTGAAAAAAAAATTTTCTCACTATAAATCGAATAGTAAATTATTTTGATGATGATGAAGCATCGTTTAAGCAAAAAAAAACATCGATTTTTTGAAAATTCTACCGTGGCCATAACCCTCAATGAAAAAATTGTAGAAACCATTTTCGTTTGTCAGTGATTTTCGCACACGATTGTGTATACGACGTTAAAATGGGATCTCTGTTGTTATTTTGAAAAACGTATCAAGAAAAATCGAATTTTCCTTCCGACAAGGGTAGCATCTTGGCGCGACCCTCCAATAGTCATTCTTCTCGTTTTTATCACCATTAGCTCATGTCAATGAGGTGTTAAGAGACTTATCTACAAATAAACGCACAGCATCGGCTTCATGCTCGTTTCACCAACATACTTTCGTCCCTTTTCCTCCCCACTTCGAAACACAAAGTAGCGAGTAAAGTGAGGTCATACGAGATAATAGCTTGTGATAGCGTTAAATGTGATCATTTTTGAAAATGATAGTGTTCGATGAAAAGAAAATATGATATTTTCATCATTATATTGCATCCGTGTACTACGATTAATGATATCGAATGTGTATCCATTTTTTTTCGACTCCAAAAAAGTCCAATGGGGTAGAAATTCTATGGCTTTCCACCGCGTTTTCTCGTTTGAAAAATTTTCCGACTCTATATATTGCGTTCTCATTCGTTCTCGTTTCAAGCATCGTGGAACCGCAAATCTTGCACCCACTCTGCACCTTTTGTGTTTTAGAAGCCAACAAGAGAAAGAGGGCGAGGGAGAGAGGGGGAAGATTCTATCTTCACATCGAGATGAGTAAATATTGACCCAGTTTCGGTTGGCGTCGCCGCGCCTCTCTCGAGCATCCGATCGAACGTCACTCTCGTTCGCCCGGTTTTCGATCTTCCGGCTCGGATGCACGATTAACGCTCCTCAAATTGGATTCGGATTGCCCTGGCATCATTGTTCGTCGAAATACAACAATATACAAAACACGTAATTTCGTGGCGAAAGTGATCTCAAAATATAGTCAAATATTAATTATCAAACTCGGACGATAATTTTTTAACAAAATTCTTGAAAAATTCGAAAAATGTATGGCTATGAGAGGAAAAAAGTCTACGATGTAAAACTGTACCGTTCAATAAATTTAAAAAATGCAGAAATTTGCTAAAAAATAAATCTAGAAGTCTGTAACCTGTAAAGGATCCCCATAATTATTTTTTGTATATTTTACAATAATTCGTGAATTTGTCGTCAATTTGTGAAGCTATGGAATGGCTTTTAAAAGCGATAAAGGATAATAAATAAATAAATGTTATTCG
Organism: Oxytorus armatus; assembly: GCA_958009045.1. Classification (NCBI taxonomy): domain Eukaryota; kingdom Metazoa; phylum Arthropoda; class Insecta; order Hymenoptera; family Ichneumonidae; genus Oxytorus; species Oxytorus armatus. The sequence continues at coordinate 7,365,797 of OY253746.1, read as the reverse complement.
ATATATTAAATGTTCTTTGCTTCAAAAAGTAAGTAAACATACGAACGAAGAAATGTTATAACGTTCCGTAAACTTTGATTATAAAAAAAATGTCCATCCGACGTAAAATTAGTTTCCGTAAAAATATTGATTATAGTTATTGTCGCGTCGATAAACACATTAATTATTAATTCGTCGCTATCAATCGCGTGGCAAGAAATATAATGGACCTTCAATTAATATTCGACGTTACTCCTAACTTCTATACCTGCTCTAACGTCACTTGGAGACGAGGAACAAACAAGATCAAAATAAAGGGTCAAATTGCAAATGGTCTTGTAGTATAAACGTCAGAAACATAATGAGATTGTTTCCTTTGATTTTGGTCCACTTGTACATAATTCAGATCATTACGAGTCAAATAACCGACGTAATTGAAGAAACAGAGGAGCCGGTAACGATTGACAATGAAAATACCGAGTTAGACAGTGGTCCTGTCACCGAACAGGTTATGGAGCCAAACATAACGATAAACGAACCGGGCGAACCGGAAACCGACGAAACCGGCGAAACAAATGACGACGAGGAAATTAAAGATCCTAGCTGGAATGTGAATCGTGTAATACGAGATTTAGCGTACTTTCTACGTGCTCATAAATTTCAAGACTACGATCGTCGGTTTTTCAAGCGCATCGACGAGGCGTCAGCTTTACTTTACGAGGAATTTCCAAAACCACCGTTGAGATCGTTGCACTGGGAGGTTCATAAAAATTGCGACACTGGATTCAATGATTGTCTTCGTTATCTCGAGAGAATCGTACGTATGACGAGTCTGAGACGTGACGACGACACCCTGACAATTATGAGAGAAAACAAGTGGAATCTTAAGAACAATACTCAGCAAATACTCGCCTCGCAAAAAGACTGCCAGATGGCACAGAGACGGGACAATCTCACGGTCGTTCCGTTTCAAGGACCTATTGGTAAAATTAATCCGAGAATCAACTACTATTCCCATTCACTTATCTCTTCTTCTTCTCCTATTCCGCCTCGAATACTAACTTTTTCGTAAATTTTTTAAAACTAATCACGAACTGATTAGTTAACGAATTATTATGCTGTAAAAAAAAATAAGTTCTCGCTGAAAGATCGAGTTTTCCTAAATCCGATCTGTCATTTTTGATAGTACCATTTATTATATCGAAAAAAATATGGCGCTTGTGCAATGAATAGTATGAAAATGGGACTGTTTATCATGTTAGAACTATTTATAATATTTAATTAGAGGTTTTCCTTTAGTAATGAGAGAAAGAAAAAACGACATATTCCAGAAAGATTTCAATGGCGTACTTCGGCGAGTTATTACTTGTGTTGGTACACGATGCTGGAAACATCGGATCTCGAATTTTTCGGTGAATCATGCGCCAATCACGCCAATTGTCTCGACACCTATGGCGCAGATAACAAAGATCCAAGAGCCAACGACGATAAACCTTTCGCCTGTGCAATGTACAGTTTTTGTCCCGATCACTGCTGTCCCATGAAACATATCTGGTACATGAGAGACTGCTTTCAGTCTCCCCTAAATCCTTGCTACCAAGAGAATCGACCTGGTGAGCTTCGAAAATATCTACGACAAAAAGTTAATGAGCCGCGTCCAATATTCGAAATACTAGAAGAGTATGCCCTTCTAATATTTCGAAAATGATAACAAAAAAATCACTATATCTCAAACATATTTAAGAAAAAAATGAAAAAAAAAAATGTTATTCCATGGATCATTTGAAAATGGGCCTAAAAATTGTAAAAATTCTATACTTCTTCCAGTTTCCATAAAATATTTTACAAATACATAAAACTTTTGTTTGCCCCTAGCCGATCGAAAGTGTACATTGAATCGGGAAGAAAATCAAGATTTCCATTCGCTCATCGGCAATCATATAAACGTAACTTGCGATTGTCGCGAGAGTGGCTACGAGTGGTCTTCGAGATTTGGCCTTTGCGTCGACGTGAACGAGTGTTCTCGTGATATGCACAATTGTGCTCTGGACGCCGGTGAAATTTGCATAAATCAACCGGGTAGTTACGCTTGTATATGTGGCCTCGGTCTCGTATACAGTTCCGAGACTAAGGGTTGCGTCTCGAGTGCAATATTCGAGGAGGCACTTCGACCTAGCGACAATGACGATGACGATACGAAAGCGAAGGATAAAAGTATCCTGACGTTAATCGTAAAAGCTCTGACTCGATCGTCAGCGATCGATACATTACAGAAACACGAAACACGGTGCATTTTTCGTGAATTTAGTTTTATCTCTGTCGTGTTATTTTTACGATTGTTGGCATTTTGAGGAGGCTGCTGAGATGTCTCGATCGAGTTCTTGGATTTGAAACATTTTTTTGCATAAGTTAGCAAAAAGAAAATGACGTTAAATGACGGCGAATTTAGACCGGGGAACGTCTATCTGCAATAGGAAAAGTTGTATATGATTAATGCACACAATGATCCTCTAATTTTTCGCCATCATCTTGCTTGGATTTCAAAGATTTTTTTGCACAAGTTATCAAAAAGAAAATGACGTTAAATGATGGTGAATTTAGACCGGGGAATGTCTGTTTGGAGTAGGAAAAGTTGTATATGATTAACGCACACAATGATCCTCTAATTTTTGGCCATCATCTTGCTTGGATTTCAAAGATTTGTTTGCACAAGTTATCAAAAAGAAAATGACGTTAAATGATGGTGAATTTAGACCGGGGAATGTCTATTTGGAGTAGGAAAAGTTGTATATGATGAATACAGACAATGATCATCTAATTTTTGGCCATCATCTTTCTTGGATTTCAAAGATTTGTTTGCACAAGTTATCAAAAAGAAAATTACGTTAAATGATGGTGAATTTAGACCGGGGAATGTCTATTTGGAGTAGGAAAAGTTGTATATGATGAATACAGAGAATGATCATCTGATTTTTGGCCATCATCTTGCTTGGATTTCAAAGATTTTTTTGCACAAGTTATCAAAAACAACATGACGTTAAATGATGGTGAATTTAGACCGGGGAATGTCTATTTGGAGTAGGAAAAGTTGTATATGATTAATGCACACAATGATCCTCTAATTTTTGGCCATCATCTTGCTTGGATTTCAAAGATTTGTTTGCACAAGTTATCAAAAAGAAAATTACGTTAAATGATGGTGAATTTAGACCGGGGAATGTCTATTTGGAGTAGGAAAAGTTGTAAATGATGAATACAGACAATGATCATCTAATTTTTGGCCATCATCTTTCTTGGATTTCAAAGATTTGTTTGCACAAGTTATCAAAAAGAAAATTACGTTAAATGATGGTGAATTTAGACCGGGGAATGTCTATTTGGAGTAGGAAAAGTTGTATATGATGAATACAGAGAATGATCATCTGATTTTTGGCCATCATCTTGCTTGGATTTCAAAGATTTTTTTGCACAAGTTATCAAAAACAACATGACGTTAAATGATGGTGAATTTAGACCGGGGAATGTCTATTTGGAGTAGGAAAAGTTGTATATGATTAATGCACACAATGATCCTCTAATTTTTGGCCATCATCTTGCTTGGATTTCAAAGATTTGTTTGCACAAGTTATCAAAAAGAAAATGACGTTAAATGATGGTGAATTTAGACCGGGGAATGTCTATTTGGAGTAGGAAAAGTTGTAAATGATGAATACAGACAATGATCATCTAATGTTTTGCCATCATCTTGCTTGGATTTCAAAGATTTTTTTGCACAAGTCATCAAAAAGAAAATGACGTTAAATGATGGTGAATTTAGACCGGGGAACGTGTATTTGCAATAGGAAAAGTTGTATATGATCAATGCACACAATGATCCTCTAATTTTTAGCCATCATCCACGAGAATCTTTTTCATGCAGTTTTGTTAAAGTATGACAATCCGTAAAAACCCTCCAATTTTCATGAATGGCAGTTAACGTTTTTCTTTTTTTTTTCATTGACTGTGACTCTGTGAACCGGATTCCCGTCTTCTTGGGTTCCTTCATTCGACTTTTCAATAAGGAGAATAAATTTTGTTAACGACTAATTCGAATGTTTTAAGTATTACTTCATAAACTAATGACTTGAATACGTAAACAATTGATATTATCCTAAATATTCAGCGATGCAAATTGATCGAGCATGTATTAAAAAACAAAACGATGCTCCTCATTAAGATCAAAATAATTTTGCAGTTCTGACTTAACATTCCATCGTATGTCTAGTTTAACATTTTTCTTTCATATTCACAAAAATTACGTACTAACAAAAACGGGATACGAAACGATATTTCGTCTCGTACGATATTTTACCTCACTAGAGAGTGTCTCTCTCGCGCAACAACGCCCATATCAGGCCAGTGATAACGATAATAAAATAAAGTAAGATGAAAGAAGGAAAAAAATAACCAGAAGAGTGTCGCATTAAAAGTCTCGGCAGTAGCAAAAAAACAGAACGGCTTGGTACGACGGGATGGGGGAGAAGAAAAAAAAACGTTGACGCACAGCATCCGCAGCGGCAATTCGAAATTTAATCTTCTTTCGAGGCGCAACGAGCGAGCCTTGCTGCTAGTTTTTCGCGATTCCGTGTATTATTCCGCGCGCCGCGAGAATACTCTCTTTCCTCTCCCGTTTCCATCCACCCAACACGATCCTCCTCTCTCGTCTCTACGTAACGCGGAGCGTGCTCCTGCACTATTTCTCTCGCACTCGTTTTACGCGAGAATGGCTTTTCCCTTAACGGTCGTTCTCCACGCTCAGGGAAAAACAATGGTACTCTACATACCAATTGCCGCATTTAGCATAATGGAGAGATAAGAAAGGCTGGTTTCGCGAACTCCTTTTCCCTTACCGGTGAGTACCTGCGTAGATATTTATATATATATATATATATATATATATATATATATATATATATATGTGTATGCATAATTGAGACTCGAAATGAGACCAGCATTAGACGATGACAACGACGATGAGACAACATAACATTTCCGAAAACGTAGTCGAAATTGTGAATTCATTTGACCGCGTGAAATCGATGAGATCTTACGCAACTGATTTAGGAAAAATATACGAGTATCATGAGCAATTCACCTAAGTCAGTTTAGCTTGGTATTAATAATTTCGTATTAATTCTTGATCGTGCATAAGAATCAACGAGCTGAGGTAAAAAGATTGTGGGTTCGTGGGTATTTATGATTTCATGGTCGAGAATAAAAATGAAAGGAACAAAGAATTTTTTCATCGACCACTTTTTTTGGTCACCTTTTCTTTTGCAGTCTGTGCAGTAACGGACGGCATCTACTGCCGCTCTATTCTCCGAGTTTCTAGCTAATTACGCACCGTCAACGATGGCGTTTGTTTTGGCCAATCGAGTTATGATTGCAATGGTCCACATGCGGTCATCACGTCGAAGGTTATACTATCCAACCAAGACTATTTTGTCGTTTGCGTATCCTGATGTATTCACGAGAATGATCTCGCAACCGGAACGGTCGGCAGTGTTGACCATTGACCACTTCTCGTTTACACAAGAGGAGAATATGCTGAGTGAGACAAAGAGAGAGAGAGAGAGAGAGAGAGAGAGAGAGAGAGAGTGAGATCAGTTAAGGGGGGAAACAGGGTTAGACGGTTCAAAAAATCGATTTTTTTTGTTATTTCATAAATTGTTAGTAAAACTATTGAAAAATATGTTCCCAAAATTTTAAATGAAAATTCCGACTCGTTCTATTGTTATAAGCCATTATAACAGGGGAAAATAGGGTTAGGACAGCGTTTTCTCAATGATTTTCATGAATTATTTTATAGTATTAAAAATGAATATAATTTATTGAAACTTTGAGAATATTTTGGAAATGTATTTAAGTATATACTATAAAATTTTGAAGAATTTTTTGAAGAATTTCCTTGAAAAACACCGAAGATATTAGCAACCCCATATTGCTTGTTTATCTTGGTACTATTTTTTCAAACGCGTTTTTCTGAAAACGACTTTTTTTGAACTTGCGTACACGCTAGTTTGAAAAGTTTTCAACCAATCGTTTTGGAAATTGGCAGTTACTTTCTTCATAGTATTGCGCTCTATATGAATCTAAAATCGGAATATTATCATTATTTAAAATAATTTTTTTTTTGCAAATAATGTAAAAAATGGCAAAAAATCATGCTTTTTTGTTTTGACCCCTGTAAAAAATTCAATTTTCTATTTTTTTGATAGCATTTATAATATGTCTCTCTTCTATATGTGTATAAAATATATGTATATATATATATGTATGAATATATGTATAAAATATTCTCAAATTTTCAATAAATTATATTCATTTTTATACTATAAAAAAATTCATGAAAATCATTGAGAAAACGCTGTCCTAACCCTATTTCCCCCCTTAAATGCACTGTGCCTACGTTTACGTGTCGGCTGTCTCTACTGATTTGGACATTCGCTTATAATAACGACAATATTCGTTGCACTAGCTTCGCCAATCGAACATACACATAGCAAAGAAAAATATATCTCTTCCGGGTTTCTACATCAGAATAACGTTTTTTTAATTTTTTTTTTATTAGGGTCAGTGTAATTCCTTTCTTTACGGTAGCGTCAGTTGTCTTTCGAGCATAGTCGAGTGTTCTCGGACGCAATTATTAAACTTTCACTTTTTCTCCATAGTTACGATAATTAAGTAATTCTAAATCATTCTTCTATGATCAAAAGAGACTCCAAGTTGATGCGCATAGAATTTTCATAATATTTAATAATACGTTGAACGTACGTAATAACGTTAAAACTTTCGATATTTTATGAGAATTATTGTATTCTTCGTGTTTTTTGATGATACAATTCGAGGCCCTCCAAATTGTATCACCAAAAAAAAACAAGAAAAATTCAATAATTCTCATAAAATATCGAAAGTTTTAATGTTTTCATATACAAGACTTTCCATTTCCAACTCTACTACGAGGATAACCTTACGACTGGGAAGCGAGCGTTATATAATTGGCATTTATGCGAGCTAATTCTCAAGGTATAATTGAGGCTCCGACCACTTACCGTAATAATAAATTGATCATATTGCTACTGATCTTTGCCGATAAATTCCCATTACGCACGAAGTATCACATGCACGTGGAACTCGTGGCTACAATATCCCATCGACGAGTCAGCATGACACTTGCACCTAAACGTTGCTCGACAATTTTCTTTTTTGCGAACGGATTGACGATGGTAAACTGCAAAAGATTGGAGATTTGAGTAATCGAAAGGGGAGAATCTTTGCTGATTGGCGGGATTGTTCCGGCTAGACGCGAAATGCCAGCAGGTCGGTAGACACGAGTGGGGAGGGGAGAAGAAAGATCGACGATGAGAATGGACCGGGAGAGAAAAAAAATAAGGAATTTGCAAGATTGACGGGGGATATCGGACAATACGACGTGGAGAACGCGAGATTCGCTCATTCGCGAGTTAGAGCGCGAATTCGTTGATTCTCGTGATTCCGCAGTTTCCGCGAAAATTCGTAAACATGTCCGTGGCCGATTGGTACGATAAACGTGAGATTCTTTTCACCGGTGTTACCAGTGAATTGGGACGTACATTGTTGGAAATGTTACTTCGAAAATTGCCGACTGTGAAAATTAATGTGATTATACGTACTCGCGATGGTCTCAGGAAGGACGCTAGAATCAAGAGCATATTGGATTCACCAAGGTATGATATTTTAAACGAAACGTCTTTAAGTAGTTGAAAAAAATGTATGAAGTATTTATGAAATGTAGAAAAAAAAAACATTTTTGCAAAGGCATTTGAAATAAAATTAATTTACCCCAAACGAACCAAATGCTTAAATAAATATGCTCTTTATAACGGATTGTTATTCAAATGAATTATCATTAATCGACATGTTTTATTATTGTTCATTTTTGCCTGTCCGAAACAACAAATGTCCTATATACGTTTTATCGTGTTTTAACTCTTTCGGAAAAAATGATATTATTCGTGATTCAGTGAACCGAAAGAATGATCTCTATGCGTCGTAACTTTGACAGTATATCTGTAGAATACATGTAACATTTTTTTTACACCCTTTCCCGACGTTCGAAAGAGGATAACACACATGCGGAGTGTGAAAAGTCCGGATCAACCCAACGGGGCAACAACGCGTCGGAGTGAGGATTTTGCTTCGCCCTTTTTTTTAAATATTTATTTGTTATCCTTTTCTAAAGGAATATCATTTTTAAAGCGCTATTCTGTGCCGGAAGCAATAACGCTCGGGGCCGTAAACGATCGAAGCGTACGGGAAGCTTTTGTAGTCGCATTCTGATCGCGAGAGTATGGGGTTGTGTGCCCTCTGTTCGCGTTTTACCATCCTGTAATGTAGCAACGTTCAGCAATAATTTCTCAGTATATACGCTCGCGATTATCCGGAAACTATAATACGTGATTCGAGGTGTTGCACGCGCCTGAACTCTCGATGTACAAAATAATGGAAACAATATATTGAACGTAAAAATTTATCTTTGCTCGTGAATAAACAAGCGAGACATCGCAATGAATAACACTATTACGTAAATTACGCAGGGGGAAAAAAATATATAATTCTCGATTATACACTCACCCGAAAAAAAGCACTTAAAGTTTGGAAAAAAATCACTAAATTTCAAATGACGGTAACTGCGTAAATAATGAAGATAGAAAGGTCTATAAAAAATTAAAATGAAGCTTGGAATCTCTATTCAAAGGATCGATTTATTTCAATGTTGCGAGATAAATTTATTGAAAATGGCGGATGACAACGCGAGAGCATGCGGAATTGAAAAATATTGGTGCGAGTTTACGACGACCCATGGCGTGAGTCAGATGTCGCAACACAATGGAACAAACAGCATGTGATAGGACAGAGTCTCCTCTTCAAAATGCTTTTTTAATCGTTTCGACACGATGATTTTTCGCCGAGTTATTCGCATTTGAAGAAAAAGGTTTTTTTTTACTTTAAATGCGAATAACTCGGCAAAAAATCATCGTATCGAAACGATTAAAAAAGCATTTTAAAGAGGAGACTCTACTTTATCACATGCTTTTTATCCCATGGTGTTGCGACAACTGACTCACGCCATGGGTCGTCGCAAACTCGGACCAATATTTTTCAATTCCGCATGCTCTTGCTTTGTCATCCGCCATTTTCAATAAATTTATCTCGCAACATTGAAATAATCGATCCTTGAAGAAGAGATTCCAAGCTTTATTTTCATTTTTTAAAGACCTTTCTATCTTCATTATTTACGCAGTTACCGTCATTTGAAATTTAGTGATTTTTTCCCAAATTTTAAGTGTACCGCTTTTTTTTCGGGTGAGTGTAGTTCACGATATCAATTTTCAATGTATGAGCGAATATTCGAATATTTGATATAGGGTACAGACTCGTACGATAAAAAAATTTTAAACAATGATCACTCCATATTGTACAAAAATTGCTAATGATTTTTTTTGCAATGAAAAATCACTGTTCATTAAATTGCCTAGCACACTTTTAATTTGATTTACATAGTTATAGTGACGAACTAAAAATAATAACATTTTTTATGAAATTGTTAATAAATTTTTATATCAGATACGAAATAATATCGGAAATTTAAAGAATTGATCACTCCGCATTTTACGAAAATTCCTAATGATTTGTTTTTGCAGTGAAAAACCACTGTTCCTTAAATTGGCTAGCCCACTTTCAATTTGATTTCCATACTTATAGTGACGAACTAAAAATAACAAATTTTTTTATAATATTGTTAATAAATAAGTACAATAAATTTAAGTATCAGATACGAAATAATATCAGAAATTTAAGGAATGATCACTACGGATTTAACAAAAATTGCTAATGATTTTTTGTGCAGTGAAAAACAACTGTTCATTAAATTGATTTCTTTTCATGAAATTGTTAATAAATAAATACAATAAATTTTAATGTCAGATACGAAAGATTGCGGCAGGAAGATCCAAACGCGATAAATCGAGTGAAGGTTCTAGAGGGAAATTTACTTTACGAGAATCTCGGTCTCAGCGAGGAAAACGAAGTCGCTCTGAGAAACGTCGAAGTTGCATTTCACGCGGGAGGACCGCACGAAGAAGTTTTTGAGTTTTGCCGACAATTGTCACATTTGCGAGGCATCGTCGTCGCGTCTTCGCTGTTCAAACACAAAGGACAGATCACGGAGAAAGTGCGGAATGCAAATATTCCCGATATACCGTTGGTCATTTTGAGAATACCGATTTTGGGTCCGGTCCATAAGGAACCGATGCCGGGCTACGTGGATATTTTGAGAGGACCAACGGCTCTTATGGTCGGAGCGGGTTATGCACTTGGAAAATCGGATTTACCCGCTCAAGTTTCGCCGGTTGATCATGCGTCGAACGTTATGATCGTTGCGGCGTGGGAAAGAGGCTTGAGGTAGGATCATCACTCGATCTGTTGACTTAAACATATTTTCATTCATCCATGTATCCGTTACGTTCATGCTTAGCTTTTTCAGCGAAAATCTTCTTCCACATTTTTGTAGATCACAACTATAGCGATGTTTGATTATTAAGTAAGACAACAATTGATATAAATGATTTAAACTATTTTTGGATTACTGTACCAATGATTTTACGTTTTAAGGGTTATGGCCACGGTAGCGGGTATAAAATCATGTCCACATTCAACAATTTTTGTTTTTCTATAAAAAAGTGATTTATTCACTAAACTAATTACACATCTATTTGGTATAAATATCAAGCTAATAAAAAATATTTTTCTTGTTATACAAAATGGCCAACTACGGCTATTTGCTTTCGGTATCTTTTTTTTTGAGACGCTCCACGCCGTGACATTCGGCATCCACAATTTTTGATCTAGAACAAAAAGAAAAATTCTCGTTAATCTACATCAGAATACCCAGGGAAGTACGTACGGAATTTTTGATTAATTAAAAACTTTCCATTTTATGAGCAGTTTTATACGAAATTTTTCACTGGAAATTCACCTTTTAAGTTCAAATGCCTACAATATTCGAATAAGACAACATTTTTCAAATTCCGTACGTACTTCTTCAGGTATTCTAATCTAGATTAACGACAATTTTTTTTTGTTCTAAATAAAAAATTGTGCATGCCAAATGTCACGCCCGAAAAAAAAGATACCACAAGCCAGTGATCGGTCATTTTCTATAAAAAAAAAACAAAAAAAAAATGTTTATTAGCTTGATATTTATACTAAATAGATGTGTAATTAGTTTTATAAATAAATCCCTTTCCGTACAAAAAAAAATTGTTAAATATGCACATGATTTTATACCCGCTACCGTAGCCATACCCCTTGAGGTACATTTTTTAGAAAAATGCTTAAGGGGGGAAATAGGGTTAGGACAGCGTTTTCTCAATGATTTTCATGAATTTTTTTATAGTATAAAAAATGAATATGATTTATTGAAACTTTGAGAATAATTTATACATATATTTAAGTATATACTATAAAATTTTTGAAGAATTTCCTTGAAAAACACCGAAGATATTAGCGACCCCAAATTGCAGGTCACAATCAGACTCAGCATTTTGCGTACATTCTGGAAGCCGCAATTTTCATCTGAAATCAAACGAGGTTGGAATTTACTTTTATTATATGTCTCTCTTCTATATGAACCTAAATGCTATCAAAAAAATTGAAAATTGAATTTTTTACAGAGGTCAAAACAAAAAAAGCATGATTTAAAAAAATTATTTTAAATAATGATAATATTCGGATTTTAGGTTCATATAGAGCGCAATATTATGAAGAAAGTAACTGCCAATTTTCAAAACGATTGGTTGAAAACTTTTCAAACTAGCGTGTACCGCAAGTTAAAAAAAAGTCGTTTTCAGATAAACGCAGTTATACACGTGGCGCGCTCGGGGCCTGAAGGGGAGCTACTCACTTTAATGGCTTATAACAATAGAACGAGTCGGAATTTTCATTTTAAATTTTGGGAACATATTTTTCAATAGTTTTACTAACAATTTATGAAAAAAAAAAAAAATCGATTTTTTGAACCGTCTAACCCTATTTTTAGCTTTATGGAGGCATAAAGCTAACGATAGTTTTGACTTTTTTTTTTACCTCCATTAAAGAAATTGTGTAAAAAAAAACGATTGTTAAGAGCAGTTTGTTAACAAATGCTATGTCTTCCTGGTTAGTAATGCGAGTCAGTCACTGTGAAAGGGCCAGTCGTTGTGTTATAAATACAAGCGAGTGGAGAGTGAAAGTAAGCCAGCTCGACGTATTTACAGCCTGTACCGCGCTTACAGCAACACCTACAAGTCATAAATTGCATTCGAACGTCCGTATACCCGCTATTACTCGCGATAACGTTTTTACAAGATTTACACCGTGAAATGTATAAAAACGAGTACGCGGACAAGTATCGGAAAATTATTGGTACACAAGCATTTTCGTTAATCCAACATTACGCAACTTCGCACTACCGAGGAGTCTCGAGAGGGGAATAAGAATTGTCATTCTAGATTATTTATAGCTCCGCTGTCACTCTCGCTTGATGTAAATATAATTGCCTAACAATGTTGCAACGAGTGTCTCTTCTTGTGCTCGCACTCCATACATTTAATTCATCGGGTGAAAGCCTTTGTGTATATATATATATATATTATATAAATATATCGCCGCCGCCGCCGCCGTGTACAAGAGTTGAGGAGAGCGAGCGGGATCGAGTAGGCTGGGCGAGGGGATCGAGCGGGGCCGGGGGGGGGGGGGGGGGGCGGGGGGGGGGGGGAGCGCGCAGGGGGGCAGAGCCCCCTAGTATAATATATACGTTGAGAGTACAGCAGGAAGATCAATTGCTCGCGGGCATAATTCCTTGAAAACCACGCAGTTGCAAAATCAAGAAGTTTAAAGGGCAATAACGAGTCCAATCAATCAAGTAAAGTTGAAAAATAAAAAAAAGAAATCCGTATACAATGAAACCCCGAGATATTTCATTGGGGGATTAATGATTCCCATTCACGTGCCAATCGCGTGTCTTTTTTTTTTCGTGGCAAGCCTGGACGAAACTCTGAGGCGATACATCAAAATGCCAGGCTGTACATGGGAATTGTGAAGGGGATTTTTTTTCGTCTCGATTCAACTCCGCAGCATACAGAGAGAGAAAGAGATGAGAGAGAGAGAGGAGAGTAAAAATCCTTTTGTTAGAGACCCGAGCAGTTTTATTGGTCAACCGAAAACGAAAAGCCTTATTTACCGGTCTTAACGTACGTCTCCGGGGACTTTTCTCGAACCCGTTCTATTTTCGCCTCACAGGACCTCTGAAATAAACCGATTGCACGCCCCCCCCACACCCCTGCCGCAAAAGGAACAATACTTCTTTTACTTCGGCCGCGATGTTTCCTCTTGGCTTTCCTTCTCGTTTTTCTTCACGTTTTTTTTCTCCATTCGTTTCTTCGCCCATTTGATAATCGTAACCCACGAAAAATAACTGTCGTAGCCATTCGGGGCATGGTGTACCAAGAAATAGCGCACAGCCATTGCAACGAAATCATTTTTCGTGATAAAGTTACAACCAGCCACAGCCTTCGAGTCTGTAATTTCCGTCTGGATGGTGATCGGGCGCGAGGGACGATCGTCGTATATATAACTTTACTGCTATGGCCGTAAGCCATTGCACGATGAACCTGAGCCACGGGATCCGTTGGGTCAACGAGATCAGGGGATATATATATCCGCGGGGAGCAATGTATAGCGAGGACTGATTGAATGAAACCTTTCACAAACTGGCTCGATATATCCTTCGGCTTACATTCGCGAAAGTAACGTTATAGACGTGTAATTTTCGTTCGAAACGATCGGCAAACGATTTTTTACAGGACAGAGTGAATATACACTGGGGAACGAGTGGTAAACCGACATGGATACCCTCAGTCCCCATAAAAAAAGTGTTTTTTTAATAATTCTCTTTATTATTAATTAAATCGGTACTTTAAAGAGCACTGTGCATGGAAAATTATCAATCATTTAAGGGGTGAAATAGGGTTAGGACAGCTTTTTCTCAAAGGTTTTCATGCATTTTTTTATAGTATAAAAAAAGGAATATATATTATTGAAACTTTGAGAATATTTTATACATGTACGAGGGGGGACCCGAAAAAAATGGGAATTTCGTCATAATTTCTTTATTTTTGACGCTCCCTTTGCTCGTCTGTGAGAAGGCGAGGGATAAATTTGGCTGCAACTCTGCTCATATGCAAATCTTTGGATAAAATCCTCTGAATTGAACTCCATGATATCCCAGACATCTCACAGAGTTGATCAATGGTTCGGCGACGGTCTTCATGAATGAGAGCATTGATTTTGTCGACGTTTTCGTCACTTCTTGAAGTTAAGGGGCGTCCTGAACGGGGTTGGTCTTCAATTGACATTTCTCCATTTTTAAAACGTGAAAACCACTCGTAGACTCTGGTTTTACTTAGGGCAGCATCTCCATAAGCAGTCTTAAGCATTACGGTAGTTTCCGCGACCGATTTCCCCAACAGGAAACAAAATTTCACAGCCGCGCGTTGCTCTCGACAATCGGCCATCACGTTTTCGCCGAAATGGAAAAAGTTGTTTCACTACGAAAACTCCCACGGGCGAACCGATGCACTCACGGCGACAGAACTTCGCACACTAACTCAGGAGACGTGTCCCCAACGGACACCTGGTCGAGCAATGGGTTCCCCCACTCTCCCTCCCCGCCGCAGAGCAATCCCGTTTTTTTTGGGTCCCCCCTCGTATTTAAGTATATACTATAAAATTTTTGAAGAATTCCCTTGAAAAACACCGAAGATATTAGCGACCCCATAGTGCAGGTCACAATCTGACTCAGCATTTTGCGTACATTCTGGAAGCCACAATTTTCATCTGAAATCAAACGTGGTTGGAATTTACTTTTATTATATGTCTCTCTTCTATATGAACCTAAATGCTATCAAAAAAATAGAAAATTGAATTTTTTACAGGGGTCAAAACAAAAAAGCATGATTTTTTGCCATTTTTTACAACTTTATTTGTAAAAAAAAATTATTTCAAATAATGATAATATTCCGATTTTAGGTTCATATAGAGCGCAACACTATGAAGAAAGTAACTGCTAATTTTCAAAACGATTGGTTGAAAACTTTTCAAACTAGCGTGTACGCAAGTTCAAAAAAGTCGTTTTCAGAAAAACGCGTTTGAAAAAAAAACCGTACCTGAGTGACCGCTCGGTTATACACGTGGCGCGCTCGGGGCCTGAAGGAGAGCTACTCACTTTAATGGCTTATAACAATAGAACGATTCGGAATTTTCATTAAAAATTTTGGGAACATATTTTTCAATAGTTGTACTAACAATTTATGAAATAAAAAAAAAATCGGTTTTGAACAGTCTAACCCTATTTCCCCCCTTAATTGACGAGTAACGGAGAACATTTTTCAAGTTAAAATATATCGCAATTCCTTCATTCTATCAACCGTAATTATGGGCCTTGATCGACTCTCGATCGTTTAAAAAATAAATACAGTAAAATATGTCCATTTTAGCCGGAGTTGCTATTAAAAATATGATGGGGTTTTTCGGACCCCAGTGTGAGCTGTACGTATATGCAAAAAACTAGATGTGGTAAGCTAAGGTCAAGGATAGTTTTGAACGAGGAAGTTAAAAGTAACGTAAATTAATTGTTTTCGGATGATTGCTTTGTTTCAAAGAAGTCGAACCGACGAGCCAATTGCCTACAATATGCCAATTCTCGGCTGCACGTGGGGTGCTTTAATCGAGAAGGGTTCTCTAGGAAGTCGCAAATTTTCCTATCCAACGTTCGGTATTCGTGGCATTACTTCAATGAATTTCTTACACTGGCTAGTCGTCCTGTTTCTCGAATGGATACCCTCGGCCCTATGCGACACGATCCTCTCGGTTTTCGGTGCGAAACCAAGGTAACGTATACACGCTTTTATACGAACTAAAACATTACGGTTGCGATAGTAAAAAAAAAAAAGAAGGGACGGAACGTCGAATATATTTCGACCCTATCGACCATAAAAAAAAACCCTTGCGTTCGTTTACATGCAAGTTCCGACGGGCGTAAAAGTCTCGAATCGAATACAGAGACAGAGAGCGATTGTCCAGCTAGAAACGCTAACAATAAGAGTCGAAGGATTACGAGTCATGCGAATGAATCGAATGTACGAACTAGATTCACCGCATAGTCAAGTATCGCACTAAAAAGTTGCCGTTCATGTAATTCGTTCAGTAGAAATTTACCGATTGATACTCAAACTATAAATTTATCATCACGATTAGTTTTTCACGTCAAGAATACATTGTTTATTTCGAAAATAGTCTTGCTAAAATTTTTATTGTCTTCCCAAGCTTGAAAACGAATTCTTGACTGGAAGTCAACATTTGATTGATACTCAAGCTACATATTTATCATTTTGATTATTTTTTCACGTCAAGAATACATTGCTTATTTCGAAAATAGTCTTGCTACTATTTTTTTTGTCTTATCCAAGCTTGAAAGCGAATTCTTGACTGGGAATCAAGAATTAATTGACACTCAAGCAATAAATTTATTATTCCGATCATTTTTTCACGTCAAGAATACATTTTTTATTTTGAACATAGTCTTGCTACTATTTTTTTTGTCTTTCCAAACTTGAAAACGAATTCTTGACTCGAAGTCAAGAATTAATTGACACTCAGCAACAAATTCATTATCTCGATTATTTTTTCACGTCAAGAATACATTGTTTATTTCGAAAATAGTCTTGCTACTATTTTTTTTTGTCTTTTCCAAGCTTGAAAACGAATTCTTGACTGGAAGTCAAGAATTCATTGACACTCAAGCAACAAATTTATTATTCCGATTATTTTTTCACGTCAAGAATACATTATTTATTTCGAAAATAGTCTTGCTACAATTTTTATTGTCTTTTCCAAGCTTGAAACCGAACTGAATCGGTTAGATTCTTATCATGTGTACCAAGTGCTGAACCAATCAAACGTCAGGTTGTTTTTTTTTTAACTGGATGAAGTTTCAAAAAAATATTTTCCCACCGGGAAAAAAAAAGACAATAAAATAATCAGTTAACCTAATATTGTACGCAGATATGTAGCCGAGCACGAGAAGGTACGAAAAGCTTTAAGATCACTCGAACCAATCGCTTCGAGATCGTGGACCGTCGTAAGAGAACGAATTTACCAGCTACAAGAGCGTCTTTCTCCCGAGGATAGAGATACCTATCCTATTTCTTGCGAAATCGATGTCGAGTCTTACGTTCTTTGTGCCGCAGCATCGGCGAGAAAGTATTGCGCAAACGAGATTAATCCTAAAAATGCTAAAAAGTTTCGTCGTTTGTTCGTAGTTCTTACTCTCATTCTAACGTGGTACTATCTCTTCAAATGATAAAATTTTCCCGTTATTTTATAATGTACTTTTACTGATAAAATTTTGTTTATAATTACGTTTATAAATACACTTATCCTTGTATTATGTAATCTGCGTTCCTTTATATTACGTTTGTAAATGCACTTATCCTTGTATTATGTAATCTGTGTTCCTTTATATTAATGGAATTAAAGATATTTGTGATAAATTTTTCACCGAAAATAATAGGTTTTTCGTTCGGAATAAAACCCGCAACTCTAAATTTACAGCACTCCGTTGGAAGATCGTCCACTGACCATTTTCATTCGTAGCTAAATGTTCGCTGTCCAATTTCAATGTAATTAGTTTCTCGTTTTATTTACAGGCTGCATTTTATTATTTTTTTTTGTTGAACAAAGATAAAAGAGAGAGGTAAGTCAAGACTGTAGCTAGTTTCCGTTGCCAGATCCTTTCGTTAACAATGTCTATTTACACACAACTGGAGAACGACTTTCTCCAGTGTCAAGATGCCTCGAACAACTCGCTTGATATTCTCATCCTCGTATACAGAGTTGAAAAATCCTTTGGACTTCCGGTGGAAGTAATTGTGCAGTTATCGTAAAAGGAAAAAGTAAGTTCAAGGAGTCAAGTAGAAGAAAGAAGAGATGAGAGCAAAAAAAATCCGTGGATTATCTGCACGGACATTGAAAGACCATTTCGTCTGAATACTTTGACGTTATGTAGGTCGAAGTTCATCGCACAGGTGTAAATCGATTCACAAACGTTTGGAGGCCATGTGAACGAAAAAAAAAAAAAAAAAAACAAAATTGCAAACGGGTCCTCGATAGAATGGTAATTTCGCACTAGTATAAAATCTTGAAAGCACTAGAGTTACCTGAGAGGACCAATAAAAGCAACGACATTGGGACTAATGAACACGTTTACGATAATCTTGATACTTTAATCCTAAGGTTGTAAATGTTTTTTCTTCCTATCATGCCTCCATCAGATGATTCCATTGTCATTAAGAAATACGCTATCGTAAATGAATAAACAAAATTGTAAAATAACCGGAACATCGACTTATTCGTTTTGGAGCGATCGCCCGATTCCCTCATAAAATTATCATACTGCGTCATTTGAGAATCCCGATCGATTCTCCAGTGACGTTCAATTCACATTCAACAGGATGAAGTACTTTCGAATGAGATGTTTGAAGGAAAATAACGACAGTTTTTAAGAATCTGGAGATGAAATCTCTATACATTAGTTTCAGCGTTACCCGTTGATCCCCTACGCTGGGTTCTTTCGATACGTACCAGTTGGGTCACTCTATGATATGTTGTAGGGAACGCAGCAGGCTCCAACACTGGACACCTTCGACACCCAGCTCTTTCACTCGACATCTACACGTATATAAATGTATAGATCGACCCGTGGAGTCGACCAGTAGAGAAACGTGTTCGTTGCACATTCTAACGGGTTAACCCATGCTGTGTTTTGCACGGGTCGTTAAGCGAACGCGCGGAGTCTGCAGTATTTTTTTTTATTCTTCCTCATTCACTGACATTGTGCATTCCCACGTGGTTAAACCAACGTGAGTGCATCGGTGGCAAAGCACCGTTACGTGCGAATTTTCTCGTGGCAAGTTGCTTCACACCTCGGTCAATCATCCTTTTGATCCAACAATAGATCATACTTGACGATGATATCGATCGATTCTTGGTTGATGTTCCAATTGAGAAAAATCCTGCACTTTCGGGATAATTTAAAATCCTTTCGCTCGATACTCTTGGATACAAATTAAGGTAGTAGTCTGATAACTTAAGCCGATTTTCATGTCTTTTTTGGAGGGCGTTTTTTTGTAGGAAAATAAAAATGAATCGTTTTGGATATTTAGGATGTTTTTATTTACATATTAAAGATACAAAAAAAAATGTTTGAAAAAATTCAATAGTTTATTATTATTATTATTGATCGAAGTTGGCACCTCGAAAAAAAGTGCGTGGGTGGCCCCGGTGATTTTGGCTCTTGATGTTATCTGAAATCAAAAATTCTTGATAATTCTTAATCTATAGACATGTCATTCTGGTCGGAACTACTGAAGTTAAATTTCATGGATAAATAACAAAATGGCGGACTTTGGAAAAAAAAGTCCTTTTATTTTAGCAAAGAAGGGGTTGTAAAATAAAAAGAAATTTAACTTCAGTAGTTCCGACCAGAATGACATGTCTATAGATTAAGAATTATCAAGAATTTTTGATTCTTAGAGAAGAAAGATTCTTAGAGAAGTTAAATTTCATGGATAAATAACAAAATGGCGGATTGGAAAAAGTTTTTTTTTCAAAAGTCCGCCATTTTTTTATTTATCCATGAAATTTAACTTCAGTAGTTCCGACTAGAACGACATGTCTATAGATTAAGAATTATCAAGAATTTTTGATTTCAGATAACATCAAGACCAAAAATCACCGGGGCCACCCACGCGCTTTTTTTTCGAGGTGCCAACTTCGATCAATAATAATAATAATAATAAACTATTAAATTTTTTCAAAAATTTTTTTTTTGTATCTTTAATATGTAAATAAAAACATCTTAAATATCCAAAAGGATTCATTTTTATTTTCCTACAAAAAAAACGCCCTCCAAAAAAGACATGAAAATCGGCTTAAGTTACCAGACTACTACCTTAAAGATTTCGACAGTGTGATACATTTTTCGATTTGCACGGTATTAAAATAAAGCTTCGGCAACAACGAAGGGTGATACACGAGGAGCTGTGAAGATAATCTTTTTGCAAGCTCGCAAATAATGAAGAAACAAATTCTCGACGCGGTCAATAGTACTCGAAATACCTTCAGGATATTCCGTAAATTGGTGCTTGCCAAGTTCTCCAGATTGTTCAAACTTCCTTAAGACCGTCTTTGACTCCTTAAGAGTTTTCTCATTACCGCGAGAGAAGTGGCTATAAAAGGCTGCCTTTAACCGCAAAAAAATGTACTGCTCACTTTAGTTTCCCGCTCTTTATCCCTGTCGATTGGAAAACTTCATTGCATTATACACAAAATCATCACGTTAATCCCCTTCGTTCTTAACGATAATTAGGCTCGTCGAATTAATCGTACTTTGATTAGGTGAGGGGGTGCAGGGGCAGAAAAGCACTACGTAATAAGGCTGTATAGTTTGAGTTAAAAATTAGAAGCTTCCGGGAGTATATAACGGGAAACCTCTTGAACGCGTGGAAGACTGAAGCGTCTAGGGGGAAACCAAAGTTTTCGACCTTATATGTCGGTGAGAAGATAGGGTGGAATCCGAGGCGAGAATAGAGAAGCAACTCTCACGCGGGTTGGGAAGCAAAAGAGGTTTGCAGAGAGAGAGAGAGAGAGAGAGAGAGAGAAAGAGAGGATGGGTGAAGAGCGGCCGAAGTGGAAAATTGGGTTCCAGCAAACAGCGCACCTCGGTACGAAGGTCAACATCGAGAAGTTCTCTCTTCGATCTCCGTTAGTCCGGGTTCCGCGATGGCAGTGTATAGAGGGGTGTATAACTGGAAGGAAAAGCGTGGAGAAAGGGAGAAAGGAAGGATGGGGAGAGGGTTGGAAGATCGAGGACGAAAGCACAACTGTTTCTAAGCTCGAACAATTCCGTCCAACTGTGGGCCGCAAGCAGAACGAGCTATCTGGCGGTAGTAGTGCAAAGCTCCACGGCACTGCAATGGCAGACGAGTTATCATAACTCGATAGAAATTGCTGCCCCTGCGAGCAGCATTACGAATACAACCACTGTCGCGGCTCACGATTCCACTATACACCCTGATGCATATCTGTATAACGTGTGTATTTGTCGAAATAGTGAGACACAGGTTTACCATGAAAACGAGAGACAAAAGGCAGATGATAAAGTGCCTGAAAATCGTCAAAAAATATGGCTACTCTTCTTGCACTCTCGCCGACGCGTTTATTTACCGTTGGGAACTTCGATGCCACGAGGTTTCATAACCATCTGTCGTGTCGTGTCCGGCCAACTTTCTGCCGCTGAACTCCTCGTTCATGCGAGTCGACACTTTGTCTCTCGTACATCATTCTTTATTTCACAAAGGCATCAGTGCGAATCTCTTTTTATATATCCGCGTCACTTTGCAGATTCTCTCATATCTATCGTACGAGAGAAGAAATGAGTTTTTTTTTCTTCTTCTAGGTTACCTTTGCCGGAACGTTACGATCGTAAGACCCCGAAGGATCGTATAAAAGATACACCGTATACTGTCTCTTTTTACAACGTATTGTATGAAGCAAACGTTGCTTCAAAAGGCAATAAAGCTCGACGTTCGCCGGTAAATATGAGAAAGCACACAGTCGTTTCCGGATTATAGTAACGACACTTGCCGCGGCAACAAAAGCGATACCAGAAAATGGATCGACCTTATGTGCGAACATAAGTGTCAATATTGTCTCAAACGATCGTTTCAATCTTCACAGAGTTAATTCTTCCAAGCGCCCACAGAGCTAAAGGTGACACATTTTTTTCTTCATCGCTTCTCTCGTTCTCACAGTGAACAAAGCAATCTCACGTTCGTTTTCTCTTAAGGGGGGAAATAGCGTTAGACGGTAAAAAAATCGTTTTTTTTTAAATTTCATCAACTGTTAGTAAAAATATTGAAAAATATGTTCCCAAAATTTTTAATGAAAATTCCGACTCGTTCTATTGTTATAAGCCATTAAGGGAGGAAATAGGGTTGGGACATCGTTTTCTCAATGATTTTAATGAATTTTATTATAGCATAAAAAATGAATATAATTTATTGAAACTTTGAGAATATTTTATAGATATATTTAAGTATATACTATAAAATTTTTGAAGAATTTCCTTGAAAAACACCGAAGAAAATTATGACTGCCTTGACTTTGTTTTTCTTGGTACTATTTTTTCAAACGCGTTTTTCTGAAAACAACTTTTTTTGAACTTGCGTACACGATAGTTTGAAAAGTTTTCGACCAATCGTTGTGAAAATTGGTAGTTACTTTCTTCATAGTATTGCGCTCTATATGAACCTAAAATCGGAATATTATCATTATTCAAAATAATTTTTTTTTGCAATTAAAGTTGTAAAAAATGGCAAAAAATCATGCTTTTTTGTTTTGACCCCTGTAAAAAATTAAATTTTCTATTTTTTTGATAGCATTTAGGTTCATATAGAAGAGAGACATGTAATAAAAGTAAATTCCAACCTCGTTTGATTTCAGATGAAAATTGCGGCTTCCAGAATGTACGCAAAATGCTGAGTCTGATTGTGACCCGCAATATGGGGTCGCTAATATTTTATAGTATATACTTAAATATATGTATAAAAATTTTATAGTATATACTTAAATATATGTATAAAATATTCTCAAAGTTTCAATAAATTATATTCATTTTTTATACTATAAAAAAATTCATGAAAATCATTGAGAAAACGTTGTCCTAACCCTATTTCCGCCCTTGAAAAAAAAAGCTCAAATTTCCGTCAGCTTCCACTCGAATAAAAACCGTCATGCTCTACGTCCCCGTAGTGATATTTCGTTGTGAATAATTTTCACTCTTTTTTTGCCCCTTCATCAGCGTGTATAACCCCCATGTGGCGAGCGCGGCTTCGCAAAATCCTCGGAGATCTCGTTTAATTAAGCCACGCGCGACCCACGAGATCCCTCAGGGAAGGTCGCACAAACACAATGTGACGGCGACGGGACCAATGCAATGGAAATTCTCGTGTTTTATGTACATACAAACGTAAAGATACCCTTTGTGTGCCAGAGAGCGTCGGAATATGTATATGTACAACGGGTGCACACAGAGAATTCACTTGGGAAAGATGAGCAGAGGGAGAAACGAGAAGTATAACGAGAGAAAGGGGTTTTGCCAAGTTGAACGGTGTACGCTCGTTCTATAGTCATCGCTTCGGGCAACGACGATGATGCTCTATGGGCTCGACGTTAATGCGGTGGGATCCTCTGTGCGGTAAATAACCATTGCGAAGCCTATGCAGTCCACTTGATGCTGGCACCAATTGCGGCGCTGTGGTGCCGCTCTCACAGAGCGCATAAGTTACAGTTTGCACTGTGCCAGCAGCGAGAACAGCGGTAGAGGACTGTGGGGGGTAAACTTTATACCAGACAATTTCATCTCTAGCCAAGAGAGTCACGAGAGTTCACGCCCGCGGTTTCCACCGCGCCTAGCTGCTTTTCCTCAATCGGTTACCAGTTTACATTGTCGCGCATTGTTTATCGGATACACGAGTACGTTCCAACACCTATCAAAAATACCGTTGTGAATATTACGTCTGAAGACATTTTTTCGTACTTAAGGTACGAAAGCCATGGGTGTTATAAGCCATTAAGGTAGTAGTCTGGTAACTTAAGCCGTTTTCATGTCTTTTTTGGAGGGCGTTTTTTTGTATGGAAATAAAAATGAATCGTTTTCGATATTTCGGATGTTTTTATTTACATATTAAAGATACAAAAAAATTTTTTTTTGAAAAAATGTAATAGTTTCTCATTATTATTATTATTGATCGAAGTTGGCACCTCGAAAAAAAAGCACGGTGACAAAATGGCGGGCTTGGAAAAAAAAGTTTTTTTCCAAAGTCCGCCATTTTGTTATTTATCCATGAAATTTAACTTCAGTAGTTCCGACCAGAATGACATGTCTATAGATTAAGAATTATCAAGAATTTTTGATTTCAGATAACATCAAGAGCCAAAATCACCGGGGCCACCCACGCGCTTTTTTTTCGAGGTGCCAACTTCGATTAATAATAATAATAATAATAAACTATTAGATTTTTTCAAAAAAATTTTTTTTTGTATCTTTAATATGTAGATAAAAACATCCTAAATATCCAAAACGGTTCATTTTTATTTTCCTACAAAAAAACGCCCTCCAAAAAAGACATGAAAATCGGCTTAAGTTACCAGACTACTACCTTAAGGGAATGTTCCCGTCCAAAGACCCCAAAAATACCTCAATTTGAGGAATTTTTTTTTAACACAAAATAAATTATTCTGCGAAAATTTTGTTGTGCGTTTTATTTGTACATAAAAGAAGTATTGTACTGAGTTTTTTCACGATAAAATAATTCAAAATGGCGGCTCCAGCTTCCGCCAAAGAAGCCGCTCCCGGCGCGAAGTGATGTGCGCGGTACCTCCTACAGCCTCACCAAGTGGTCTGAAATCCAAAAACCAAAAAGATTCTTGAAATAGATGAAATTTGTGGGGCCCTATCGGTTTCTGATTTTTAAAAAAGCCCTTTAAAACAAAATGGCGGCCATTTAAAAAAAAAACTCATTTTTTCATGCTTTTTTTTGGTCTTTAACGTTAAAAAAGAAATATTTACAATCATTTTTTTGAAAAAAACGCTCCGTCAGGGCCCCCCAAATTTAATTAGCTTTAATTTGAGGGGTAAAACTTTGAAATCGGTGCATTCCTCGAACCTGTAGAGCGTATCGCGCGTCGAAAAACGTTGTTTCGAGAAAATCGCGTTTAAAGTTTTATGTTACTTACCGTACTCACTCATCAGGTCAGACTGCTCCGCCCGACCCCGTATATCTCGAAAACTACATCATATATCGAAATATTCTTTCTCCCACGTATTCTTGACAATATAAAGATGAAAATTAGGCAAAAAAAAAATGTTTCGATTTTTTCATCGATTTGGACGGGAACCTTCCCTTAAGAAAAGCTGATGTACATAATTAAATTTGGGATACGATTTTAATTAGCTTAATTCATTGAAATATTCTTTTGAGAATGTTACTAGAATGATTTTTCGACGCAAACATTTATGAATTATGCCAAATAAAAAGGTTGTTCAAACAAGTTTCTCGCAAACTCCAAATTGGGGTGTTTTCAAGATCGTTACGTTCCATTATTTCACTGTCTATCACGAAGTATATAGCTTAACATTCGGGATATTAAGCGAGGATACGATAATTCACGTCGGCAGCTATCAAGGGTTTTTATACGTTCAAATTCAGCTCGCTTCTTATAGCAAGGAGTTTCTCTAGTTTCTACGTAAAGTAGGTGTAAAACGTTGTCTGTTCGTGTCAGGCAACGAAAGAAAAGAGAGATGGCGGAAGAGGGAGAAAAGAAGAGAGAAAGGTGAGAGGAAGTGGATTGTGCAATGGCTAATACACGCGACGTCAGTTAGCCAAAGGTTACCTCGTTCTCGTTTTGGACGACGCTGAATGCAGGACTTTAATTGAAAATCCTTTTACGATCCTCTCTCACTCTCTGACTCTCTCTCTCTCTCTCTCGTCAACGACAGCCTCGACGTTGAGGCAAATTAAATTTATAGTTCGTCGGCACGATAAAATTATACTGGCGCTAACTCATCGCTAATAAAAAACATTCGTTGTTGCTTCAAGTTCACTTGGAACACGATTAATTCTATAATATCAGTTTTATGATTATACAAGCATGATTGACGTCACGGGCAATCTTTTTAATTGATTTGTTGTGTCTCGAGTAGAAAATTTTGTCTTTATAAAGTTTGATCCACTACAGTTAATTGCACGATAAAATACATATATTCATGATGCAATTTTTATCCCCGCGGATATAGCGACAAAGAAAATAAAATGGTGATTATCCTATCGATTATTCAAGCCCGTAAGTACAACCCGGGCGTTATATACAGTGGGTCAAAAAAGTATTCATACACCTTGTTTTTTTGCGATAACTTTATAGACATAAGCGATACGCAAAGAAAGTCAATTTTATTTAATAGTACTTTAGGTGCAGAGATAAACTGCAAATGGAGAATTTTTTCCCAGGAATAATAGAAGAATTATGCCAAAAAAACGAAAATTTTCGGGCAAAAAAAGTATTCATACACTTACGATTATAGTGAAAACCTACATCATCATAGTTGTTAATTATAACTAATATTCGGTGTGCAACCCTTTTGCTTCAATTATCGCCTCGAGTCTCTTAGGCATGGATTCTACTAGCTTTTTCGTTGTTTCTTTTGCTATTTTCGTCCATTCTTCTAAAAGCACTCTTTGGAGATCGGATTTGTTTGTTATTTTTCTTCTTCTAATTTCTACATCCACCAAGTGCCATAAATTTTCAATAGGATTGATGTCCGGAAATTGTGGTGGTGTAATCAATTGTTTGCGGACATTATAGAGTAACCATTCCCTCGTTTTCATGGCAGTATGTTTCGGGTCGTTATCTTGTTGGAAGTAGAAATTTCCATCCAGGTCCATTTTATCTACACTCGCTTTCAAGTTGCTGCGCAACACGTCGATATACTTCCGGGCATTCATTGTACCATCTATAAAAGCCAGATTACCAACGCCATAATATCCCATACAGCCCCAAACCATGACGCTTCCTCCGCCGTGCTTTACAGTCGGTATTAAATTTTTCTGCCGGAGCTCGGTATTTGGTTTCCGTCAGACGAATTTTTTTCCATCGGACCCGAAGATGTTAAACTTCGATTCATCCGAGAATACGACACGTTTCCAAAATTCTATAGATTTTTTTACGTAGGTTTTTGCGAAACCTAAACGTTTTTCTCGATTTATATTATTAATTAATGGTTTTTTGCGGGCAGCTCCGCCGTATATTTGGGCAGAATGCAAAACGTTTCGAATCGTCGGGGGACACACGCTCTTCCCCGATGTTGACGCGACATCATTCGCTAAACTGCGAGCACTTGTGAACGGTTTTTTTGTAGCCTCTGTAACAATACTCCGACGCTCTCGTACTGTTAGTATTCTCGGTTGACCGGTTCATGGCTTATTTTCTGTGCTGTTTGTTCTTTCTTTTTTTTTTTATCATATATTGCACTGTTGCGAAACTTAGATTTAGTTCTTTACTAATTTTTCGATAACTTTCACATATTGATATTTCGCTTGTCTTTGTCATCATGTCTGTTCAGAGCTTGAAGATCTACTACCGCATGGAATAGGTCAAAACCATTGTGTAAACGAAGACTTGTTTACATTGTACGCGGAGGTCAGACCGTCCGTGAGTGAATATCGAGGTTTAGCGTCTCAATCGTAAGTGTACGAGTACTTTTTTGGCCTTTTTTTTTAATTCTTCATTTGCAGTTTATCTCTGTACCTGATGTACTATGAAATAAAATTGGCTTTCTTTGCGTATCGCTTATGTCTATAAAGTTATCGCAAAAAAACAAGGTGTATGAATACTTTTTTGACCCACTGTATATTTTTTTCTTATGATTTCCCCAAAGCTCCGGTGTATCGATAAAGTGACACCGAAAGTCCTGAATATGCAGGGAGGGCATTATATACGTCGGACGTTTATTTGAACGATGAAAAAGTCCCCCGAAGCAACGCGAATGCTGAGTTTGTAATTGCACTCTGCGCCCAATATCATCCACGTGGGAGATTCGGCGAAGGAAACAAAAAAAAATGAATTATCACAGGTCGATTAATCGAGTAAACACGAGCTCTTCTGGTATGTAGTTCGTTGTAAAATGCAAAGTGCGAAAATGCGTCGAGGTTGCGAGCGTGCAACCCTCCCCCCCCCATGTTCCAAATTCACTTACACATACACGCGTATATATACATATACCGTTCTTCTTGTAATTCAACTACGAGGGATCGGAGCATTTGTCGGAATAATTCGATTATTGTCGGGTGTCGAGCGCGAATAATACATGCTATTATAATATATAGGTCGATAGATATTATATATAGAGGGAATTGGAGGGTGTGTTATCGCAGAGTCCACGCTAGGTCTGTAAATTTTTGATTCTCAAATTTGTGGGGTAAATCCGTCGAATTGAATTATGCGGGTCAAGTGAATAGTCCGACGATCAAACTTTACGACCCGTCGACTAAATTTCAATGCTTTTTTTTTGCTGTTTATAGATAAATATATTTTTATTAATAGTATCGAAATTTAGAGGGTGCGGCGCCAAAATCCGGACAAATTAAAGATTTTTTTGCGACGTAATTTTTATTGCAAAAATGGAGAAATTTATAATTATTTTTTTCACTAAATTAGTTGTTGGGTCATGAAGAACACATTTATTCAATATAACCCCCGGATTTTGGCCCCGCACCCTGTATATTAGTAGAAAAATGAATTTTCGCATCGACGATTTTCTCGTAAAATCCCATGTTAATTTAATTCTTATGTATTCAAGAAAAATAAAAAAAAACAAGATGAATATTAAATCGACTCTGCTCATATTAATTTACGTTATATTACATCCCCCTTTTCTTTCTCCCCAATGAATCTACTTCGTTTCTACCCACAGAATTCTAATTCTCCGATTACTTTTACCCTTGGGACTATTCGCTGAAAAAAAAACCGTAAAAATAAAATAATTAATAATGGAAAACGTAATGGACCCCTATTTTCTTTATGACTTCAGTTTTAATGCCATTTTTCAATGAATTCTCATAGAAATGTAGTTCTTTTTGTCAATGAAATAGTTAAATTTTGTTATTATGAATGATACTAGGGTATGGAAAAAAGGATATAAAATGATTTGTGAACTCACATTAAAAATTTCGTTATCAGGCGTGTTTATATAAAAAATGCGTACCTTTTCGAGCGTAATCGTATATGGCAATCGAGGCGAAGTGTGCGATTCGCAAATCTCCGGAGATACGAACCGCGATAACAGGAGATCTATAGATGTCCCTCGGTACCATCCGAGTCCTTATCGTGTGGAGCATGTAAGAGCATGTACTCTACTCGACTGTCTACGTAACTGCACGAGCGTCTGGTGTATGTTTGCGGACAGATGTCACGCGTGTAAGATTCTACCGTCGTGTCTCTGTGTCTGGTGATGCTCCAAGAGATGGAGAGAGAGAGAGGAGTTCCAGTTGCATGAAACCGAAGGACACACCAAGGCAACGAGATGACGACGACGTGCAAGGAGAATCCACGCCTCAGTGAATTCACTATTTATTTAACTGGAGAAAGCTTGGAGCTTGACGTGTATCCTCAAACGAAAAGCACACACACATCCACATCATAAATATATATTTATGTACAAACATCCACTCGTCTTTCTCCTCGTTACGTGAAGCGCCTTTGGAATCTCCTTCGTTTCTCTGTGTGCAAGGTAAACGGGAATATAAACGCGAACAAACCCCACGATAGTGTTTGTGTATCATTTATGCGTCGAGCTACTTCTGCTCTGTGTTGCACGACACTTGATATAAACGCCTGTATCGCGATCAAGTGCACGAAGGATTCTAAACCGCCACTCCGTCAGCTCAAAGTGCATTATAATTACGTTTAAAATGAAGTCGTAAAATGAGAATTTTTCCTTTCTGAATTTGTTTTCCTTCGATGATGAGAAGATCTGGATAATCTTAATTCCTATTAATATTCTTAGAAATATATCTTTTCTTAGGGACCAGAAATGATTGTGTAAAGCTTTTGGTTAATTTGTCATTTGGTAATAACGGAATACACTATTACAGGGTATGGCCACGGTGGCGGATATAAAATCATGTGTACATTAAACAATTTTTTTTTGTATGAAAAAGTGATTTATTTATAAAGCTAATTACACATCTATTTGGTATAAATATCAGGCTAATAAAAAAAATTTCTTTTTGTTTTTTTGTTATACAAAATGGCCGCCTACTGCTATTTGCTTTGGGTATCTTTTTTTTTTGAGGCGTGACATTTGACATCCACAATTTTTGACCTGGAACAAACACGAAAAATTCTCGTTAATCTACATCAGAATACCTAGAGAAATACGTGGGGAATTTGAAAAATATTCTTTTATTCGAACATTGTAGAGATTTGAACTTAAAAGGTGAATTTCCAGTGAAAAATTTCGGATCAAACTGCTCATAAAATGGAAAGTTTTTAATTAATCAGAAACTCCGTACGTACTTCTCTGCGAAATGCAATTAGAAATACAATTAAAAAATTTGAAGTCAATCGGGTAAATATTGTCGAAGTTATTTATCACGCCAATTAGAAAAAAGATACTAAAAGCAAATGGCAGTAGTCGGCCATTTTGTATAACAAAAAAAAACAAAAAAAAATATTTTTTATTAGCTTGATATTTATACTAAATAGATGTGCAATTAGTTTTATAAATAAATCACTTGTTCATATAAAAATTGTTAAATGTGCACATGATTTCATTCCCGCTGACGTGACCAAACGGTATTTGACATCGATAACGATAAAATCGAGGACGCGCTCACTTCGTTGTTGTGCAAAAATGAGAAATGAAAGAAAAAAACGTCAATAAACGATTAAACGAAAGCTCTTCCGCCCATGGAATTCTGATTGACCTTAATAACTTTTTAATTATTGAAGCAGATAACAAATGACAGGATTGACGATAAAATTCTTTCGGTGATCGCCGTTACGACTTGGCATACCTCGACGTTTATTGCGTAATTAAGCGTCCATCGGAACGAGGTATTATTAGTTGTAGCCCGAGGAGGTGGGTAGTGACATAGAAGAGGCGACGAGAATCTCTTGGAAGCTTCAAATTGAACTCCAATATTTGAAACGAACCACGAGAGTTTTCTCTCTCGGTCTTTCTCACTCAATCTGCTGGAGTGAGCAGCAGAGTGGCCGACGGCTCGAATTTTATCCACAACGAAACCCCCTATCGTGTCATGATCCTACATCCCTCTCGCGTTCAGCTTTTTCAAACACCTTGAATATTCTCCTCCGTGAATGTAGGTCGTATAACGAACAAAAACAGAGTTTTCCAATATCAGTCGAACGATCATGACGCGTGATGCAATGTTCTACTTCCTGTATTTGTCTTTTTCTCTCTCCCTGGCTTAACGGATTTTACCTTTGGAAATAACAAATGAACGAGTGAGACAAATAAAAAGGTATTTCACACGAGCGCAAAAAAAAGTTGCTCGTTTACAGTTCAGGTATCAGGCAAAGCTTTATTGTCGCGAATAGAATCAACAAAAGTAGTTTTATAGCGAATAATTTTTTACTCAAGATATAATCATTTTACGACAAAAATATTGCAACATGGTACGTTCTCGTTTAACGTTTGAGAAGCGGACACAAGGCAGTAAAATCGTATTGTTTTCGATATTGCAGAACTGCACTGACTGTTCGATATTGCCACGAGGTTTAAGGTGCGAGCTTCGCGAGTACTGACATTTCGCAAAAGCATCGGGTCGAGAATGCCTCGAGCTAACGCGGAAATCGACCGAATAAACATACAACGTACAAACGTCGCTATAGCCACATACATATAGAATATATACGTACGTGTAAAGAGCGAGGTGGAATGCGAGAGATAACGCCGGAGCGCTTTTAATGAATTCCATTCTTCGCATCGGAGATGGTTTTTATTCTTTTTTTTTTTGGAGGCTTGGCCTCGATTAACGCGAAACGTTATACGTGCTTTTTCTTACAACTTTTTGTGTCTGCTGGTATTCGTTGGTATTTTTCTACGTACCGAAGTTTATAGCGTTTTTTTCGTTTGTTTTCAAAGACACATGGGGCGAATTCCAGGTGAATTGGAATGAAATTTCGATATTTTTTGGTTTTAGACGAAGAGGGTGAAAAAAAGTGCGAAAAATTGTACTAATAGCAACGAGTTTTTGTCATAAACTGATGAAAATTAATGGAAAAACATCGAAACATCGAAAAAGTTTCGTTTTCTTGAAACGAGCGATAACTAGTACGGGGAAACAGGACGAGTAAACAAAATTCTACAGCAACGCACGACTCTCTATGAAATCTCGTTATGACCGTTTGTCGGTAAGATGGAGAAATTTAAGAAGATCCGCGATAAGAGGTCGGTGAAAGCGTTGGGTAAATTAATATTTCAGCCGTTATCCGGTGTTTCGCCGAGGCACTCGCGACCTTTGCAGCGGAGCATCGAAATATTTTTTTATTTCTACCGTTTTCTCGGTTTGTTGCGAATGTATTTCAATTCTTTGCAGTCTGAATGTTTAACGCGTGAGAGGGTGGAATCTGTGGCGAGAAAAGACTTGCGGACGCATTAACAATTGGGTAGATTCTCGCTATACTTCGAAATCCCAGTGCCATTGCACCGCGAGAAATGGAGGAATAAAAAGAAAATGAGAAAGAGAGTGCAGGCTGGAGAGGGTTAACATTGGGATTCCCGCGAGCATGTTCACTCGAGTGTTTTCTTTTCTGCGTTTTTTTTTTCTCTTCTTTACTCCACAGTTTCTTTCATGGGAACAGAAGCAATCTCAGCGTAAAATATTTAACG
The DNA here is from genome assembly GCA_958009045.1 of Oxytorus armatus. Classification (NCBI taxonomy): domain Eukaryota; kingdom Metazoa; phylum Arthropoda; class Insecta; order Hymenoptera; family Ichneumonidae; genus Oxytorus; species Oxytorus armatus. Next base: position 7,333,168 of record OY253746.1, on the reverse strand, counting down.
GAGGGATTGTGCGCCGTCCGTTAAACTCTTAACTGGTAGTACAGGGAGGATATTGAACTGTTCACCGGGGCAGAAAGGAAGAACCAAAAAAAACATAGTTATTTCGAGACATTCTTGTCGGTTTGAATTCAAAAGAATTTCGGACATTAAAGTAATCCATAACTGTAAAACCCTAAATTGACACTTCGACAAAAATACCCTATTAAAATAGTTTACCGAGAGCATGCACGTTAATTTATCGAGACAATTGTAAAGTGTATAAATAATCTTGAACATAGACATTTCTCGTGAAACTTTAACACGTTCGTCTCATTCCTCTTCATTCTCATTTTTATTACTCTCACTTCGTACGATGCTACCGGCAATTTGCGGTAAGTAACACGAGGTGTTGTACACTCTGTACTGCTCGAGTCTCGCATAACGAAGCATCGAATTGTTTCGGTCATAAGTATAGAGTGTGGGAAAAGCTTCTGGTACAGAAGAGCAACCGTTTCAACGAGCCAGTATGGTAGAGATTGCCAATGACGAGGAAAAAGAAAGAGGAGAAATATAGCAAAACGAGTGGAAAGGGGTTGAGCGAGTGTACTTGAGATTTATAGTCGTTAATTTCAACCCCTCTCGTTGTTACTCCATGGGTCTGAGATGAACGCGCTTGTTGTATCATAGAGTGCAAAGCCGTTCCGGTAAACGAATTTACAGTAGTTTAGAACGTATGGCGCAACAAACTTTTAAAGGTGAAAGTCTTGAATATATTCGTAAAGTCCAACAAATTCTACAACAGGTCGTGATCCATTTCTGAATAGTTCTTCTATCAATCAAGTTCAATTGTAATCATCTCTGTAATCATCTACTACCATAAATAGGCAAATCGCCATTAAGGGGGGAAATAGGGTTAGGACAGCGTTTTCTCAATGATATTCATGAATTTTTTTATAGTATAAAAAATGGATATAATTTATTGAAACTTTGAGAATATTTTATACATATATCTAAGTATAAACTATAAAATTTTTGAAGAATTTCCTTGAAGAACACCGAAGATATTGGCGACCCCATATTGCAGGTCACAATCAGACTCAGCATTTTGCGTACATTCTGGAAGCCGCAATTTTCATCTGAAATCGAACGAAGTTGGAATTTACTTTTATTATATGTCTCTCTTCTATACGAACCTAAATGATATCAAAAAAATAGAAAATTGAATTTTTTACAGGGGTCAAAACAAAAATGCATGATTTTTTGCCATGTTTTACAACTTTATTTGCAAAAAAAAAATTATTTTAAATAATGATAATATTCCGATTTTAGGTTCATATAGAGCGCAATACTATGAAGAAAGTAACTGCCAATTTTCAAAACGATTGGTTGAAAACTTTTCAAACTAGCGTGTACGCAAGTTAAAAAAAAGTCGTTTTCAGAAAAACGCGTTTGAAAAAATAGCGCGCTCGGGGCCTGACGGAGAGCTACTCACTTTAATGGCTTATAACAATAGAATGAGTCGGAATATTCATTTAAAATTTTGGGAACATATTTTGCAATAGTTTTACTAACAATTTATGAAATAAAAAAAAAATCGATTTTTTGAACCGTCTAACCCTATTTCCCCCCTTAAACATTTTATTTGTCCACGAGGATATAAATACTCGACTTTCAAATACCATCCCTCTCGATAGTTCTTTTAATATTCTCAAATTAATCGATTTATAAATCATAAATAAATTAAATACTCGATTTTGACACGATCGTAAAAGTATGATAAACTTTCATGAGAAATCTGTACAATTAGTTATATATTTCTCGTAAGAACCTAAGTTAATTAAATCCGCACTTGGCGAGGTTGCGCCTTAAATTTCGCGTCGTCATCGTTATTTCTAGAAGCTGCCGATCTCCTTTTTCATGTCCAAGTCGCGTGAAATCGTGTACTCATTAAAAAACGTAGCTCTACCATGAAATGGCGGTCGAATGTGAAGGGGGATGGAGAGGGTATCGGGTCAAATGAAAGTTCGAGCCTTTGATCCATTTTCCGACACCGTAATTTAAAGAGCCTGACGAGGCGGTGCTCATTCGGTGTAAGGAGAGATGAAGAGTGAGGTCATAATGGAGAGAGAAAGAGGGATGAGTATGATATAGGGAGGACCCTCTTCTACAAGTATTCACAGGGACCGGTTGTATTTTCTGCCTGTCCTTTGAATATTTTCGCGATCTAAGCCCTTCGCCGATAATGGACAACGTTGTTAAAAATGTTCGGTTGATAGAGCTTCATAAAGTACTCAAGTCCCACTCCCTGCCCCGCCGAGAATTTCAACATTTGCTTGTAGTACGTTCAAACGACATTTCTCGTTAATGATTCCTTTCAATTCCGTATATATTGGGTCACTCACTATCGGAAAATATAATTAACGTTTGAAAAATTAGTTGAGACTCTTGCGAAGCAACCGAACCGTCTATCAAAAGGTACATCTTGGTGGAACATTGAAGAATTTCGTACGCCAGATAGATTAGTTATTTAAGTTATATTTCGGCGTTTAATAAAACGAGAAGGATTACAGGAAGGGTTGAAGCGTTCGAGAAGTGAAAATAGTGTCCGGACATGAAAGGGCCACGATAGGTGAGAAAGTAGTAACGGGCGGAAGCCACGAGGAAAAATTACGTTGATCATGCGATATCGTTGTTCTATATATATGCATAAAACATACTTATGAATATATATATATGTATGTGTGCATTTATCAATAATTCAAACGTGTTTTGTAGCCTCACTGTGTACTATCTATACCCAAACGAACCCGATAGTCATGCAACACTCGGAACGAAACGTCTGTCCAAACTTTTCAGAAACTTCGTCTACGAAACACGAGAGATCGCACGCTCTACGTTTGTCCCGCTCGTATACGGGTTGTATAACAACTCGTCGAGCTTCGAGAGTGCCTTACTATGCTGAAGCTCCCTCTCGCTCTCTCTCTCTTTCTCTCGCCATTTCTCACTTATTCTCGGAACTCGGTCTAGATTGTACGAGTAATTTTCTCGGTTGTACTCGATTCCCGGTTACAACTACCCCTTTCCTATGCATCTTCGTTGTATCAGACGAGGGTATAGTTCAGAAGTCTGTCATTATATACATCGACTGTTAAAAGTTAAAAGAACGTGTTCCACTTCGTTCAAACATGGGAATAGATGTGAAATACGCCCTTTTACTTTCTAACAGTCGATACATTATTTGTAGGGTGCCTGGGAAGTATCGCATTTCCTTGGATTGGCACATGTGGAACATTTAATTTGAGACATCCGAAGTACCGTTTATAAATCGAACTGGACACAACAAGAGAACAATTTTGATTCTGAAGATTGTCTTTTTCTTTCACTCTTGTCATTTTGATCGTCATGTCGTTTCGCGCGATATTTTTCAAACATAGAAACCTCGAGACTGCGAAATAACGTGAGAACCAGGGCAATTCGTGCTTTCTCCAGTATTACCAGTTTGATTTAGGGTAGTACGGAATATTTTTCCGTTAACCGTGGACGGGAATACAATCGGGCTCTCTTTATTCTTCGCGGTATACAATACGAGCCTTTATATAACTGTAATATGAAAATCGACAGGACAAACAGATCGCTCGGAGTATTATTCCGTCGTTGGGAAATATGGAAAAAAAAAAAATCCTCGAAAATTCATGTTTTCACTCGTATCTCGTCCATAATTCATGGATCCTTGAATCCGTACAGTGTTCGAGGTGCAGTACCGAATGGATAGTACCCGGCGAATGAATATGAGAAATAGCCCGAGTTACCAGGATTCCAGGTTGGGGGAAAAATTGCTGATTTTAGAAAATCGCCAGAGCGAGGAGGAGCTTTTTTTTTTAAATCTAAAATGCCATCGATGACATTGCGTGATTTTTTAATCGAGCATAAAAAATCATTAGTGTGTTAAATCTACAAATTTGTACTAAATAACATTTTGTTCAGCATTGAAAAAAACACATAATCCCATGTTTAACCGCAGCTCCATTGTTACAGCCTAGTATATAATTCGAATTTACTGTGCAATCTCTATTCCCGAACAGTGCTCTTCACGGTACTCGGTACGCTAAACGCGCTGCGGTTGCAATTATGGTCCCGTAGAATTTTCGTCTATTAAGCGTTTACCCGACAACGGTGATTCCCGGCGGAGTGACAATACAGTTGGGATTTAGCCGCGATAAAGTAAACGTCGGAAAAGCTTTTATCCAACATGGAGAAGAGAGCCTCTTCTCGTTGTGTAGTGTGTACTCTGCAAACGACATACGATATTTCTCTTTCGATTGTTTTCACGGCAACTTTAGGCTGTTGCGACTGATGGTGTATACGCTCGAGATAAGAAAGAAGATACAGAAACGACTATTATTGAGGTCACGTTCACTAAAATTATTACTGTCCACGCTTTCGTACGACACTTTTTGTGGTAATATACAGTGGGTCAAAAAAGTATTCATACACCTTGTTTTTTTGCGATAACTTTATAGACATAAGCGATACGCAAAGAAAGCCAATTTTATTTAATAGTACATCAGGTACAGAGATAAACTGCAAATGGAGAATTTTTTCCCAGGAATAATAGAAGAATTGTGCAAAAAAAACGAAAATTTTCCGCCCAAAAAAGTATTCGTACACTTACGATTGAGCTGCTAAACCTCGATATTCACTCACGGACGGTCTGACCTCTGCGTACAATGTAAACAAGCTTCGTTTACACAATGGTTTCGACCTATTCCATGCGGTAGTAGATCTTCAACCTCTGAACAGACACGATGGCAAAGAAAAGCGAAATATCAATATCCATGCGAGATAGAGTGATTTTTCTTCGGAAACGCGGTGAAAGTTATCGAATAATTAGTAAAGAACTAAATTTAAGTTTCGCAACAGTGCAATATATAATAAAAAAATACGAAAGAACAAACAGGACAGAAAATAAGCCACGAACCGGTCGACCGAGAATACTAACGGTACGAGAGCATCGGAATATTGTTAAAGAGGCTACAAAAAAACCGTTCACAAGTGCTCACAGTTTAGCGAATGATGTCGCGTCAACATCGGGGAAGAGCGTGTGTCGCCAGACTATTCGAAACGTTTTGCATTCTGCCCAAATATACGGCAGAACTGCCCGCAAAAAAACATTAGTTAATAATATAAATCGAGAAAAACATTTAGGTTTCGCAAAAACCTACGTAAAAAAATCTATAGAATTTTGGAAACGTGTCGTATTCTCGGATGAATCGAAGTTTAACAGCTTCGGGTCCGATGGAAAAAAATTCGTCTAGCGGAAACCAAATACCGAGCTCCAGCAGAAAAATTTAATACCGACTGTAAAGCACGGCGGAGGAAGCGTCATGGTCTGGGGCTGTATGGGACATTATAGCGTTGGTAATCTGTCTTTTATAGATGGTACAATGAATGCCCAGAAGTATATCGACGTGTTGCGCAGCAATTTGAAAGCAAGTGTAGATAAAATGGGCCTGGATGGAAATTTCTACTTCCAACAAGATAACGACCCGAAACATACTGCCATGAAAACGAGGGAATGGTTACTCTATAATGTCCGCAAACAATTGATTACACCACCACAATCTCCGGACATCAATCCTTTTGAAAATTTATGGCACTTGGTGGATGTAGAAATTAGAAAAAGAAAAATAACAAACAAATCCGATATCCAAAGAGTGCTTTTAGAAGAATGGACGAAAATAGCAAAAGAAACAACTCAAAAGCTAGTAGAATCCATGCCTAAGAGACTCGAGGCGATAATTGAAGCAAAAGGTATGCACACCAAATATTAGTTATAATTAACAACTATGATGATGTAGGTTTTCACTATAATCGTAAGTGTATGAATACTGTTTTTGCCCGAAAATTTTCGTTTTTTGGCATAATTCTTCTATTATTCCTGGGAGAAAATTCTCCATTTGCAGTTTATCTCTGCACCTGATGTACTATTAAATAAAATTGGCTTTCTTTGCGTATCGCTTATGTCTATAAAGTTATCGCAAAAAAACAAGGTGTATGAATACTTTCTCGACCCACTGTGAATACAGGGTGTCTCAAAACTAGCACGTCAGAGTGACACGGGGGTTGAATTGGCTCTGGGACTATTAGAATAAACAAATATGACCTCGGTAAAAGTCTCATGGTTTTCTAGAAATATCGTCTTTTTTGATTTCTCGGAAAATCGCTACCTAGTACCTGTTATTCCGCTACCACTGCTATGAAAGTCAAAATCGTAAGCAAATCAAAATTCAAATTCACACCAAATCCTAAAGTCGTCAGAAATACCAACGAAAACAGCGAGATAACAAGAAAACGCAATTTTCAGAAAAATAAAACAAGACAATTTTTCGGACAATCGCTATTCTTGTTATCATCCTGTTTTCCTTTCTGTTTCTGATCGCTTTAGGATTTGGTATGAATCTGGACTTGGATTTGCTTACGATTTGGACTTTCATAGCAATGGTAGCGGAACAACAAGAACTAGGTAGCGATTTCCCGAGAAACCGAAAAAGGCGTTTTTTCTCGAGAACCATGAGACTTTTACCGAGGTCATATTTGTTTATTCTGATAGGTCCGGAGCCAATCTAACCCGCGTTTCACTCTGACGTGCTAGTTTTGGGACACCTTGTATATATTTGATTTTTTAGACTATAAGCTCGTTTCTAAACAACCACGACAATCACAAACCTCTGGAGTAGGTACGAACTGTCCACATCCCCCGGTGTATAGTTCTCGCACTGTACATAGGTTAAAAAAAAAAAATATTTATTATTCTACGTTCTCTCGTCGTTTTCCCCACTCTCACTCACACTTTTCACCGCTTGTATAACTTTTACGGCCCTGTTCCTTATCGCAGTCCATACCAGAGCGCGCCCACCCCGACGGCATCTGTGCTTCGCGTTCTCCTGCCCCTCGGCGGTTTTACACGCGTCAAGGGTATACCCGAGTTTACAGTGTCGATCGCCAGTTGTTTTCTCTCGGCACGATAAAGCAACAAATAGGAAGAAGATATTTTCTTCTGTCACGCATTCAAACGGCCTCGTGTGTATATAAACGATAAAAGAACATAAAAATCGTGTGTAATCGAAGTTTTCTCTAGTACCCGATTCTTCAATATTTTAATAATCATCGTCTTTCTCCGTATTATTTATTGCCCCAACACGCACGTTGAATAACGTTAGCGAAGACAGTTTCGCATTCTAACGTGAACAAGAAGTACCATTTCTGGGGTTCTCGAAAGCTGTGATATGAAATAATCATATCACGCGAATAGCCCACTGGGGAGTAGTAAAAAAAAACGTCTTCTTTCTCGTGGACAGCCTGAGCACGAAAATAGGTAGAACGGAAGAGAAAAAAAATACAGTAACGATAAAACGGACGAGACAGGGGAATGGAAAAGTAGAATCGGAAGGGAGTTTGGTAATAAAACGAATTTCGCTCGTATCTAACATGACAGTGATGCTAAATGAGGCGTTCGAGCTCTGACACGACGAAAAATGAGTGACGAGACGAAAATATGATTAGATATTAGGGACCAAGCACCCTTGGCTCTGTTAGTACTTTTGTCTATATGTATATATACATATCCATGCATTTGAGGAGATAATAACGCGGAGAAAGCTCTCGGCATGGCTTTTCCGACCGTTCCACCGGGTTTTCCACCACCCTCTCCATTCTCTCTCTTCCGAAACGACCGAGGCGACCGAGATCTCGGCCACCGGGGTATGGTATTCTTTGAATTGCTCAAGATTACGTTCTGCAAGGCGTGCAGTTTCTTCAGCTCTGCGCTCGCACACCCGCACACACACACATATATATATACAGATATCCTTGAGCGGACTTGATAAATGTGCCCGAAAAAAAAAGTGAGGATCCTTAATTTTTCATTCCCGCAGAAAACGGTCGACGACGAGAGAACCAACCCCCGCCCCTCTTCTTTCATTCGTTCTTGAATATCGCGACGTCGAGAGGAGGAAAGAAGCGTCGTCGGTGCTGTACGAGGATTATTAAGAATCCGGCTAACGACCAAACTTCGATTTATCACCTAATATATATCTTTTTGTTCTTTCATTCTCTCATTCTCGGTCTCCGTCATTATACACCAGCCGTGTGAACGACAATTTTTTTTTTTTTTTTTTTTTGCATCGATATAAGAAAAAAGATTTCTCCAGATCCTGACGGTTCGAGAAAGAAAATAACCTCTGTGATCAGACGTAAATCTGGATAACGCGATTTTTCTACGTAAAACAACTTTATGAAATTCTAATGAGTGTGAACTGATTTAACTTTGAAAAAAAAGTAACGGCGAGAAGTATGGTAGGTTTATCGGAAATAAAGTGGCAGATGCCATACCGGAAACGAAATCGAAATATCGATACACGATCGGCTGCCACGTATGGGTATGGGTGTTTCACTCTATGTACTCGAGCAGATCGATCCGCCCTCGCTCTATTGTCTCAATCCGGGTTTCCATTGTGGCAATACGTTCGGAGGATTAACGGTAAACGGAGTGAATTCCCACTGGTTCTCTCTCATTCTTCGTCAAACCCCGGATTCGGCTATTTCATCGTTTCGCTTCACACATTTTTGAACGTTCGGGGACGTTTATCGCGAAGTGCTGGCTGTGCGGAGAAACGGGGTCGGGCATGCCATCGAGCCAAACGCGAATGAGAGAAATAGAGAAAAATAGAGAGACAGAGAGATAAATACAATAAAAAAAAAACCTCGAGAAAGATAGAGCAACTAGGAACTACGATGACGACGAGGATCACGACGAAAAGAGAAACATATCGTTGTGTCGACGGTCAGCCAGAGCCTTTCCCGTTTAAGGTCCAGGTTTGGGCCATGGTCGAGGGGCGGCCTGAAAAAATTCGCTTCGTTTAACCGAACTGGCTTGGTTGGACGAAAGCCAAGCGGTATCATACAACAGACGTACGTTTTCTCTGCCGCTTGACTCCTCATGCTCTCTCCCGTTGCATTGCTACATCTCTCTCCGTGTGGCTTCTGAACGTCACGTATGATTCTTTCGAATTGTATCAAAGCCACCGTGTATGAGAAGACAGAAAGAGAGAAAGAGATAGAGAGAGAGAGAGAGAGAGTAAAGAAAAGGAGTGAAGACACTGGCCTCTATCAGCTCGAGATGCTCAGAAAGTAGAACGCCAAACTGGAAAATAAAGGATCCTCTTTCGTCGTTTCTTTCGCTATTAGATATAGTATTTTTCCGTCTCGGATTCATATAGGTAGAAGGCCAATGGTACATTTGATCTCACCTACCGACGACGTTCGCCGAGCAAACACTGTGGGAATCGCCCTTTTCTGTATATTCTTTTCGCTCGCGGTTCGATGACCAGAAAGGACTGAAAATATCATTGGCAGAATGTAATCTGAAACTTCTCGACTATAAAAGATGAAAAGTGCCCGGGGATGAGGGTGGAAGTCCAAGGATTGGATCGCGTTTCTTCCTGTAACAAAATAAAAAGAAACATAATTTATATTCCAATAGAATAATCTTTTCATTTTTCCTGTAGACCAATGTTTACGAGCTTCGTGAAGTCAATGGAGGAAGCCATACACGAAAACGATTCGGTGATTCTTCTGTCGTTCGCGTTATCACATGGGAAAACTTCGTGAAACTTTGTCATTACAGCTTAATGACTGGCTGATAGTTTGAAACGCGGATGATGTACGATCAATCTGGCGCATGTGCTGTCGCTCACACCACATGATACTTTCTCAACATCCAAGTTATCCACTGATGATACATCGGCCACCGGTGCTGTTCGACTTGCAGACAAAATTTATCCTGAAGTTTGAAAACATGGGGAAAGATTCTCCGGTGCGTGTACATCGTGGGATTCCATGAATGTTGAACCGAAGGTATTTTAATAATAAGCAAAGTTTATAAAACAAAGAAAAAGGAAAAGATTGTAAAACAAAGGGAAGGGTTCCGAGTGAAATTAATAGTTGATTAATCCTGTGACCCATCCTGAGTTTCTACACTTTCTATACGGGATCATCTTCTTGGGATCTTATCCACTACCTCAATTCCCAGCTGACCATGCAAACTCGCGAATAGAGGTCGAGATAACTAGCTTAGAGACTCAACAATCACCATAACGTTGTATATGCTGGAGGTCCACTAACGGAAGGACAAATAGTCGAGAAAGTTTTCGCTCTGTCGGCCAAAGGGGCCGTGGCACGCCCTTGGAACTTCCAGATTTGTCGCCAACAATCTAAACAGAAGTGGAAGAGGGTCAGAGATCAAGAGAGAAAGAGGGAGATGGCGGGAATGAAACTTTGAACATTCGCACTGCCTGACGATCGCCAAGTTGTTCTGACAAATACATATGCGCTACTGTGCAAATTACCTCTCTATCTCGCGTTCTTCGCATCCTTCTTCCCCTAACATCACTGTGGCGACCTCCTAACCGCAATATGTTTTCCGGAAATCTAGCTCATTAACCGTTAGCAGCATTCCACCGACAATCCAAATACGTGAGATTAACAGGATTCAGAGTACGACTTATTGTTAGAGAATGCATTTTGGATCATCACGATATCTCAATTATTGTAGCCGTGAGAGCAGGTTGAAAATCGGCGAAAAAAATTGGAAAGGTATGAAAAAATTCGCAAAAATCGATGGTGCAACTTTGAAAATGTATGAAAAATCGAAAAAAAATCGTAGCTCAATAAACGAAGCGGCATTTTAAAGGTTGAACGGTCACGAAAAGAATGAGCACAGAGTGGGGTTCCAACTTCATCGGGAAGCAACGTTACAGCGATTTTTAGTGAAGTCACTTCTGTTTTGCCGAAATGCAGAAAAAATTTGAATTTTTTAATTTTCTCTTAGGACGCTATGTCGATGTATTTTGACTCGCTGATTACTAATTCAGTAGCCATTTCTTTGAGAAACTGGAAATTCCAGTGAAAATCGTCCAAAAAGTAATTTTTTTCCCCGTTTTTCGCCGTTTTCACATTGATATAAAACTCGGTGTTACTCGTGATCAGCGGAAAAATTCCGATCCAATAAGAATAAGGTATCGAAACATTGAAAAAAGAGAAAAAAAAATGTTTGTAATTTTTCGCCCACCTTTTCGGAACCCTAAAAATCTCGAATTTTCAAATGGTTATAAATTGGCTCACGTTTTATCGATTTTTTGTTTTGACGGGGGGTTTGAAAACGACTCTAGTAGACTTACAAGGAAAATACCCGAGGTGTCCTCCTCCGATTTGTTTGAAACTCATGGATGTTATAGAGCATTGAAAACTAAGCGACACGTATTTCTTTTTATCTGTGGAAAACGGTTTCAACGGGTGAAACCACCCCCTAAAGTTACACAGGTCAAGAGCCGATTTTGCAGTTTCACATGGAAAAAGTAAATCGATTTTGATGAAACAAAAATTAAAATGTTTCTTATACGAAGGAATAAAGAACCCATCAGATAATGAAAGAAAAAAATATTTAAGGGGTCGAAACACCCTTGGACATGTACTTCTTGCATCCTACATTGAAAACTTGCGAATCGATTGTAATGAAAATTATTCTGTTTACCCTCTTATTCATGGAACAAATGATTGACATGTATATATCGGTTAAGTTATCAATTATCCATCGCGGTATATAGTATATTATTTGTTTGGCCGTTAATTTTAATTGGAAATCCGAATCGCAACGGAGAAAACCTTTAACCGTTTGCCGAACCCCACTTGTGTTCCTAACGACAACTATTCGGAGCGATTCTTGTGTTTCGTCGTGATTGGAGGAGTATAATATAGTACGATAAAACAGTTGACGTTGTTGAGAACAACGAGGATGGAGGAGAAAAGCAAAAGATGAATAGAGCGTAGAAATCAACAGCATAATGAGAGGAAATTAAATCGAACCCTGCTCCTGCTCAGGTTTCCCGTTTGCGCAGAACCAATTGCAGCAGCAACGACGAATCGTTACAAAAGTATCCTGGAACTGTTCGGACCAGAGTATGACATTGCGGGAAGTGAGGTAAAGAACGAAGATATACATTCCATTGCCCGTGGAATTATCAATCCTTTGAAGATCTTATTCCCGCTCGCTCGAATTCTTCGCTCAATCAACTTATCCGAAATTGCATTTCCTTTGATATTACTCCAAACGTTAATGCATTCCAATCGCGCTACTGTTCAATGCATTTCTTGCAAGATGCAATATACATCCGGCATTCTTTGGATCTAAGACAAAGAGACGAAAGCTGAGTTCGGGTAAAAAAAATCGATGAATATGGATGAGCATCTTTCCTCTTTGTTTCCATTTAGGCGGGAAGTAATCAATTAAAAATAATTTATTTACCCTCTCGTGTACAAGCCTATCTCTTTTTTGCACAGGTCTTTCATTGTAAACGTCACGGGGATCAAGATTAATCGTTGTTTATTCGAGGGTCTCCTCGACAGTTGATTCTTCGACAGTCTCGAGATCTGCTTCCAGCAGTCGCGGAGAAGAGTAAAGTGGCAGAGAGGGTGCGAAAATGGAGGTGGAAAAAGCGATGGTAATTTTAGTGCTGCCTTTATTGTTTTTCAAGCACTATCCGAATGCACTGATTGACTTTGGTCACCTCAGTTGTCGCTAAGCCAATATCCCTAACATTTATTTCTGCCAGTCTACCCTTCCTGGCACGTGCAGGATATTTTGACGTAACCAAAAATCGCCGCGAAAATCTAAATCTAAAACGAGGTTAGATCCTAGAAATTCTTTATACCAAGGAAACAACCAGTGGCGCGTGAGGGAAAACACTTTCGGCCGAGCTTGCGTGAGCATGAACCAAAATAATCCAATGCATACCGCATCCCGATCCAACAGTAGCGGTAACAGAGGAGCACCCAGCATTCGTATACAGTCAGAGAATAAATCTTTTCACACTCTAAATGCTAATGAGCAACGATGCTGCAAAGAGGCCAGTTGGTCCGTACTGTATGCAATACTCTTTTACGCCTTCGTTCTCCTTCACCATCTCGCATGTACACGGAAAGTGACAAGACCAATGCTTTCGCATGGCGTGCGTCAAGCAATGGGTGACTGAGATAAAGAGGTAAAACCGTATGAAGCTGACATGGAAGTTGATACTTGTGCATAATAGAATATACACCGAGAACTGTAAATTTGTCGAGCACACCACGAATTTCATTCTGTACAAAGTATATAGCGTGTGAATGACACAATACGAGGAGGGACCCAAAAAAAACGGGAATTTCGTCATAATTTCTTTATTTTTTTATATTTTTACACCAAATTTTGATCACCTTCAAAGTATTCTCCTTTGACGACAACGCACCTCTGCAAACGATCCTTCCATTGTTCAAAACATTTTTTAAATTCACTTATCGGGATGTTCTTTAGGCCTTCCAGCGATTTTTGTTTTACCTCCTCCACAGTGGCAAAACGCTTGATTGCTGCTTTGTTTCGGTTATCCATACCACCACGATTCATCACCGGTAATCACCTTGGAAAAAAGTTCAGGGTCCTCTTCGAGCTGATTTTGAAGTTCAAAACATGCCTGAAGTCGACGCTCCTTTTGCTTGTCTGTGAGAAGGCGAGGGACAAATTTGGCTGCAACTCTGCTCACGTACAAATCTGTGGATAAAATCCTCTGAATGGAACTCCATGATATCCCAGACATCTCACAAAGTTGATCAATGGTTCGGCGACGGTCTTCATGAATGAGAGCATTGATTTTGTCGATGTTTTCGTCACTTCTTGACGCTGAGGGGTGTCCTGAACGGGGTTGGTCTTCAATTGACATTTCTCCATTTTTAAAACGTGAAAACCACTCGTAGACTCTGTTTTTACTTAGGGTAGCATCTCCATAAGCAGTATTGAGCATTACAGTAGTTTCCGCGGCCGAATTCCCCAACAGGAAACAAAATTTCACAGCCGCGCGTTGCTCTCGACAATCGGCCATCACGTTTTCGCCGAAATGGAAAAAGTTGTTTCACTATCAAAAATTCCCACGGGCGAACCGATGCATTCACGGCGACAAAACTTCGCACACTAACTCAGGAGACGTGTCCCCAACGGACACCTGGTCGAGCAATGGGTTCCTCCACTCTCCCTTCCCGCCGCAGAGCAATTCCCGTTTTTTTTTAGGTTCCCCCTCGTATGTACTGCAGTACATGCTATGCTCATAATCGTTTTAGCTATTCCGTTTATAATTAAAATTATTTCAGCTATACGCAGTGTGCATATACCACTATCATTATTAAAGCATCAGCAAAAATAACTGTATCAGAATATTCCATCTAATTTAAAGAGAAAGTGTTGATGTAGAATGACGATACTACGTACATTACAATACACGTGTATGTTTCGACAAATTTGCCCTCGAAACATTCCCTCTTTCCTGCGTTTATTCGGACCGTTAGCTAACTGGTTACAGGAACGATCTGCTTCAATGATATTGCTCGTACCCGTCGATAGCACACTGGTGAAAGAAGGATGGGTAGTGAGTTTGAGCGAGTAAACTCTCGTTTACATGCAGAGGCGAGAGAGCGAGGGAAAGAGAGCGAGAGAGAAAGCGTTACACGATGTGAAATTGTTGACAAACCTGCGTGGAAAGCTCTAACTTTGCATAACGTTGGATGGCAGAACGGTGTGTCGAGCGGTTTACCAGTGCGGGAAACGGATATGGGGGGAGGAAAATCCTTCCCGTCGAGGCGAGAGAACGAATGGAGCCCAGTTGCCACAATCGATTCTATACATTTTGTGGCAGGCTATGTGTAGCGAAGTATTGCTACCAATTAAATTTTCCAACGGAAACTCATGATTCCACGAATGTTCTAGAGAAGAGGCTGTTTTCAAGAACAAAATCGATCTCATAACGGTTGGCAAACGATACGAAAAGTTGATCACATGTATATTACGGGAAAATTATTCCTCGGAGTTCCCTAATCATTGATTTATCAAACTTGTCTTCCTTTATAGCGTAAATTGCCAAATGGGCTATTGAATCAAGTAGATTCGACGTAGATTCCACTATAAAGCCAATTTCCTAACCTCCACCGTGCCTCATTGTTAAGCTCGTCAATGGAGAACTCCATAGTGTGTCGAGAGAGTTCAATGAGCTTGCACGATTGACGATCAGTTTTCCATCGTTCCTGAGTTATGCCATTATTATCCTCCGGGTCTTGTCTCAAGCAACCCCTGCGCAGTGTCTATTGGAAATTAAGCCTTGATTCTGCTATGCCCCTTATATCTATATCGAATATTTCCTAGAATAACCGATAATCACACGGACCATTGTGCTATAATTTAACACTACCTCGCTCCCATCATGTGTGAACAATGCTCGTAGAACATCCCGTTCATGATAGGCGAGCACCAATATCGGAGGCGAAGAATGTTGTACTGTAGAATTGCCCTTCACTGATTTCATTTTAATCGAGCCCCTATCAAAGCTCATTTAGGCTGATGTACAAGTGCAGAAGATCACGTCTAGTTGGTTCAACTGAATTGCCTTGACATCAATATCTTTTTAATTGTCCCGTGTAATTGCAATCTGGACTTGTGTTGTCTTGATTATCCAATGGAACGAGCGATTCTTCTACGAAACTGTCTTGCTATCTGTGTACGTACGTTGTGTATGCCGTTTCGAGTGTCACGATTGGAATGGAATTAAACCGTGACTGCACGTAAAGCTACTGATACTAGAGTATATACACGCCATTGTTATCAATGTGACTGACCAGCAACAGCCTCTTCGGTGGTAGACCGATAGTCATTACAATCAACGTGTCTCCTCGTAGCGCACTTACTGCATCGTGCCACAGGTACGAGAGTGGCCCCGATGCCGCAGAGCAGTGGGATCCCTGTGCGCTTTTACCGATCGTTGTGTGTTCTATGTCTGTGTATAATACCGTTCTGGAGTAGTAAAGGCCACTGGGTCGACGAGAGTGGAGAGCCCCCTCTGGCACAGCACGAAGAGTAAACTACCCTCCTAGTAAAGCCACCGGGTCCATACCATCTACATACATATATATATATATATATATGTGTCGCTTCCATTTTCCCTCCACGTCTGTCTCGCTCTGTAGTCAGTTATATTTACAGACTTTCGTGACCCGGTACGAGCGCGTACATTTGCACGATAATTGGAAACTTGCCGACGCTGTATGTCCTTTTACAGAGTTATACGGAACCGGTACTGTCGTACTACCGTCAGCGCTGAAACGGGAGGAGAACGAAAATGTCCGCGTCGTCTTTCAAGTGGAGTTTTGAAACTCATCAGCCAGACCCTTGAACTGTCCCGAGCGACGTGAATTATTTTTATTATAAAAATTCTTCAATTATATTATGTTTATTGCTGTTGATATTGCGATGTTGAAGGCTGATTGGCAAAAGGGTATGGATTGGTGGTGGCAAAAGTTCGAGGACTTTGAGGTGATGGGCCCGAATGGGCGAAAAAAAGCAATATCGAGGATTGGATAACAAGGAAATTGAGCTGGGACGAGATCAATCATGGATTTTTTCATCATTAAGATTGTCACACCGCTCTTATTCTTTTACCACAATAGTCAGCTCATCTGCCATCAGTAAGGGTTTCGTAATGAATATCCAAACGAAAGTGAGGATATACAAAAGTGGGGTAGAGTCTAGTGGTACTTTCGACAGGGCAGCAAACCTCGCGGAAGGAATATCGTCCTTTTTGCAGAACCCTCCTCTCAGCTGGTGATTCGAGGGGGGTGGGGGAGGGCACAGCAACCGACGAAGCACATGCGGAATGGCGCACGCGGTTCGAAGGATGGTTTAGGGGTTACAGGCGGCGTTGGTAGCTCGTCCGCCACCGATGCCACCGCCGCCACGGCGGCGGCAGTAAGCGGGAGGTGGTAAGAGTTGACGGCGGTGGTCGGGGGCTGATATCTAGCTAAGCGCTCGCGCAGTCGATTCGCGGTCGCCGCACCACGAGAACCGAGCATCACGCTTCGCCCGCTCATCCTCGTTCGTTCGCCCACCCTCTCACGCACCCTCTTGTGCAATACTCGCTTCCGTTCTCGCTACGTTCGCCTCTCGTTCGTTCACTCGGTGCCCGGCATATTCAACACAACTCACGCGCGTTCAGCCTCGCCAGTTACGAACGACACTCCGTGCGAGCGCGAATGATGAATTTACAGTAACGACAGAAATTCGGTTCGGCGGGGGCTAAATAAAAATTCACTACCCGCTTCGCTACGACTATCCGCAATATTGGTGGGGAAAAAAAAAAAAAAAAAAAAAAAAAAAAAAAAATGAAACCAGGTCAATCTAACACTTTTCTGTCGAAATATTCATATCGGTTGGAAAGATAAATAGAACGTTTGTGGCCGGTACCGGTGATCCGTGTGTCTCGCCTGCATATTCCGTGTCTTAACAACATCGGCAAATAAAAAGATCGTGGATAAACGAGAAAACACGTTATTACTGTCAATTTCCATCATCGATATCGTTAACTCAATTTAAAAAAAATAGTGTGAGCATGAGTGTTGAAAAAAATTCTTTCAAGCCTCGTAGCTGTTGCGAGCGGGGGTAAAGAAAATGGCTTGTGCGGTGGGGTGAGAATTTTCCACGTGGGGATTTTGACAACCAATCCGGCGTACGTTGCCGGTGCTGATGGTGCAACCGGGATAGTTAGAGTATTAAAACAGTGTGCGATCGGGGATTCGCATGTACGTGTGTTTGCGTGTGTTGACCATTGCGGCTGACATGCCTATCAAAGTGGTGGTACTAGACTTTGAAAAGCCGCCAATTCGCATGTGCAATCGGTCGCAATATCCTTTGTGAGATTTGAGAAAAAAAAAAAAACATTCATATCACTATCGATATTGAGTGAAAACTTGTTTATTACAAAGGTTCGATGTTGAAGTGAATAAAGTGAAAATATAAAAATCACATATACGTGTGATTGGATATTTGAAAGTTGTTTCAATTGTCGGAGTGAAAAAATAATAATCACTCGGAGAAAGTGTCAGGCTAATTAATGAACATCAGATGAAAAAAAAAAGTCAACTATTACTACGACATTTAATTACTAATCGATTTATTTTAAAACAAATCAGATGTGAAATTGCAACGTCAGATTTTTGGTTATTTTTAATACTTCTCAGTCAATTTGTTACAGTGCAACTACGTGTTCGATCAATATAATTTGCAACCTATTTTATTATTCATAAGGTGCATTGCGAGTGCGAGGGTATTTTAATGGATACCGGTAATGATTACGAGACGAATCATTGATGTATTAACGTTAGCGGACATTGAATAAATTTCATAATTAAATTACAGTGATAACGGATCCTCCATACACAAACGTGAAATTGCTGATCGGATTTTCATAATATTAATTAATACGATTTAATTAATACGATTCGGGCAAAGGCAGGGATTATGAGAATATACTGAGGGATTAGGGGTGAGTCCCGTAAAATATAAATCAGGTCTTTTGCGCGGACGTATGAGAAGGAATAACGTGTCATTATGAGCATCGGGAAACTGTAGAAGCGCAAATAAATAGTTAAACGAGGATCTGAAGTATTTTCCGTAAAATGCGCGATCTCCAATGAGCTCTTATTGCACGTGGGGAAGTGGATATGGAACTCATAAATTTGGTTAAAGAATTAGCCAAAAGCTCTTCTCCCCTTCACAAGATTTCCGAGCACACTGTATATGTGGTCTCATTTCCATAATACGAAACAAATCCGCGTTGAATATTGTTAATTTGCATACGAGGCTGCGATCGTTTTACGATTATACGGTACTAAGGGTTCTTTTTTTCCTACGGTTTTTATTTTTGTTTTTTTTTTGTTATCATGATAAGAGTTCATGGAACGCGTCGGTCTTTTAATTTCTTCTTCCTCATAAAAACATATTTTTTCCGGACGATAATACCAATCCAGCTCACAATCGCGTTTTATAAATGCGAATCGATATGAGTGACAAATATAGAAGGAGAGAGAGAGAGAGAGAGAGAGAGAAAGAGAGCCAGATTTATGAGCCTGCAACTCGTCAACCCTTGCAACCCTTGCACATACGGACGATTTAATTCTGAATGGCAAATAAATGCGGTAAATTCTCATACAAATTAGCGAATGCTAATTGGGTTTTAGATTTTGAATGAATTGGCCAGAATCTGATGACAAGTGAAATTAATAACCGTCGAGTTCGTCCATTTCCCCTTAATTTTCGTATAACCAGTGTTATACGCTTTCGTGTGTATATACAAACGCAATTAATAATTCTGATTGGAGTCATTTATATACAACGAAAATGTCATGCTGTCCGAGCAATGAATAAATTCCAGTTTGTACGATCCTAATTTGCAGCTTAACAAACGTGATGAAATGATATTTCGCGAAATGGGTGAACCAAGTCGGGTGCAATTGACCTTTTAATAAAAAAAAAAAAAAAAAAAAAAAAAAAAAAATGAGATTTTCAATGTTTCGTACTAGTTAAATTTTCAATGATCCGTGTTGAGCACAATTTAAATATTTAATTATGTTGAAAATAATTTTTAATTCAAATGATTATGAATAATCACCTTTGAAGATGATATTCATTGAACAAAAATAATTAGTCCCATATATTCTTGATTATTTGGAAATCAATAACTTTCATATTTTTACAGTTATTATTGATATTAAAAAAATATTAATTATTACCGTAAAACGATGAAAATTATGAATTTTCAAATAATAATAATAGAAGAATATTCATATAAGAGTATTTTTTTTATCTGCAGCAAAGTGATGCTCGAATTGGATGTTTCGTCGTACTGTCAAAGTATTTATATCAGTAGAGGCTGAGGAATTCGAGTCACGACCCCGACAGATAATAGACACGTTAAGCGAAGAACGTTTGCACACTGGAAGATTTATCACTACGTTAGTCGCGAGTGTAGCGCGTTGACAGTGCACCGACGAAAACGCGAGTGCTACGAGGAGTCTGAAAGTTTCCCTCGTGAAATGTACTGGAAACGATACAGCACAAAGCATACAGCAGTCCGGAAGCATTTACGACATGATTGCTGCTGGGTGAATGGAGGAGGAACGCCACTCACAATGATATACATAGTTCTCCTCTCGATAATCCTCGACAGTAAGTGCACGAGACTCAAAAGCCATTTCGTCGTACTCAATGTATCACCTAAGAATATCAATGAATTTTAACATTGTATACAACAATTTTGGCCTTATTGTGAACAGACTTTTTTTTAAATTTATAGCACGACATCTGTTAATTCACGAGGTCAGTCGTTGATCACGACACAAATTACAAAATTTATTAATAAATCGATATCGTAACAAACTAGTTAAGACATTCACAATTTAGATACTTCCTTTTGCATTTCAAAAGGATTACCATTTTTTGTTCGTTTTCAAAGTAACCAAACGCGCTCTGGTTCCTCCGTTAAATTGGAATAAATTGTAGACAATTCTTGAGACGATAATAGTGCTGTACCAACTCGTTTTTTTTCTGAGACTTTTCTTAAAAACTTATCGCCGTATTGTTCTTATCGCACCTTTTTACTTGAGGGGATGTATCACTTGTACTTTCTGCGAAATGACACAATCGATTGGAATGAAATAAGCTTAGCCACTGCAGTATGGTGGCAAAAAGTGGCTAATTTTTTTTTATCCCGATGGGTTTTACCGTTTGGGAGAAAGTATCGATAACAATTTGCAGCTAACTCTCTCGCATTCATGTGCCACGTGATACACGTGCGTTTTTTTTCGTACAGAATGAGACGATCACTGTGAGACCGTGCGAGTTTCGCGAGAACTTTGTAAAAATCAAGAGAAGCGAGTACAGCGCGTCGAGGGATGATCGAGCCAAACAAGGGTATCTCAAGTTTCTCGTGGATCTTGTATCGGCGGTGGCGCTTATGCCAAGAGAACTCGCACTGGCCGCAACGCGGTGCAAAGTTTTGCCCACCGGTGAAACCGTAAAGTGCCTCGGGGCGCCCCACAGCCGAGTAATTTAGTTTCGAGTCATAAGCGCGCACTCACGCGAGCGGATATATCACGAGAGATAGAGGGAAACGACAAGAGAACGATATTCCACGAGGGAGACAAAAAATCTCGCTCCGGCACCTTTGCGCTACTTTATCTTCTTGCGAACATCTTTCGCTTTTTTTTTCTTATTTTCTTCGCTACTTTGACGGGAAAATCTCTTTCGATCGCGAACTTAGTGCTGGAGTGGCGATTTTCTAAATCATCGAAGCATGTGACTCACGGGGAAAAGCCTTTGGACAAGTTGCTCGACGAAGAGAGTGACGTTAATAATTTTGTAATTTCTTATATCGATATAAGAGGATATAAAATTTTTAGACTTTCATCCAGATTAAAAGCTGGAAAGACTTTGAACTTACAGATAAGAGGCTAAAAACTTAAAAATCTAGCGGACCTGACGCTACGTTTTTGCCATTTGTTAGTAGTCGCGCAGTTTATTTTTCTGAAATGATTAGATCGCTCGCCTGTAACCATATCTCCTATTTAAATTTTCTCGATATTGATTATGCAACTGGGACGCCTCAGTGAAATTTTCATGAGCCGACATTATCAAAGTGGCAATTTATTTCAGAGTAATTTACTAAAGTCTCTCTGTCGATTAGAAATAAAAGCGATATACAAAAGAAGACTTTCAGAGGAGACCGATCGTTTTAAAGTAAGATTGAGATGTCTTATTCAATCCTCGTCCGGAGCACTATACTAGGAAAGTTCTCGCGCAATACAGAGCCCCGACTTCCAATAATCGATGGTGTAGAGGAGACGGGAGTGTGAAAAAATTCAAGTAGAAAACCCAGCGAGAGAGAGAGAGTTTGACCGTTAAGTAGTAAGACGAGGTTGCGGTGCGCCAGGAGGTTGGCCAGAGGCGAAGAAAAATGAACGTTACCCAAGCAGAGAGTAAGTGGTCTAACCTCTCTATACACCAGGCAACTGGGGCCCTTTCCGTCGTTCTTAAATATCCCCCGCTGTTGCTCCTCTGCAATTTCATTTCGTCTCTGGCTATACACGTCCGATAAATTTGGGCCAGTCGTTGGTTAACCATTTCACGGAAGACGGATTATCCTTTAAGGTGACTAATTAATTAAAGTCGCGACTCGCCGGTGATTTAATATACCAAGTTAGTTCCGTTGCTACCACTCGCCGGAGCATGGGGAATCGGTGGGTAAAGCTCGAGAGCGAGGTTGATAGACTGGCTTTTGGTGTGGGTAGGAAACCCTCCTACCTTTGCCTGTCTTGGTGCTTTCGCGCAAATGACCCAGTTGTAGGCATCGTTTGGTTTCGTCAAGGCGATAGAAGCGAACGCCGTGTAGAACGAGATTAATCATCCTATGGTCGAACTGTGAGAGTACAGCAAGCACCAAAAGAGATTCTGTACTGATGCTCGGCGGTTTGGCTTCCAACGCCATCAGCCTGCCGTTACCCCTACAGTTTCCCCATCTCTCGTAGAAAATAATTAAATCGTTCGAGGCTCGAAACGGAATGCTCTCTCGCAGCAGCTGCAGTTTCTCGCTCTTCCCTTTTCTGTTTTATCACGATGTCTTCGATGTATCCACGGTGAAGCCATGTATCGGACAACCGCGGTTAGAGCAAAGCTCGCGAGGCAATTGCGTTCTCGATTATCGAAGTGTTTGTTGGTGTGTATGAAGTGGTTAAATTGGAAATTCGATCATTCTCGCATCTACGTCCATTCTCCGTTGTATCCTCCGTTGTTCCTCTCAATCGTTCAACCCCATCCACGTCTGTCTTCAACCTAATACGCAATTAATTCCTCGCTAATTAATTCACGAATTCGTGTATACAGGCAAATGAACTCATTCGTTATGCGCGTTTGCAACGATTATTCCGTCACGATGATTGGCAGACAAAACTATAATAGCACAATAATGATACAACTCGTTCCGTGATAAACAAACTAATGGGGCGGCAGCACGTCGTTCGTGAGACTTTATTATTCGCGTCAGGTACACGCAACGTCTGTATGACACTTCGATTATGTATAATACTCGACCGAGATGTTGGGTACAGAACGAGAGTGGGAGGGAAAGCAGGAGAACGACGAAGCTCTTTTAATTCCCGCTATGCAGAGATGGATGACGTGTCGCAGCGTACTCTGCATACACGAGAGGTGGTGCCTCGTTGGGAATAATAATGTTGGAACAGCCGGGCCGTTCGGGCGATACTCTAATTACCCTTACCACCCGGGATACTATCCAGAACCGATGGGGAATTAAGAGGGATGATGGTACACGGGTATAGGGTGTGTTAATAGTTTTATGATACTCCGCTACATGCAGAAAACATATATATATATATATATATATATCCATTGCCGACTGCGTGTCGGTCAAAATCGAGTTGACGTCATTCTGCTCCTATATCCCTCGTGCATTGAGTTAATCATGTTATACACATACACATTCACAGACACACATAGCTTCCATAGCCATTGCGCGACGACCCCCGCTATATATCGCAGAGTCTCGATGCCTCAGCGTCGATACCCAAAGTGTCGGAACCAATAATTTACCGAGTTTCTTTATCACATCGCTGCGGCCACCTTTTTTTTTTCCTCTATATTCATCGTTCTATTCTCGTTTCTTGAGATAAATCGCGTGAACGCATACATCGATCGATATAGGTGTAATATAAAATTTGAAATTTATGAGGGGATAATCTTATTTAAGTCTGGTATCTCTGGTGCGGGTTGGGTGTACGAGCTTTTCTGCGGGTCCGAAGATAGAATGTTGGAGTGCCATCTATCCTGGGGAATAAGGCGGAAAAGCGACTATTCTGAAGAGCCTAGACAACATTATTTTTTTTCATTTGATGATGGTTAGGCTGTAAGCAAGTTTGGGGTTCCACGTTTAACCCCCTAAAGTGGAGGTTTTACTCGTGGAAGCCAACGGATCTACATGAAGGAACTATATTTAACCTAGACATGTTGTTTTTAGATTACATGTTGTTTTCATTCAAACCTCCCTTCAGTCCGATCCCTTTTCATCGTTACATTAAATATTTTCGCTATAGGAGAGGCGTTCAACGTGGGGCATCCGTTTTACATGTCACACATTCATGGGAATGGGGTTGGGTAACTGCTTCGAACTCACATGCATTTGCCATATCGTGTTCAAGCGAGCACGCAGATAACATAAATACTACATGCGGGATCTAAGACGAAATGCGTTTCCGGCATTGTCATTTGATAAATTCAACGATAGAAGCAAGATGAAAAATAGTGTCAGGGGGATTGCGATTCCTATTACTTCGTCTCATTTAAGGATGGACGTTGTTGAGCTTTAGGCCCCTCTGCATCGTCCATTAGTCGCGATTCCTCTTTCACGAATGACAATAATAAGGCACGTACGAGAGGGTCCATGAAGATGAGGAATAACGGTCGTCATGATCCTTGCCCTGACCTTCTGCCAAACGAGCAATCTTCGTTCTCCTTCACATCCTGCATGTGACGGCCCATAAGACCGTAATGTTCGCGCTTGACCTTAGCTAGGAAAAAATCATATCTTCTCTTTTGACGACCGCACGAAGATGATTGCTACCCTTATCTATGGACATTGACGATTAACCTTTCGCTACCGTCGTACGCTCTTTTTTTTTTACTATATTTAGTCATCACACGCGTAGTATTGTATCACGTTTTCGTTTCGTGTGTTACGATATGTATGTAGCATAAAATTGAAACGGCTGTTTGAATAAAATATTAAGGTAGAACGTTCGGTTCGCTTATGGTAGATCAAAAAATGATGGATGATGGAATACATCTCCTATTCCGAATAACTATCACCGTTAAATATTCTTGTGTGGCAGCGTATGTAGTATGAATATACCCCGTATACATCCCATCTGTATCATCCAAGGATCTACAGTCATACTCCGTCGATGTTCGTAAGTGTACGGTGAAAAAGAAGGGGAAAAAATGTTTTTTTTCTTCCTCAACTTTATCCCCAATAGTTTCTTCGGTCTTTCGTTCATCGTGCACACCGCAACTCCCACAGAAGCATTAGCTTCAAAGTGAAATCGTTGGTCTGTATAGCAAGGGGGAAGAGCGATCGAAGAGAGGATCCGTCCGTCCATTAAGAGTCGATGGCCCGAGGTATGCTCTCGCTCTCGCCGTCTTTTATTCCAGCGAAACGGTCATTTTCCTTCCAGTTTTCTGCTCTCACCACTTGGGCTCATCCTGCGGCTTGTTCATGGGAAATGGCAACTGACGACGACGACAACGATGGCTCGTAACGTGCTACGTACAACAGCAAGCTCTGTCTGCCTTTTCTCCCCCACTCGGGTTCTAATATAGTTCGTACGTTTTTTTGTTCAGCACATTGATTAGTCGCTCGATCGTCCATGAAATAACTAGCGATATGTACCATTTCTGTAGATATGTGTGTGCCACTCGCAATAATGATTCTGTTGCCTATTGGATCTGGTCGTGCACTTTAGATCGTCGATAAACCGATGTAGATATTTGACTTTCAAACAGGAAAGTTACACCCCCCTCGCCGATCTATCGGCACCAACTACTGGCACTTTGCCAGAGCAAAGCACAATATGTACCTTTTCACTTGAAACTGCCACTACAGAATGAATGCTATACATTCAACTCCAACTCTATCCCCGCTTTCGTCGCATTCACCCTATATCCCTCTGGTTCACATTTTCCTCCGTGGAGCCTCGTTTATTTGCGCTTAATCGTATCTCGAAAAGCGAAGCTGTTTCCTTAGCTCGAGCGTGTACACTATTGAATTCGGTCTCGTCGGATTTCCCGCAAGTTTTCGTTGCGATAACCAGCCATCCCGGCGGGCGCCACGCCTTCGCCATCTCGCGATGACTCGAGAGCCACTTCTGCATCGGATCGTGGAGCCACGAACCTTCCTACATTCACTCGTTACAAACTCTCCTGTTCACTTCAACGTTTCCTTCTGTTTCTCGTTGGTTTGCATTTAATCGAATTATAACTCCACTATTCGTGAAATTGGCATCCGTTTTCACATTTCTCTGATCGTGGATAAACGGTATTTGAGGAAACTAAAGCGTTGAACCTGAAAAACGTTCATTGCCGTTATACAGTGGGTCAAAAAAGTATTCATACACCTTGTTTTTTTGCGATAACTTTATAGACATAAGCGATACGCAAAGAAAGCCAATTTTATTTAATAGTACATCAGGTACAGAGATAAACTGCAAATGGAGAATTTTTTCCCAGGAATAATAGAAGAATTATGCCAAAAAAACGAAAATTTTCGGACAAAAAAAGTATTCATACACTTACGATTACAGTGAAAACCTATATCATCATAGTTGTTAATTATAACTAATATTTGGTGTGCATCCCTTTTGCTTCAATTATCGCCTCGAGTCTCTTAGGCATTGATTCTACTAGCTTTTGCGTTGTTTCTTTTGCTATTTTCGTCCATTCTTCTAAAAACACTCTTTGGAGATCGGATTTGTTTGTTATTTTTCTTTTTCTAATTTCTACATCCACCAAGTGCCATAAATTTTCAATAGGATTGATGTCCGGAGATTGTGGTGGTGTAATCAATTGTTTGCGGACATTATAGAGTAATCATTCCCTCGTTTTCATGGCAGTATGTTTCGGGTCGTTATCTTGTTGGAAGTAGAAATTTCCATCCAGGCCCATTTTATCTACGCTCGCTTTCAAATTGCTGCGCAACACGTCGACATACTTCTGGGCATTCATTGTACCATCTATAAAAGCCAGATTACCAACGCCATAATATCCCATACAGCCCTAAACCATGACGCTTCCTCCGCCGTGCTTTACAGTCGGTATTAAATTTTTCTGCTGGAGCTCGGTATTTGGTTTCCGCCAGACAAATTTTTTTCCATCGGACCCGAAGAGGTTAAACTTCGATTCATCCGAGAATACGACACGTTTCCAAAATTCTATAGATTTTTGTACGTAGGTTTTTGCAAAACCTAAACGTTTTTCTCGATTTATATTATTAATTAATGGTTTTTTGCGGGCAGTTCTGCCGTATATTTAGGCAGAATGCAGAACGTTTCGAATAGTCTGGGGACACACGCTCTTCCCCGATGTTGCCGCGACATCATTCGCTAAACTGCGAGCAGTTGTGAACGGTTTTTTTGTAGCCTCTGTAACAATACTCCGATGCTCTCGTACAGTTAGTATTCTCGGTCGACCGGTTGTCGCTTATTTTCTGTGCTGTTTGTTCTTTCGTATTTTTTTATTATATATTGCACTGTTGCGAAACTTAGATTTAGTTCTTTACTAATTTTTCGATAACTTCCACCGCGTTTCCGAAGAAAAATCACTCTATCTCGCATGGATATTGATATTTCGCTTTTCTTTGCCATCATGTCTGTTCAGAGCTTGAAGATCTACTACCGCATGGAATAGGTCAAAATCATTGTGTAAACGAAGACTTGTTTACATTGTACGCAGAGGTCAGACCGTCCGTGAGTAAATATCGAGGTTTAGCAGCTCAATCGTAAGTGTACGAATACTTTTTTGGCCCGAAAATTTTCGTTTTTTTTGCATAATTCTTCTATTATTCCTGGGAAAAAATTCTCCATTTGCAGTTTATCTCTGTACCTGATGTACTATTAAATAAAATTGGCTTTCTCTGCGTATCCCTTATGTCTATAAAGTTATCGCACAAAAACAAGGTGTATGAATACTTTTTTGACCCACTGTAAGTAATTAAGCTGTCAAGTTTTTAATTATACTTGATTGTAGGTGTTGTAGGTAATCATAGGAAGACGGATCGTCAAAGTTTCGTGTTGACGTGATTATCATTTTATTAAAAAAATAAGCCTTATCATGCATTCAACGATTCCTCAGAATGTGCTATCCACTAAAATATTACGTTCATTACATAAATTTATTGCTAAGTCAGTTGTGCCAAGTTTGCAAATCTGTATCAGGCAAATTTAATCAGCACAAATTTCATATCGACAACAAAACCGGGCTATACATGCAGTTCCAACGCAAACATCTATTCATTAACTATTTATCTTTCTCCCAGGGAATATTAGTAGAACAAATATGATCCAGCGTAGTCGAGCATGTTTTGTGAAATATTCTCGATTCACAGTTCTGTATTAATACGTTTCCCTACTCAATTCGATTTCCAAAGCCGTATTACGCTATTGCATCCCTTGGAATCACTCCCTTGGAAACACGTAGCATACTATATCAGTTTTAACGCAGTTAAAACCTCGATGCATAGATTTAGCGATAGGAGTCTCGATTGTTTCGGCGAACGGCGACGAACAGAAATATCTATCTGCAATATACCACCACTGGAAGCAAAATGATTTATCGTATACCTCCCCGGTAGTATACAGTCCCGGGAACGACCGTGACAGGGATCTACACATCGAGTACTAGTTCTGTATCGTGTTAACGTACGAGACGCTACTCTCTAGATCGAAATCGGTAGATTGTTCGTACAATTACCGTCGAAACGCTGGCAGCGCAGCATAGTCCGGGTACAAGCTGCAGTGCGAAGCCTTTGGCCGAGTGTGCTGAGCTCGGTAGTATTTGGATATCGTACAATTCTGGTATTCCGTGCTGGTAGATATCTACAATACTCGATTCGCTTCGCAAGTGAAATATACAGTTATGTTTACACACTAACACACATACGCACGATAAATACGTAGTAGGATGCTTGATAGAGTTTGTCAGAGAACGTTAGCGTCACCGTTGGTACAGGATAATCCGGAAACTACGTATATATATTCTCGTGGTAAACTCAACGAATTTCATAACGCTAGAGGCGCTGCAATCCTCTTCCTTCTGGTGTTCCTGGGGGAGCCTCTTCTGTCATTGATTCTCGCGTATTGCACGACACGGGTAGTCAACATATAACTAAACTCAACAATACAACAGGGCGTATCGCTGGGAATCGCGTATCCAAATCTATATTGACAGTGAACCATACGCTCGATCATGTCTATAAGTTCCATTATATCCTACAAACTACGTTCGTATTCACGGAACATTATGCCACCAGAGAATATTGGTTCGATAGTTTCGTTGTCGGTTCGAAATCGATGTTTGCCCTGTGCTTTCTCCACGGTGCTTATGTCGATGTCTCTCGATACGGACGAAGCGTGGGCTCGGTACTCTATACTATCGGGATTCGACTGTTAAATCGACGAAGCAACATTGCGGCTTGTCCTGTTGTCGCAGTGTCATCAGTACACGCACATCGATGATGGCATGTTGTAGCAACTTGATGAAATATTTTGCGATAATAATATACGATGGTACCTTCGAAAGGTACCTTGATGACTATTCGTACATTCTCTAATCCACTGTTCTAGATTAATCCCAAAGTCATACATCTAGATATCCAACAATGTTTGTTAAACTTCACATTATGATAGATATCTTAAGGGTGAACACCACTGTGACCCCCTGTTTTTTTTCACATTTTTCAAGAATTTTTTTTTGTGGGAAAAAAAAGAGATATTCGAAAAATTTGTTTGGGTTTTGTTCCTTGTTTATTAATGTATATGTATATGTTAATGTTATAACTGGTGACGAATCATGGGTTTATGGTTATGACGTGGAAACCAAAGCTCAATCATCGCAATGGAAGCTGCCGCATGAGCCAAGACCGAAAAAGGCGCGCCAAGTTCGGTCGAATGTGAAGGTTTTGCTCACAGTTTTCTTCGATTGCAGGGGCGTGGTGCACCATGAGTTCTTGCCACAGGGTCGTACAGTCAATAAAGAATATTACCTGCAAGTTATGCGCAATTTGCGCGAAGCAATCCGCCATAAAAATTGGCTTTTGCACCATCATAACACGCCGCTGCTCACACATCGTTGCTTGTGCGCGAATTTTTGGACAAAAACAACACTCTAATGATGCCGCAGCCACCGTATTCCCCAGACCTGGCGCCCTGTGACTTTTTCCTGTTCCCAAAACTGAAAAGGCCCATGAAAGGACGACGCTACGCCACCATTGAAGCGATAAAGACGGCATCTAAGGAGGAGCTAAACAAGATCACAAAGAATGATTTTTTTAAGTGCTTCGAGGATAGGGAAAAACGTTGGTATAAATGTATTATATCCGAGGGGAATTACTTTGAAGGGGCTAAAATAAATATTAATGAATAAATAAATACTTTTTGAAAAAACACAAAATTCCCGATACTTTTTGAACAGACCTCGTATCAGGGTAAAATAAACACGAGGTTATTCAAAACGCGGGATACACATCGGGAACGAGCAATATCGCAAAATCGTTGAATGGAAGTCGCTATCGCGGATGAAAATCTGCACGGATCTATGAAAGGAGTAGTTTGGGAATACAAGCGATATGTTACAGGAACCATGGACATCGTAGGTATAGCGAGCAAACTGTATGCCATCGACATATTGATGGATAAACATCATTTATACCGTCCACCAAATGATTCCCACTGTTTCACAGGCTCATTCGAGTTTTCTCCCGCATGTTTCATGCCTCCTGTGTCGGTATATACATGTATTGACATTCATAACGCATTCACCGCAAATCCCTATCGATACGCGAGATATGTTTATAACGTGGCTGTAAAGTTAATTCCCCGGGAGTAAAAAATTGCTACGGCGTTCTTCAGTCACATCTTATGCTAACACAACAACTCCACAGAGTTGTGGCGAGTCAGCGTGATATTACGTCGCTAATGCTATACGAGGGGTTATCGCATAATATGCTTCTGATGGTTCTAGCTGTGGGGTAAGAATAACCATTAGAGCCATTGGCCCCATTTATTCCGAGGCAGAAATGAAGTAAAATAAGCCACTGTATTCAGCTACATTGCCTCGATTATATTCCGACATCATATGCAGGGGGGGTGGAACTGAGGAAGTTGATTTCAACCGGGTTTTGAGGAGATTGTTCCCACGAAAAGTAATGTGTTTATCGATCGAATATAGCTTTCAGTCTACACCGTCACGAATTTACAATAAATAAAATACAAACGTTATTTATACGTCCGTGCATTTAATAGGTACTCATGTGGGACCCTAGTTTATTTTGAATTGTTTTAATTCATTAAAGAAATAGTTCTGTTCCTAGAAATATATTCTAAGCCGGTCTGTTGGCACACCACTGGAATTTGTTTACCCTCTTCGGATCCTCTCAATAATTTCGTTTCATTGCGTTTTAATGTGAAATCTAGTAATTAGTATGGCGTACGAAAGCATCGGAAGTAATCGGAAGGTGAAACAAATGTAGAAAGAGCTTTGAAAATTCGTACTCGAATGAAACCATCTTCAACCGGGCGTACTACGGGTTTTCACTTTTTTTTTTCACTTCCCTTTCTGTTTCGCGACAATTTCGTCTCTCTCTCTCTCACATTCCCCAAGCTATATCTCTCCCGCTCCTTAATTAAGCGGCAAAGCTCTTAAGAGGCTTAAGTACTAAGATTGCTGCACTTCTTATCGCTCAGACACCTCCGCAATTGTCAGCGATTTCACGGGAAAGTGCTGGGGAAACCCTCTAGTGCAATCCTACGTTCCTACTCCCCTCGTTCCTACTTCTCGTTCTTCGGCATCGCCAACTTCTTCGCTCGCAAACCGAACCCTTCGCGTTCGTTTATACGTTCGGAAGAAGGTATTATTAGAAGTTTTGTCGTTCGGTGCGCCCTTTCCATGGAGGGAAATGAGATCGCCTTCGTCGAACTGCATTCTTGCCAATCTGAATAATTCTCGAAATCAATATTCGCTCTGCAGAAATTCAGAATCCTTGAATGGGCGAATAACAACAAAAATCGTACGGGAATGAAAGGCGAAGAACTTTTTTTCTTCTCATCGCAAAATTTGTCCGTAAATTGTGTAAAAATATTCTCGTATAAATTCCCAGAAGAATTCTCGTCCCCGAGGTACTATACAATCCCAAACAATGTCTCTTGGTATATTTGATATAAAAAAAACACTCGCATACACACACGCACAGATACGTGACGGTAGCGGTAAAGCCGCTCCCGTAGGCCATTCATTCACGGTTCATTTCCACAATTAATTGCATTAAACTAATTAAATCCAAAGGAGAAACTCTCGTTGGAGCAGTATCGGCGCGCAAACTCATCCCTTTAATCATCCCTACACCAGTTATTTTCGCGATTTTCTTCGGGACTCTGGGAACAGAGGCCGTGCTTCTCTGTGGTAAAGCCGATGGGCGGAGAGAAACTCTGAATCGCGTGCAAAGCTATTGCTTGCTACTGGGATACAATAATGGAATAAGGGGGAATATAATCCCCGGAGAAAAGAGAGAGAGAGAGGGAGAAATAGCAGAGTCTCGGTAGTTACAGGTTCTATATATAGATACATCCCTTTAACTGAAAACACGGAAGAACGAAAGAACAGTCGTGAAGCCCATTTTGTGTATATAAGTATACACGGAGGATTTGAAAGAATGATTGACCGCAATTTCTCGGTAATAAATTTGTCGAATACATTTGCTAAATTATCCTAAATTTTAACCAATTCGACAATGCATATTTATTCCTTTGTAATTAATGTTAAGCTACTCTTTCAAAGATAATTATTTGGCTCGAATTTCAGGCGATCAATTGCAATACAGTTCTGACAATAAAATGTCTGGTTCTCCGATTTACGCTCCAATGCTCTGAATAAAATCGTGACAAATATGATGAGAAATGATAGTACAAATGAACGCCGGAAAAGCAAAAATTGACTGATATATATATATATATATACAATAAGTCATTGTTCCGGAGTTACACGAGAGTTTCGTAATTTTTTTTCCCCACCTAAAGAATTGTCGAGATCCGTATATGAGAGAAATGTTGGAGTTTCTCTCGGACGGTTTCCGCTGTCAGTGGATGAAACTTATCGCGAACAATATCGGTCATCTGGAAACGAAAATTTTCTTTTGTCGAGTGGAACAAAGACGAGTACGAGATAGGATAGAGTAGAAAGTATAGAAGTAGAGAATGATCTAAGATCCCATCTTATTATTTTCTTTGAGGATAATATGACTGATGATTGAGCAAGAGCGTTACAGATAACGAAGAAAGAGAGGATACGATGAAGAGTCCACCCGAAGTAGTGGAAAAATGGTCAGGTGCTTTCATCCGTCCATACTGATCTTCAGAAATATATAAATATAAATTTCACCCTTCGTTCCGTGTGCTCCTCGTGTATCCTCTGTTATGAAGAAAAGAAATGAATTCTCGTACTTCTGCGGAGGATTGTGGCGGTCACCGGCTCTGTTTCGTGTAAATTGTTTTGCGAGCTAATATCGGATTTAATGAAAATATGGCACGTCCCACCGAACGATCATTGACCATCCTAAAGTATATGAAGCTCATGAATCATGGAACCCCCTTGATTCTGTCTTTTTCATGGCCAAAGAAAGAACACATAATCATACTACAACCCGTGTTTGGCCCCGCAAGATGAAAGTACGAGTGACTTTTTTTTCCCCTTTGCTCACGCTAAAAGAAATTCTCCATTTCTATGGAATTACTCAATGTATGTTCATTTCTCAATTAATTGATACGCTTTTTCATTAATTCACGACGTTGCGTGGCAAAGAACTTCGAGAAGAATTTTCCATTATAAGACATTTTCTCCGCACGAATTAGCATCAAATTGTACAGGTATGCCATGGATTGCCTTCAACGACGAATGCTATTTTCCAGTAAAGGGTAAATTCCAATTCTTTTCAATTAAAAACGAAAGGTCATGAAAGTTATGGGACGGACATGAAAAAAAATTTCCTAACTCAATGTACGAAATCAAATAAATCCACACAATTATAGCCGAGTTCGTTTACTTTACCCTTTAAGATTCCACAATAAACAAAAAAGATCTAGCTACTTAGTAACGACTAAGAAGCGCTGAATGAACCTTCTTTCTAAAAATCAGCCAGTAACCGTATACGACGAAAGATTCTATGAAATCCGCTAATATACACTATCGTCCGAGGTAGAGCTTTCTCGATGAAGTATTCGGCCGCAAAGTCGTCATACTACTCCTGTGGTAGAGCTTAACGAGAAACCAACCAAGAGAGATTTACTCGCGGTTCCTTTGTG
This sequence comes from Oxytorus armatus, assembly GCA_958009045.1. Classification (NCBI taxonomy): domain Eukaryota; kingdom Metazoa; phylum Arthropoda; class Insecta; order Hymenoptera; family Ichneumonidae; genus Oxytorus; species Oxytorus armatus. The sequence continues at coordinate 7,299,097 of OY253746.1, read as the reverse complement.
CGGTTCACGGATAAAGATAACACGGGGAATGAGAGAGAGAGAGAGAGAGAGAGGGCGATAAATGAAGTGAGTAAGAGGGAGAATCCAAGAACGAGAAATGAGGAAATAAGAGGATAGAGAGCTGATGGTGACCGCAGAGAACGGTGAAGCACACCATGAGGTATACCGCGAAAAGCGCCGCCTGACGTACGTATGCAGTTGAGAGACGGAAAAAGAGAGGGAGACCAGAGTAGAGCCCAGAACGGTGCTATAGAGCAAGCAGACAGGAAAGATGAGTGGTTGAAAGAGGAAAATCAACGTTGCGTGTGCTGTTTTCGCTCGGTTCCCTAACCCCCTCGTTTTCTCCAGCACTTATCCCTATATATATCCTCGGTTATCAACGCTTTTCCGCTGCTAGCTAACGTTCGGACCGATGAACACGTATAAACTTACCGACCACCGGAGAGACAGCTTCGGCGCTATTACTTTTTTGCCCCCTCCACTCATATACGTTTTACCATCCGGTTAGACATTTGCCGGAAGTAAAATACTCATTACAAGATGGATTGAAGACTGCTTATCAAGCACGTATCTCTATTCCGTAAAACCGTTCCGCGCCAGCGATACTTACGAAAAAAAAAAAAACCTAAAACAGACCAGGCAATATTTTGCAAACGAAAGATACGATGAAGGAAAACTAAAATTCTTCACTTCTTTATAATTAATTGCCAATTACTTCGGATTAAAATATTGTATATAGAATCGAATGCAAAAAGGCAAGTCATTTTATGAGTGGACAAAAGAAATAATATCGTTGATTACTTTAGATTTTTCTTACAAACTTTGTATATCCTATTAACGATGATTCTTAGCTGGCAATTTAGAAACGAAATTAGCGAGTGATGAAATGTGCACTATACGGTTATATAGCTATTCTCTGTTTGCCATTCAATTTCGTCGGCTGTAAAGTCGAGCGAGAGAAGACGATCAAGGATCTACACATATATATATATATTAACTGTGGGGAAAACTTGCCGCGGGCACCATAGTCGGTCGCGTTAATTAATTCGACTTTGTGCCAAGTGCCAGCCGCGAGAATTGGATATAAACTGCCGTTTCATTTGTCCGGCGGAGCCTTCGTGTTAGGCAGTACAAAAAAGGCGGGAATGGAACGTTCAGTGGCTTTTTACTATCTCCTTTTTTCGATGCCCCCTTATTTTTTGTTACATTAAATCTTTTTTAATAAATTCGTTGTATCGCGTGACAACAACGATATCGCAAATTCTGCAAGTGACAAATTTATCCATTGAACAAGAAAGTAATTAAAATTATAAAATTTAAAAGTATTATGTTAGATTGTCGTGTTCATTCGATACTTTTCAAATCTACAATTTTTTTTTTTAACACAATACTTTCAATTATAAGCTTCCTTCAAAAAATGATAATGTCTCTCAATTCTTCCACATGTTTTATAAATGTATATTTATAAACTTCGCAAATTAGCTACACGTTAAATTACGACTAATTAATTTCTCGTGAAAACCGAAGATAAATGAGCTCATCGATATTCACTGAAATGTTCAAATAATTGGGTGGCCGAAAGAAGGGAGTGTAGTCTGAATCGCGTGACATGATTCTGACGGAATATTACGGCACAATAGATACAATATTGTCCCTAGTGACGTTTTTGCTAACGGTGAGTCGTGGATATCTATATTTCGGGCTAATTAATTGCCCGAACGAGTATGAATATGGAAGCCGCGTAAATGCATAGAACCTGGCGTATCACTTTGTCTTCCCTATCGACTATCGAAGCTGGTCCCACTGATACACATACTTGATGGGGTAATATTATGCTCGATCGTTCATGACCCTGAAGATATCTGCATCAAACAAAATTTCATCTTTGGATAGCTATAACTACCGTGTTTTTTATCGTACATACTTTGCTCAAGTCTCATTTTCTTCGTTTTGCGATTGCAAAAAATTGCAACTTTGCAATTTTATTGTTTTTTTTTCAAGCATTCCTTAATGGAAGGACAGTTAAAAGGAATTTTTGGACAGCTATAACTACTGTGTTTTCTATCGTACATACTTTGCTCAGGTTTCATTTTCTTCGTTTTACGATTCTGCAAATTTGCAATTTTGTTGTTTTTTTTAAGCATTCTTTGAGGGGATACAACGTAAAGAAATTGTTGGATAGCTATAACTACCGTGTTTTTTACCGTACATACTTTGCTCAGGTTTCATTTTCTTCGTTTTACGATTCTGCAAATTTGCAATTCTGTTGTTTTTTTTTAAGCATTTTTTAAGGGGATACAACGAAAAGAAATTTTTGGACAGCTATAACTACTGTGTTTTCTATCGTACATACTTTGCTCAGGTCTCATTTTCTTCGTTTTACGATTCTGCAACTTTGCAATTTTGTTGTTTTTTTTCAAAGCATTCTTTAAGGGGATACAACGAAAAGAAATTTTTGGGCAGCTATAACTACTGTGTTTTCTATCGTACATACTTTTCTCAGATTTCATTTTCTTCGTTTTACGATTCTGCAAATTTGCAATTTTGTTGTTTTTTTAAGCATTCTTTAAGGGAATACAACGAACAGAAATTTTTGGACGGCTATAACTACTGTGTTTTCTATCGTACATACTTTGCTCAGATTTCATTTTCTTCGTTTTACGATTCTGCAATATTGCAATTATTTTGTTTTTTTTTCAAGCATTTCGTAAGGGGATATAATGAAAAGAAATTTTCGGACAGTTATAACTACCGTGTTGTTTGTAGTACATACTTTGCTCAGGTCTCATTTTCTTCGTTTTACGATTCTGCAACTTTGCAATTATGTTGTTTTCTTTTAAGCATTCTTTAAGGGGATACAACGAAAAGAAATGTTTAGACAGTTATAACTACTGTGTTTTTCATCGTACAGATTTCGCTCAAGTCTCATTTTCTTCATTTTGCGATTCTGCAATATTGCAATTATTATTTTTTTTTTTTTCAAGCATTTCTTAAGGGGTTATAATAAAAATAAATTTTTGGACAGCTATAACTACCGTGTTTTTTATCGTACAGACTTCGCTCAGGTCTCATTTTCTTTGTTTTGCGATTCTGCAACATTGCAATTTTTTTGTTTTTTTTCAAGCATTCCTTAAGGGGATATAATGAAAAGGAATTTTTGGACAGTTATAACTACCGTGTTTTTTATCGTACAGACTTCGCTCAGGTCTCATTTTCGTTGTTTTGCGATTGTTTAGACTTGCATTTTTTTTGTTTTTTTCAAGCCTTTCTTGAGGGGTCACAACGAAAAAAATTGCAACTCTAAACAATCGCAAAACCAAGAAAATGAGACCTAAGCGAAGACTGTACGATAAAAAACACGATAGTCATAGCTTTCCAACGATGAAATTTTGTCTGATGCAGATATCTTCAGAGTCATCGATCGTTCATCGTTAACTCGAATGCTCAGAAACCCTCGTTTGAGAAGCCATAAGTGATATATATTAATATAATATATATATATATATAACAACCTGTACAATTTGATTAATCGGAGTGCTCCACTTGTGAACGATAAGTGCTTCTGTAAAGCGATATACAATTTGAAAATGTACTGGATGCGAGAGGGAAGAGAACTCTCATTGTCATTTGCTAAATTCTGATATGGCAATATACATGAGTGACACACTATTACGATAGATATGTGTCGCAATATAATTCGTAATATGCTGCTATACATGATTATGTAGAGATATACACATGTATCAAGAGATTGCATCGTGCACGATCAAATCGCTTGACTACGTCGCATTAATTTCTCTCTGATTCGTGGCCATTATCGCGCCGCGACGATGAGCACTATAAAGCTTCCATCCTCGTATCGAGTGTGAGAGGGAGAAATCGGGAGACAGAGAGAGAGAGAGAGAGAGAGAGAGAGAGAGCGCGGGTATCTGGTGTGAAAGTGGAATGCAATTGCAAAATTCAACAACGACCATCGGTGCGTACGTGATGTACAATTTACAATTTATGCTCTTGCGGGAACGGATAAAAGCTTTTGCCCCCCCACCCACACCCAGCTCCCCACTCCTCGCCGCGATGTGAACCCAGTCCACACATCCAGCTAAAGTACTGGTACAACACAAAAACCTCGCTTATAGTAGCACGTAACGAGAGCATGAAAATCTCGTTCGTGCGGTCTCGTTATTCGTATAATGCACATGTACGGTAAAACATCGGGTAAAATTTCAAAGCTCCCTAACGGAATATAATTTGGTTTTAGTAGTATACGTACAGGGCATCTATTGTTCCGACGCGATATGGTAATAATAATTATGAACAATTAGTGACTTTAATCGTATTTAGGATCGAGGAATGTATTATTTATGTTTAATAGCTTGTGTAAAAAGAAATCGTCGGCGTTAACACTGCGCTTGAATTTCTCACGTTGTTTTCATAAATTCGTGACTTCATAAATAATCGGTTACTCCACAGGGAGCCAAGGGGATTCCATGAGAATTTACTGTATTTATAATTATATACCATTTTTATATTGATAAACGTCATCTCGCTAGACTGACATTGCTCGGGTTCCTCTGAGGATACGTATGTCGCCTCGAGGAAACGCAAATTCTCCCTCATTCGGATATTCTAACGATTAATTGAAACAGTTTTTTATTTTAAAACAATATTATACTTTACAATTTATAACTGCTTTAATAATAAAACAAATGATATTAATTCTATGAGAATGGTTTGAATTAAAAATCATTTTACAAATAATTATGAATAACTTTTCGTAAAAGAATCTTAACGTTCATGATAAATCAATAAGTGTGAAAAACCATTAACAATTACACGAAGTTATAATTTTCTTTTCGCAATAATTCTTCACAAGTATCTTTTCATAAAATCATTGTTCATTCAAATAGTGTTCACTCACTTTACTTTCTCTCCCAGCGCTAAGAAGCTCAACTGCACAAAATTGTACGAAAATCTCGTCGTGGACGAGGGTTTTCAGGTTGCACAATTTTTTTAAATTCTTTTTTACGGGGTGAGGTGTTTATTATATATATACGAGGTCTGTTCAAAAAGTATCGCGAATTTTGAATTTCCGCGGGCTACGTACGAGGGGGGACCCAAAAAAAACGGAAATTTCGTCATAATTTCTTTATTTTTTAATATTTTTACACCAAATTTTGATCACCTTCAAAGTATTCTCCTTTGACCACAACGCACTTCTGCAAACGATCCTTCCAATGTTCAAAACATTTTTTAAATTCACTTATCGGGATGTTCTTTAGGCCTTCCAGCGATTTTTGTTTTACCTTCTCCACAGTGGCAAAACGCTTGATTGCTGCTTTGTTTCGGGGTCGTATCCATAGCACCACGATTCATCACCAGTAATCGGCTTGGAAAAAAGTTCAGGGTCCTCTTCGAGCTGATTTTGAAGTTCAAAACATGCCTGAAGCCGACGCTCCATTTGCTCGTCTGTGAGAAGGCGAGGAACAAATTTGGCTGCAACTCTGCTCATGTGCAAATCTTTGGATAAAATCCTCTGAATTGAACTCCATGATATCCCAGACATCTCACAGAGTTGATCAATGATTCGGCGACGGTCTTCGTGAATGAGAGCATTGATTATGTCGACGTTTTCGTCACTTCTTGACGTTGAGGGGCGTCCTGAACGGGGTTGGTCTTCGATTGACATTTCTCCATTTTTAAAACGTGAAAACCACTCGTAGACTCTGGTTTTACTTAGGGCAGCATCTCCATAAGCAGTCTAAAGCAATACAAAACTTTCCGCTGCCGATTTCCCCAACAGGAAACAAAATTTCACAGCCGCGCGTTGCTCTCGACAATCGGCCATCAAGTTTTCGCCGAAATGGAAAAAGTTGTTTCACTACAAAAATTCCCACGGGCGAACCGATGCACTCACGGCGACAGAACTTCGCACACTAACTCAGGAGACGTGTCCCCAACGGACACCTGGTCGAGCAATTGGTTCTCCCACTCGCCCTCCCCGCCGCAGCGCAATTCCCGTTTTTTTTGGGTCCCCCCTCGTATATTCGATTTCCGATTTTTTTGTGGCGTTAGGTTGGTACTCATGTCCCTCACTTATGCTGAAAAAATCGGCGATTTTGAATGTTTAGTTAATTGTTGACAGCTGTTTTGGTTAGACGTGTATTGGCTTGTCTTCGATTTTTGCCTATTCCAAAAAAGCAGCTTTCATTGCGATGATTGAGCTTTGGTTTCCGCGTCATAACCATAAACCCATGATTCGTCACCAGTTATGACCCTCTGGAGCAAATTTGGGTCGTCGCGGACCGAGTCCAACAGCTCCTTAGAAATGTTAACGCGACACTGTTTTTGTTCGAAATTGAGCAATTTTGACACGATTTTCGCGGCGACCCGTCTCATGCCCGAATCATTGATAAAAATCGAATAGCACGAGCCAATCGACATGTTTAGTTCCTCGGCGACTTCTCTAACGGTGATTCGACGATTAGCCAATATTATTTTCTTCACTTCATCAATGTTTTCGTCTGTTGTTGATGTGATCGGGCGTCCGTAACGCATTTCGTTGTTCGCATCGTCTCGGTCCTCTGAGAACATTTTGTACCACCGATAAACGTTGCTTTGGTCCAAGGTAGCTTCACCATATGCCACAGTCAACATTCGGAATGCGTCCGCGCACTTAATTTTGTTTTGCACACAAAATTTGATACAGATTCTTTGATCCATTTTTTGGAATAGGCAAGAAACGAAAACAAGCCAAAACACGTCTAATCAAAATAGCTGTCAACAATTAACTAAACATTCAAAATGACCGATTTTTTCAGGATAAGTGAGGGACATGAGTACCAACCTAATGCCACAAAAAATCGAAATTCGAATATACGTAGCCCGCGGAAATTCAAAATTCGCGATACCTTTTGAACAGACCTTGTATATGCAGTTATCACCTCGGTGACCTTAACAGCGTGCTAATAATAATAACGATAATGACGAAAAAGTGCTCGAACGAAAGTTTTGAGAGTTGAAAGTCTGTATGTATATACCAACAGGTGTAGTTACCGAGATCTCTTCGTTTTGCTGCCGGTGTTCGCGTACCGGAAGTCACCCGCTGGCGGCCTCAACGGCGACCATCATGAAAGGAGATTTTCCCGCTGGATAACACACACACACACAAATACACCCCTTGTGATCGCTCTCTCTCTCTCTCTCTCTCTCTCTTGCTGAATTTTTTTTTCACGGTTTCGAAAAGTGCAGAGGTCAGTTCTCGCACGAGCCGTGGGCATCAAACGAGCGGATGAAACACACGGCGTGAAGAAGTAAGATGAAAGGAAGAGACATGGAAAAGTCGTTTTGTATGTTTTTTGCTCCCCGTCCAACACTTTTTTCGGTCGCGAGGCATACAAAAGTTGGTGAACACCTATACATATATATTATACACGTAGAGTGTCGCGAGATTCGACCGAGACTTCTCTCGTCGTATCTTTTTTTTCGCGTAAAACACCCCCGAACTTTCTCGAAGTTTTACCTTAGCTTTCCTTCTCACTCTTTCTCCCTTTTTGAATTCTCCGTCCGAATCCTCGCTCCTTTTTCGTCGACCAACAAGAAGCCCGATTTTCCGTCATAGAGAAAGAGAGAGAAAGAGAGCATGGGCCAACTGCAGTTCACCCGGTACAGCCACAGCTGTCCCGGAGGATTTCATCGGGGGTCACGCGGTCCACTGACCTTTCGGACCAGGGGAAAAAATGGATTGCAAAAAAGTGGAAAAACAAATACATAACAAAAATACCGTCCGCACCGAGAGACAGGTCAATGAACGTAAAATAAAAATAAAATTAAGAGAAATGAAAGAAACTTTGAATTGTGTGAAGTTCTAACAAACAATAACGACTGAATGAAATTAATAATGATCGTTGTAAAAGTTTGTTCAACGAGCATTCAACTTTTGGACTGTTTTCAACGCTGTTAATTTTCATTCGCGTTTCCAATGAACAGAATTTGTCTAGCCAAACGGCAAACAGCAAAATTACGATCTTAGATTATTTTATTTAATCGTAATAATAAATATATAAATATGTTTATCTCATTTGTCTTTTATTTAAAATTCAAAAAACACCTTATGCTCGCAGAATTAATGAGAGAAACGTTTGAGGTCGCACATACGACGGTAATGTACTCCAGCGGAGTATTTTCGTCGAAAAATATTTGCCGAGTTGCTCTTGTCATTTCTCCGGTTCAACCCTTAAGTTTTTCGCTACACACACACACACACACACACACACACACACACATACACACTCTGTCTCTCGCGTAATGTAAAATAATGCCTTTTTTCTCCGCCTACGAATTCACGGAGACTTTCGCATGTGCAAGTAACGACTCAACGTCCTATCTTGGCGCACTTTTCGCAGGCTCGAGAGACAGGGAAAGAGAGCACCACTGTAGTCAGCCGCGTTCTATTTCATAATTCAAAATTAGATCCCTTCCAGCAACGTCGGCTTGACGACGCGTTTCTTCTTTTTTATATGTGTAGGTGTGTGCGTGAGTGCATGGACCGGAGTCTGAAAGATACGAGAAGAGCAAAAGGGAAATGAAACGAGATAGGTGATGGTGTGCGATATACTTTGAGCTGAGCCAAGGAGAGTCAGGTCTGACGCGACTCCACTACTTTCGAGAATGAGTGAAAAAGTGCTTAAAATATTAATTCTTTATCAGTGAAAGTGAAGGCGTTAAATAAAAAACTTATTTAAAAGTCTAGAAAGACGGTATAAAAAAAAAGATAAATTGAAATTTATAAAGATTTTCCGATGAAACTTTCGATTTCCACGAAAATTCATTTGATTTAAGGTAGTAGTCTGGTAACTTAAGCCGATTTTCATGTCTTTTTTGGAGGGCGTTTTTTGTAGGAAAATAAAAATAAATCGTTTTGGATATTTAGGATGTTTTTATTTACATATTAAAGATACAAAAAAAAATTAGTTTGAAAAAATTTAATAGTTTATTATTATTATTATTATTGATCGAAGTTGGCACCTCGAAAAAAAAGCGCGTGGGTGGCCCCGGTGATTTTGGCTCTTGATGTTATCTGAAATAAAAAATTCTTGATAATTCTTAATCTATAGACATGTCATTCTGGTCGGAACTACTGAAGTTAAATTTCTTTTTATTTTACAACCCCTTCTTTGCTAAAATAAAAGGACTTTTTTCCAAAGTCCGCCATTTTGTTATTTGTCCATGAAATTTAACTTCAGTAGTTCCGACCAGAATGACATGTCTATAGATTAAGAATTATCAAGAATTTTTGATTTCAGATAACATCAAGAGCCAAAATCACCGGGGCCACCCACGCGCTTTTTTTTCGAGGTGCCAACTTCGATCAATAATAATAATAATAATAATAATAATAAACTATTAAATTTTTTCAAACAAATTTTTTTTTGTATCTTCAATATGCAAATAAAAACATCCCAAATATCCAAAACGATTCATTTTTATTTTCCTACAAAAAAACGCCCTCCAAAAAAGACATGAAAATCGGCTTAAGTTACCAGACTACTACCACAAAGTACTTTTTTATTTCAGTGAAACGAACCTTACTTTTAATTGAGAAAACGAGCTTTTAGACCGGAAACCGAGTAAAATGTCTGGTTAAACGGATAACAGAAATATTAAACAAATTTTGTTTGTTATAAAAAATGTAAAAAAAACAATGTCGATAGAGAAAAGGAAATATTTTTTCTTAAACACTTTAACATATTCCATGGAGCATAATTACTGGTCCCTCGTGTCTCGGGTAACTGAAACAGCTTTTATTGTACATCTACGTACATAGAGTTGCGGACTCCATAACCGGGCAAACTCTGGGGGGGAGGGTGAGATTTCCAGCAGCTTTCGGAACAACAGAGAGAAAGGTGTGGCTGTATAAACGTATGCACACATGAGAATTCGAACAATGGTGCGTCTTCGTAGAATCTGAAACGCCTCTCGTACTTTCGTTTAGGCGTCTCGTTTATCCGCCCGAGCGTATAAAGCATAGCGCAAGAGAAAAGCCAGGAAGTAACTTGGGAAAAACAGGGGAGCAGAGGGGAAATGATGTATATGTATAGAGAGATAGGGGGTAGAGGGGGCGAGCAAACTCGCCACAAACACAAACCAGCTTCTCTTGTCATAAAACTGAGAGAAGCTAAAGCTCCCTGTGTCTGGTATTTCATTTTTCCTTCTCATTTATCAACTTTCCGTCTACCCCGGGTGGTTTTATCATCTCTCAGAGAGTAACGAACCACCGCGAATGTACGTTTTATAAAGTCACGTGTAATATCCGTCTTTGTGATAAACAGTCTTTTGTCCGGTCATTTTGGACATATAAATTTGTTGGGAATTTTGGTTGCATCTTGTTTGATTTTATTTCATTACGATTTGCCAATGTCAGTCCTTTCAATTTTGCCAATCAATAATTTTTTAATGACCGATCAATAACGTCGTAAGATTAATTCCATCGGTTTGGGATTATTCAGTTTTCGTACGATGATGAAAGATAAATATAACGAAATTCATATTTTTCACTATATATACGAATGTAATAATAAATATTAAGATTATTATATTAATATTATATCATTAATGTCCGCAGTGTAATTACTAAAATTAACAGCAGAGAAGAAGGTTTTTTTCCTTAAGGGTAATCACTGTCGAGAGTGCACCATCAAGCTAGTGCAGACTTAAAGCTTAAAGCAAGTTTTGTCTTTTTGTCATTACCGCCCCCGCCACTCTTGCAGTTTATATCGTCCTTCCAAGAATATAACCATGATATATTCGCGAATTCATCCTGAAAGCTCTCCGCATAATTCATTTTTCAAACGTTTTTTTACCTTCTTATCTGACAATCTCAAAGTACTTTATCCGTTTTATTAATTGTAAACCGTCCCGAAGGAAAAGGATGATAAAGAGCATAATTTATTTGATTCAACCGTCGACAAAAGATGTTACGTATTTTTCGATATATTTTTTTAAGATATGAATTCACACAGCGGCATTTGTTCATGACATTTTAGCGATTCAAAAAATAGCGAAAAATACCAAGTAAATCCATTTATGATCATGGGAAAAAAATATTTGCCCAAATAACGATTCAAAATGTCTCAGGAGTCTCAAACCTCCGAAATGTCATCGAGCAATCACAAAAATCTTTATTTTCAGCAGTTAACAAATGAAATTGTGTGTTCAACCATCTCCACTGTCATTACTCGATTATATCCTCATTTTTCTTTCTCGATGCAATAATAACTTACAAATCTCCGGTAATTCTCCTTCAATTATCTCTTCAACTATCTCCGGTGCTATAAAACCAAGGAATATAAAATAGAACGAGGAATCTCCCAAGAGATAATTTAACGACGAAAGTTCAACTCATCACCGGAGAGAACATGTCTACGAAACCGATTTTCTCTCGGTTCTTCTTAAGTATGACAATTGTATGAGCTTCCGAGAGCTATATGCAGAGGACAATGGAGCGTTCGTCGTATCTCTGGAAAATAACAGTTATAATATAACAATCGTGAAAGGAGTGGATACTGATGTAGCTCGGATTTTATATGTTCGCGAAGAAACTCTGAAATATATGCGGTCGTGTATATACATTAAGACCGAGCAGAGCTTCGCTTTGAAACAGAGGTCCCGCTTGTCTCTTGTATCGTCTTTGCCATGATGGCGTCAAGACTCTTGTGTATATGCTCTATCTTCACGACCGTTTATATCGTCAAGGGACCGGTATAACGAGGGTAAAATTGGCATAGCAGAGAAAGAGAGACAGAGGAACAGTAAAGTGGAGAGTGAACGAGGGGAAAATGGCCAAACTTGTGTGGTTGTGCAGCCGAAACGAACGAAGAGAGAGAAAGAGAGCTTGCTAGGAGCCACAGAGCAAAGCTCGTTTCTAATTAGGAAACCGAATAATTAGGAAACTGGGCTCTTACGGAGCCTGTGATGCTGTCACGCTTACACTTCTGCATAACACACATACGCGCGTAAAACTGCACGCGATATTAACAACCGGTTTATGAACTCGCTGTACACTATTTACCTCCATTTTTATACTCTGGCCTTCACGTGATTTTTTTTTTCGCCACGAAAGTCTAATCGCGTTTCCCAGATGAGAGCTTATGAGCCTGTGCTACAAAGTAGCCTAAATATATGCACAAAAATAAGATTAGCTTTCTCGTACGTTGGACCATGTTGAAATAATAAATCTCCAGTTTTCATAGTAAAAAAAAAAACGTATTTAAAAAAAGCTTCAGAACTAGAGTCACGTCAATCGAAGACTAAACTTTGAAATATCATTTTGTACACATTCTCGAAGGGAATGTAATGTAAATTCAGAAAAGTCTGGATCTTTGTCATATTTGAGATTTTCATCAATATTCGTTTTTAGGGTATACAGTAAATTTTCATAAATCTTCGAGTTTTATGATCGAGAGGGAATATAGGCTTAGGTTATGTTACCTGAGGATCTCGCTTGACCTACCCTTCCACTCTACTAAATTGCGCACCATGTCAGTGAGAAAGAGTACATTAAAATCTATGTGAAATTGCGAAATATTTTAGGAATTGCAAATGATGGAAAATATTGGGGTACAAGTACAGCAAAACTCTACTACAGGACTATTTTTCAATTGAGAAGATCTTCACAATTGAGAGGCAAAACTATGCCCACTGGACTATTTCTCAATTGGGAACATATTCGGAATTTCATGAATTATCGAGTCCTTTGTTCTTGGTATAAATAGAGTCAGGTCAAATGAAGACTAAACTTTGAAACATCATTTTGTACACATTGCCGAAGAGAAATTAATGTAAATTCAGAGACGAGTCTGGATCTTTGTCATATTTGAGATTTTTATCAATATTCATTTTTAGGGTATAAAATAAGTCTTAAGGGGGGGAATAGGGTTAGGACAGCGTTTTCTCAATGATTTTCATGAATTTTTTATAGTATAAAAAATGAATATAATTTATTGAAACTTTGAGAATATTTTATACATATATATAAGTATATACTATAAAATTTGTAAGCATATATTTAAGTATATACTATAAAATATTAGTGACCCCATATTGCAGGTCACAATCAGACAGCATTGTGCCTACATTCTGTAAGCCGCAATTTTCATCTGAAATCAAACGAGGTTGGAATTTACTTTTTATATATGTCTCTCTTCTAAATGAACCTAAATGCTATCAAAAAAAATAGGAAATTGAATTTTTTACAGGGGTCAAAACAAAAAAGCATGATTTTTGCCATTTTTTACAACTTTATTTGCAAAAAAAAATTATTTTAAATAATGATAATATTCCAATTTTAGGTTCATATAGAGCGCAATACTATGAAAAAAGTAACTGCCAATTTTCAAAACGATTGGTTGAAAACTTTTCAAACTAGCGTGTACGCAAGTTACAAAAAAGTAGTTTTCAGAAAAATACGTTTTAAAAAATAGTACCAAGAAAAACAAGCAATATGGGGTCGCTAATATTTTATAGTATATACTTAAATATATGTATAAAAATTTTATAGTATATACTTAAATATATGTATAAAATATTCTCAAAGTTTCAAAAAATTATATTCATTTTTTATACTATAAAAAAATTCATGAAAATTATTGAGAACACGCTGTCCTAACCCTATTTCCCCCCCTTAATGGCTTATAACAATAGAAAGAGTCGGAATTTTCATTTAAAATTTTGGGAACATATTTTTCAATAGTTTTACTAACAATTTATGAAATTAAAAAAAAATCGTTATTTTGAACCGTCTAATCCTATTTCCCCCCTTAATAAATGTTCGAGTTTTATGAGAGGGAATATATGTTTAGGTTAGGTTACATGAGAACCTCGCTTGACCTACCCTTCCACTCTATTAAATTGCGCACAACGTCAGTGAGAAAGAGTACATGAAAATCTATGTGAAATTGCGAAATATTTTAGGAATTTCAAATGTTGGAAAATATTGGGGTGCAAGTACAGCAAGACTATACCCACTGGACTATTTCTCAATTGAGAACATATTCAGAATTCCATGAATTATTCTCGAGTCTCTTTGTTCCCGGTATAACTCACACACAAATTTCTCTCCCTCTCTCCCGTAACCACTTGACTCTCCATTTTCATTCGTGTGGATTATTACTTCACAGTGCCGGTTATATTACACCTCCTCGGCCTTTGACTTCTCCTGAACTCGACATCCATTCACCTATTGTCCCGTTTTCGCTCTGAGATTTTCATTCATACTCTCGCGTCATCGTTGCATTCGTAATTGTTAAATTCAGCAGAATTAATGTAGGGTTTCAACCATGAAGGAGTAATAAATAAAATCTTTTTGGCAAAGCTGACATTATTCTGTTTGGCGATTCTAATAAATTCCAACCAATTAAAAACCAATTTTATCATCGTGAAATCTATGATGTTCGCAATAAACAAAAATATATTTTTAATAGAAAATAACTGTTGCGACCCAATTTTCGACAATGTATATTTCTATATTAATATCAATTAACGACATGAAAATTTGTAGGAATGGTTATACAAAATTTAGAACTGTTTTGACTGATCTGGGTCGCAGCATTTATCCTAATCCCAAAGAATAGTTTTTCCAAAAGACCGTTATTCAATAAGAATTGAGTTGCGAATGCCGTTAACCCATGAATAAACGTATGCATTGCGAGTTTTGTATCCCGTTTAAAACTTGAACGTGTATGCATCCGGAGATTTCGTAAAACCTCTTCCTTTCTCTCTCGCTCACTCTCTGTTTCTCGCCTCCTGTCACTTTTGCATTACTCTCATCCAGCTATTCCGACTGTTTCGACTCTCGCAACGTATCCATTATGGCAGGTCGCAACACTTGTATCCGCACCACCGAGAATGGTGCGGATACATGGGAAGGTGCTAGAACGTAAAACGACCTCTATCGCAAATAGCACCGGAGAGAGACGCTTCCTGTATGTCACCGTACGAAATTTTAGCACCATTTTGTAGATTATATATATATACATATACACACATACAACACACAACTTGATGGTATTAAGTTTATATACATGCATATACTGTTACGATACCTATTCCTTCGCTTTCATAGGGTACACGTTTTTCTTTGAGATGTCCTTCAGCTCTATAACCAGACGCGTATGGTTTGAAAGTCACGTCCTCGTGGACTTACTTCGCACCCTCAACCTTTTTCCCAAGTACAGACAAGTTGCATCATTCAACCCTTGTGGGTACGTCTGTTCTTTCTTGTTTCTCTCTTTTTCTCTTTCTCTCTCTCGATTTATATATATATATATATATATGTGCGCGTGTGTGTGTATATATATATATATATATATATATATATATCTCATCCTATCCCTGGCTTTTATTCTCCTTCACAGCAGCGGCTCCCTCTGGAACTTCTTCGCTGCAAGGAGGATCTCCCAGCGGGAATTACCTTTCTTTCTTGCTCTCACCATTCTTGGCGTCTTCTCAGGCATCTCCCCTTCTCCTACCATTTCACCGGTTCTCGACGCCCCTCGTGCCAGTAGAAACAGCTCGTAGTGTTCAGACCAACACCGTCAGGGCTCCCTTTCTCTCGCTCGGCTCACTTCTTTATCCACCTTCCATCCTCTGTCCCGTTCCAGCTGTTTGAACAATGAGGTGAATATCATTCCCTCGACGGAGCTCTTTCGTTCTCTCTCATATATACTGCTGGATCTACGAGCTCAAAGCTCTAAGAGCTTTTGGCGCCTCTTTCTCTCTCTCTCTCTCTCTTTCTCTCTCTATGCGCCCTCGTCACGCTCTCGTTCGAGTGCTTTGCATCCTCTTGTTCGCCCGTTACTCTTCGACTTCTGCGCGAGAAACTTGGCGAAAGAGGTGTATCGCAAACACGCCTTGACGTTGATATATAGATATATATATATGGAATGTATAGACCCTTCATCAACGTGTGACATCTTGGAGATTTTGTAAGATGAGAATAGTGGATTTATTTGAATTGAATAAAGTTCTATTTGTATCAAACAAGATTTCGTTGAATTGAATAAAATGGGTTTAGAGGAAATGAATGTTGCTCTATGGGACACGAATGAAATTCTTTTGGTTCAGCAATTGTAGTGACATGATTAACAATAATTATTATTTAAATATTGTAATATTATTGTTGTTAAATACTAAAATTAATATTTTCCAATTCAATGAACTCCGTTATTTTCGTTTTTATTTAATACCCATCTCCATATGTTTGCGGGGGTTCCTTTTAATTTTTTTTTTTTTTTTTTTCATGTATTGCAGGAACGATATTGAAGTTGATACTCAAGCTGAAATGCCATTTCGGAATGAGAAAAGTTTTGCCACCCTCTCCGCGATTTAAATAATTCTCAACGTTCTCATACAAAACCACCAACAGGCTGCACTTCTCCGATGTATATAGAAATAGAGAAACGATAGAGAGAGAGAGATATTGAGGGTATACGTACATATGCATGTTCCCATTCGAATAAGAATTTAAGCCGCGAAATAGTGGGTGAATGCTGGTACACGTAATTTCGTGGGGGGAAAAAAATTGCAGGTATAACTACCACAGAGGGTATGTCTGTTGGGAGAAGTGTGTTCATATATGTAGAACTGGTATGCGGAACTGTTCGCAACAGATATGTAGAGTTCTAACTTTAAGTACAGCAATTCCACGAGTAGACATGGCTCTGACAAAACTTTAATTATTCATATCATTGGTAGAAATTTCTAAAAAAATCACAAAAACCATTTTTCCTTTGGCAAAACTGTTACGGTCGGAATCATTTACAAAAATGTCTATTCAGAAATATCAATTTTTCCCCACAGTATATTGACGTCTGTATATCCGTGTTATACTCGCATAGACGTGCACTTCTGCACGCTCGTACTGATAATCCCCGCGGCAGACAGCCACGATTGTATTTGCCGCAGTGCAGGCTAACGCGAGCGTCAAGTCTATACTTCACGTTTCTCGTTAAATCACTATGTATACGGAAACACGTTTATACATAAAATACAAATATAACATTTATGTAGAACCGTGCTAAACAACGGTATGCATATATTGTATGGAAATATACGGTGAGCCTTCCAATGTACTTACAAATCCTACGTTACTAAACAGTGTCTCTCTACAACATTTCTCCCCCCATTCTAACAGAGTTTCGATTCAACGATTCCCACATATATATTCGTGAATTCTCTCACGCGACGAGATACACATTATGTACAGATATACATACGTGACATCGGTGTTTCGTAATCAAATCGCGATTGAATTTTGACGGCGTGACCAATTATAACTCACGGCCGAGAGGGCTACGAGAAGCCATATCCGGAGATACATATATAGATTTGCGTATTCACTGTTTGTGGTTACGCGTTAACGAGCCAACATACATCCCCCTGACCATGTATATAGAGCTTGCGGTATGTCGCGTTATTCCCCAAAGTTCCCTTCAACCTTCAATTCCCGTTATGCGAATGAAAAAGGATTTTATGCCGAATAACTTTTAACACGCGAGAGACACTTAATTCATAAACAGTTGCATCATAATTTCGCGTGTTTAAAATATTTCGATTAGATTTTCGTCAATTGTATCGAAGCAATGAAAAACTTCTTTTTTTCCTTTTGTTACACAGTATGATAAATATGGATCAAAGGGGACCCACTTCCGATGACCTTGTCCTTCATATATGATATCAAGGGAGTCTTCCTGAACAACTTTTTCCAGTGACAAAATTGGGGGCCGTTATTTATTTGGAAGTTATTAACAAATAAATTTCATAATTCATTTAGCTATTTTCCTTATATGTCAGTCACAAGTATCTTGTCCTTCACATACGTCGTTAAGAAGAATCGCCTAAGTAACATACAAAAAGTTTTATCCGTCGCTCATTGTTTGTTAAAAAAATTATTAACACAAGAAGTTTCATAAATCGAACATGAAATACTTTTACTAGTGTATGGCGAACAGTACATTTTTAACAATAATGTTTAGTAATAATTATTTAACAAACAATGAGCGACGGATAAAACTTTTTGTATGCTACTCATGGGGGTATTCTCAACAACATATGTGAAGGGCAAGATGATTAGGACTGACTGGTATAAGGAAAATAGCTATATGAATTATTAACTTTATCTGTTAATAACTTTTAAATAAATAACGACCGCCAATTTTGTCAGAGGAAAAAGTTGTTTCTCGTGGAAAAATGCGTCGAATGAGCATATTCCAAAGGTCATCGGAAGTGGGTCCCCTTTGCTCCATATTTGCCCCCAGTATAATATCAATGACATAATTGTCAAGGAATTTTTTTTTTTATTATATTTTACCTGCATTAGTAATCGTTAATGATTTTAATTATTTTGCAGAAGGCACGGCTCACGAGCCCCGAAGTTTCATCGGTGATTTCCTTCAGGATCGACCGACACCAGAGACCGGACCTTATTTCGATACTACGGTCGAGTCTAACACAACGGGTCTGGTCGGAAAAACGGTTCATCTAGTTTGCAGAGTAAAGAATCTTGGAAATCTCACGGTTAGTTATCTCCATCGATAATTAGAAGGATATCGAAGTGTAATTACCAAAAAAAAAGTGTCAACTTTTTGAAAACTGTTTGAAAATCAATCGAGAATCAATATTAAAATAAGTCAATTAATTTGTTTTTTACATTGTATGTTAATTGATTGAACTCGTTAATAATCAGGATCAGGATCAATGATGACGAGTGGGTATTCATTTATATGAATTTAATCTGAAATGCTTTATAGCATTATCTTAATTAATTAATCCCGTAACTCCAACTATATATCCAATTAAACTCGTATTTTAAAAACATTTTATGATTGCGTGCTTTTGGAACAAAAAAAAAAACTTTCAATATTAAAGCCCTTCCGCTTGTGTGAACACGTATCCAATTTTCGTTCATTTTATTATCGAGCATCCAACTGGTTTGTCGTTCGCTAATAATTAACGGTAACGGGGAAGAAAACAATAAATAATCTGAACGTACAGTCGCAGTTTTCGGTTCGACGGATAGCTTGTAATCATTATTTCAGCAATGTTGTATTGGGCAAACGTGAACACATACACGCTCAAGCTCGTGCTACTAGTTCGACGAAATTATTCGCTTTTGCACAAAGAAGGGAGGGTTGAGGCAACGAACATCGAGTGGTAATTATATATTAATCGACCGTAGATTTGTCGAATGGTTAGATCACTAAAGTGAATATTCCGCTTACCCCGAATTCACGTCCAATTGAGTGGGATGATATGTTGTGAACCGTTGAAATTGGAATGATATTTGTAATTTCCCAATATCCAACTTTTGCTAAAGCTTTTTCACGAAAATCCGACGAAACCATTTAATCGCGTGTGCCATTTGAAAATTTTCGAATTAAACTTCCGTCGCTGATGCCCTTCACCACCAGCGCCGGATTTCCAGCGTGGATAAAATCCTTGTGCCGCAGCTTTATACCGACCTATCAATTCCACGTGAGGTTTATTTTCATGCAAAACGTCGAGCTCGTGCTGAAACGCGTTTTATGCAACAAAAAAATCTCTGGAAAGTTCTCCGGTTATATACAACCATTGTAAAAGTTATAGTCCTTTATGAAGGGGATTTTTTTTTTTAAATTACGTGTATGCGTATTGTTTATTGCGTGCCATGTTTTTGACGTCGGTTCAGAGGTGCGAGGCAGGTTCGAGAGCTTTAAATAACCGAGATTCTTGATATTAGAAAAGTCACGTGTAGTTTCGCGGCACGTAGCTTTTACGCTCAGTTTTTTTTTTCTTCTCATGATCCAATCGTCTGTTGGAACGAAAAGCGCACTCTCTCTCTTTCTCTCTTTCTCTAGTATAATATAATCCGTAATACGGAAGAAATTTCTTATTATAACAATTATTATTATCGTTAGAAGTCGGGTAATTAATAGTTCGCTAACGTCGAGAAGGCCTAATTAAAACGTCACCGATAACATATTACAATTTAAACACTACCTCTGATTGCGTCTTATTTTGGCATACATTATTAAAATGTTAATTACATTTTATCATTCCTTAAGTATACAAATCGACGGAATCACATTGTCCAATTACATTTAATAACATAAATTTGATCTTTCTTTCATCCAATCATTTTTTTTTACTTCATTATCCTTCTACGCATTCTGCATTGACATTAGAAATGTTTATCTACTAAGAAATTCATTTTAAATATTTAATAGAAAAATATAACACTGTAAATTTCTGTTTGAATTAAGGGAGGAAATAGGGTTAGGACAGCGTTTCCTCAATGATTTTCATGAATTTTTTTATAGTATAAAAAATGAATATAATTTATTGAAACTTTGAGAATATTTTATACATATATTCAAGTATATACTATAAAATTTTTGAAGAATTTTCTTGAAAAACACCGAAGATATTAGCGACCCCATATTGCAGGTCACAATCAGACTCAGCATTTTGCGTACATTCTGGAAGCCGCAATTTTCATCTGAAATCAAACGAGGTTGGAATTTACTTTTATTATATGTCTCTCTTCTATATGAACCTAAATGCTATGAAAAAAATAGAAAATTGAATTTTTTACAGGGGTCAAAACAAAAAAGCATGATTTTTTGCCATTTTTTACAACTTTCTTTGAAAACAAAAAAAAATCATTTTAAATGATGATAATATTCCGATTGTAGGTTCATATAGAGCGCAATACTATGAAGAAAGTAACTGCCAATTTTCAAAACGATTGGTTGAAAACTTTTCAAACTAGCGTCTACGCAAGTTAAATAAAAGTCGTTTTCAGAAAAACGCGTTTGAAAAAATAGTACCAAGAAAAACAAAGTCAAGGCAGTCATAAATTTTCTTCGGTGTTTTTCAAGGAAATTTTTCAAAAATTGTATAGTATATAGTTAAATATATGTATAAAATATTCTCAATATTTCAATGAAATATATTCATTTTTTATACTATAAAAAAATTCATGAAAATCATTGAGAAAACGCTGTCCTAACCCTATTTCCCCCCTTAATGGCTTATAACAATAGAACGAGTCGGAATATTCATTTAAAATTTTGGGAACATATTTTTCAATAGTTTTACTAACAATTTATGAAATAAAAAAAAACCGATTTTTTTAACCGTCTAACCCTATTTCTTCCCTTAAAAGGTTTCAGTTCTGTTTCTCTCTCTCTCTCTCTCTTTTGCCCTTTTATTACTCCCGCATTATCCAAGAGAAGATGCAGTTTGACGTTTACGACTCGTAAACCTTTTGAAATTGTGTCTGCATTCTGAATTATTATAAAATAATTAATAAACCGTTTGAGAGATTAACGAAAAAGCAAAAAGATAAGATATTATAATTTAATCAGAAATTTTATTGCTCATAAAATGTTAAAACAACGATGAAGAGTTTTTGTTCTGTATGATTTTTTTTTCATCTCTTGTTAGTCCCTCTCTCACGTTATCTCGGTATATAGTGCTGGAGTGTTGTGGATTTTTGCGTTTACGACATAGATTTTCGAGCACGGCAATATGTGGCGAAAAGAGAGGTGAACGAGATGTAGAAAATAGATGAGAAATAAAAAAAGAGAAAATAACACAATAGTACAGGTGAAAAATAAAATAAAAAATTAGATAGCAGAGCGAGGTGTGGTTTAACGATGCAGGATTTTTGCCGGTATAAAAACACGAAGTAATCGTTGCTTCAGAATGGATTCTGTATGGCGGCAGTAAACTTGCCGGATAAGACAGAGAGCGTAAAGTTTTATCGTTCAATCATATAAGCGACGGGGCGTGAGAGCAGTGATAAGCAGCACACAGATATCCGAGCTATATTCTGTATGTCAGTGTATTGCCGCTGACTCGCGCTATAAAATAATGTATATACACCCTCCAGATAGCCGAAAAGCATAGAATTTAATGGACAAAATTTCCTCGTTTGCATTTTGTGGATTAGTCTGGCGACAAAAATTTTTTAAATTATTACGATAGCCGGATTTATATACATTCCTGTATCCAGAGATGAGCACGCATTTACTGAAGAAGATGTAAAATTATTTTACGAGAATGTAATCACGATTAATCAGTGTGGAGAATATAAAAAAAATATTATTATGTTTCGGTGTGGCCAAGGCTGAGATGCGAGAACGTGGGAAAAGACGGGAACAAGGGATTTAAGGACGAAAAGTGCCGGCTACATTGTACAGCCTTCTAGTCCTTAAATCCCGACGAAGAGCAGGGAGCATAGTCAATAAGTGTAAAATAACGGAAAAAAAGTAAGAGATGTTAATAAATTGTAAGGGGAAAAACATGAATAGGAAGGGATAAATGTAAAATTGCTACTATTATTATGTTGTGGACTATTTGAAATACCTATGTTTTGATGAATATTTGTTTTATTTTTAGATTCATTATTCATTAAGATTCCATTAGAAAATCGTGAAAAATAATTTTTCACCGGAATTATGTGTCTATTTCCGAAAAAAAAAGTTGATTTACATTCTCACATCAGTATTGATTGATTCACAGATTTCGTGAGTGAGACACCGGTGACATTCACTTGTGAAAAATAATTTTTTACCAAAATTGTGTATCTACGAGGTCTGTTCAAAAAGTATCGCGAATTTTGAATTTCCGCGGGCTACGTATATTCGATTAGTTAATTGTTGACAGCTGTTTTGGTTAGACGTGTTTTGGCTTGTCTTCGATTTTTGCCTATTCTAAAAAATAGATCAAAGAATCTGTACCAAATTTTGTGTGAAAAACAAAATTAAGTGCGCGGACGCATTCCGAATGTTGACTTTGGCATATGGTGAAGCTACCTTGGACCAAAGCCACGTTTATCGGTGGTACAAAATGTTCTCAGAGGGCCGAGAAGATGCGAACAACGAAATGCTTTCCGGACGCCCGAGCACATCAACAACAGACGAAAACATTGATGAAGTGAAGAAAATAATATTGGCCAATCGTCGAATCACCGTTAGAGAAGTTGCTGAGGAGCTAAACATATCGATTGGCTCGTGCTATTCGGTTTTTACCAATGATTTGGGCATGAGACGGGTCGCGAAATTCGTGCCAAAATTGCTGAATTTCGAACAAAATCAGTGTCGCGTTAACATTGCTAAGGAGGTGTTGGACTTGGTCCGCGACGACCCAAATTTGCTCCAGAGGGTCATAACTGGTGACGAATCATGGGTTTATGGTTATGGCGTGGAAACCAAAGCTCAATCATCGCAATGGAAGCTGCTTTTTTGGAATAGGCAAAAATCGAAGACAAGCCAAAACACGTCTAACCAAAACAGCTGTCAACAATTAACTAAACATTCAAAATGACCGATTTTTTCAGCATAAGTGAGCGACATGAGTACCAACCTAACGCCACAAAAAAATTGAAAATCGATTATACGTAGCCTGCGGAAATTCAAAATTCGCGATACTTTTTGAACAGACCTCGTATTTCCGAAAACAAAAGTTGCTTAATATTCTTACATCAGTAATGATTGATTCACAGGTTTCGTGGGTGAGACATCGTGACATTCACTTGCTGACAGTTGGACGTTACACGTACACGAGCGATCAGCGTTTCGAGGCGATGCACGCACCCCTCACCGAGGAATGGACCCTCAGGATACGATATCCTCAACGCAAAGACACCGGCCTCTACGAGTGTCAGATATCAACGACACCACCCATCGGACACATGGTTTATCTCACAATAGTTGGTAAGATATGTGACATTAATCATTTTTACGTAAATCGATACATGATTTAGAAAAACAGCTTATTGCTTTACTCGATAAGAATTTCACTGATTCGAATTTAGAAAAGTTTCTCTAATTAATTCCATTAATATTCATGTAATGAATTAAAAAAAAAAATTACATAAAAAAATGATTGAATATCACTTGTAAATTTACATTTTTGAATAATTTTATATTACAAACTGTAATCTGAAAAAAAATTAAATTCTCATGTCATTTTTAATTTACATTTTCTTCATCAAATTGGCAATAATATTTTTGCATATGCACAAAAAGAATGTTATGAAAATGCACGAAAGTATATCAGAATTTCCTCTCAGTTATATTCGCGATATATTTCCTGTCCAGAGTAAAATCGTGTTGGCGAATATTAGTTCATTTTCACGGCAAACGTAAATGAGAATAAAAAAAGCCTCATTTTCCCACGATAAAAGGAGCATCTATCTCGTTGAAATATTACGAAAATATAGTTGTAAAAGTACATTTCCCAGTGGGAAAGTAATAATATAAAGTTGGAAGTAATTATCGATAAGTCGAGAAGATCAAAGAGAGAAGGCCTCGGAAATTCTCTGCAGTGTATTTTCCAATCGTAGCATTGGTAGCTTTAAAGCTCTACTGCCCGTATAGTCATGTCCAAAAAGTATTAAATTTTAAGAAAACAAAAGTTTATAATCTTTAGAAGAGCATAGCAGATTAATTGTCATCCGTTTGATTCAAGGAATATTCAATTAACATTTAGAATAATGATACATCAATAGTTGTTTTTTTCTCTTCTAATTCAAACCTAAGATACTATTAATACAAGGATAAATGAAGATAACTGTTAATTCGTACAGTTACTCACTGTTATTTCGTTTGTTGCCATAACAGCTCTGTCGGTAAATTTTCATTTAGTTCTTTAAAAAAACAAAAACAAAGTTCCCTGCCTTCTTTGACACGACTGTACGTCCGGTAAAACCTTATGGCGTTATCTCGCGGCTCGATTGAGGTGGAGCTTTGTACATTCATCCCGGAGCTTGGAATTAACAGTCGTATGAGATTTTTTTCCAAGAAGTCCTGGTATGACTCTCGTTGGTTCAATTTCTCGAGAGTTAACTGACTTACTTACTCGTGGAGAATGGGTCAGAAACGACAAAGTGAGAATCCCAACGATGCTCTGGTGCAATCTTTCCGTGAACCTCGCCTTCGGCTTTCATCAATTTTCCACCGAGTAACCGAGAAAAGTGACTGTGTGGATGGGAAGGGGGCCAAGCTTTTGTCGCGTTTACTTCTCTCCATCGCGTATATACGCGCACAGTCACATACATAAATGTTGGAGGAACGGTGTGAGAATCGGTGATTGAACGAGACATCAAAGATCGAGGGTGCCTGACAACCTGAACAAAATTTTGTTAAAGCTTGTCACGACGGGAATGTCTATAGAATGGCAATTATCGGACGGCTAATGACGCTACCGGCAGAGAAAGAAAACGGCTGCTTCTACTTTCGTCATTTCCTTTTACTCCTTTTATCTTTCTCGCTCTCGTGTTTATTTTTCTTTTCACCCCCTCTAAACTCTCGTCGCTTTTTCGCTAACAGGGTCATTCAGATTTTGCTTGAACTCCTTATTAATAACGAAGATCCTGCGTTTGAGTGAAGAAATTTAAAAAAATTACTTGATAAAATAATTGCAAATTAGTAGAATCTATTGTAACTTTGATTTATCGATAAATACTCTGTGTGATTCGTAATCAGCTGAAAATTTCCGATCGGACAAAGTATCAAAACGCGTTAGACGATGATTTTTTTAAATAAATTAATAATAAGATTTCAATAAAAGATGAAAAAAATGTAAGAAATGCTATATACATAAAGAAAAATTTGTAAAAATCTGTAGTAAATTTAAAAAAATCATAACTCCATCAATCAAGCGCTATTTTAATTATATTACATATTTTCATAATTATATAATGTTGCTTTCAATTGAAATCTTGGAGACGCGAAAATTCAATGATCTCATAAATGTAAAATGTATTTTGAGTCAACCTGTATATAGCTATGTGTACTTTAGTACCCTCGACTTCCATTCTCGTCATTTTCACACTCACTTTTCTCGCCACCCCCTTTATTTTTTCACTCTTATCGTACTTTTAGCTTTTCACCCTTCACCAACTCCAAGAGGGATATGCGCGAACATGTGTTTGTGTATATTTTCGACTAAGGTACGATGGTGTTAAGAGTTTCGCCATAAAGAGGACGACGACGAGGCGAGGCTGTCTATGCACACGAATTTTCTTGTCCCTCGATAGAATCTCAACGTTCCTTTGTTCCCTCTATATACGGAGAAAAAATCGTTATGGTGACAGCAAAAGCGGGAGCATCGCGGGATACGAAAAGACAAATTGTTCAACCATCTTGAATCGGTATTGTCGTGCGTTTTTTCTTCCTTTCGGGGACATCGATGGCTAGTAAAAGGGTCAGATCGAGAATGGAAGAGAGGGAGCGGGAGATAACGAATTTATTAGAGCTTTCAGTAAGCTGTACGAAAAGAATGAGGGCTATCAGTCTGTTGAAACAATATCGAAAGAGCAAGAAAAATGTGGGAAAATATTTGAGTTGTATGGAAGTTAAATAACACTTCGGCTCGAGAGCAAATAAAAAGACAAATTATACATATTTTCTTCAACATTCCCCTTGCCCTGAAGTTATTGTCAGATTGAGTTGGAGATAAATTAAATGCATTTGTTAAATGCAATGAAAATTGTAATAAAACAAAAGATTGTAATCGTTAATTACATTAATTTCATTTCCATCAAATCCACACATTTTTCTCGTTTACTAATTTTTTTCCTCAATCGTTCGGGGACACTGAAAAGTTGATATGGAATCGACTTGAGTATTTCAGAGAAGTACAGAGTTATAACAGGGATAGACGACTAAAACGACCGTCGTTCATCTTCAGTGTTCACCATCCCAGCCAAACCGAAGTTCGTTGGGAGCTTTTTTTTTTATTATAGATCTCCCTTTTTACTGTCATCGGATTGTAGGAGGGGTAGAGGTCGCGAGAGCATAAAGTTTCCTCTCTGGATGAATCTATATGTCTGGTGAAATAAATTTTTCAATACTTTACTGCGAACGATAAAGGGCGCATTTGTGAATAAAGTTAAGCCGTACGAGCCGATCGACAGTTACCATCGTCGCTTACTCCATGGAGTCCGTCTCTCGGGACAACACTACGCCGATAATTGTCTTTCATTTTTATTCATTATTTTATTATTTTTTTTACCCGTCCCTTAAAATATTTTTCCTATACATAACCGTGAACATCAAATTGCGTTATAGCCCTATAATGTGTAGATGTCATAACGGGGTGAAAAAAAAAAATACTCCCGGCCATATAACGAAAACACTCGCATCACCGTAAAAAGCACTCCACGTAAATTTTGTTACACTTTTGTTGTAAAATAAAATATATCACACGCATCATTTTGCCGAGTTTTCCATGAGTTTCGAGGGAGTGAAAAAAGAATGCTCAACTTTTCGGGGGTGTGGGAGAAAAAAAAGATCACATACCATCTGTGGTAAGCCACACTGGAGTGTCGTAAATCACGAAAAAAAAACAGCTGAAAAGCCCATCGTTTCAGCTGCCCATTTCATTCAGCCGAAAATATCACCATTTAACCGAGCAAAAATTTAATACGTTTTATTGACGTGAATTTTATTGCATTTAAAAAAATTCTTTTAACATCCAAATCAACGTTATTGAAATCATTAGATTAATATGAAAATTAAGAAAACTGTGATCAGCAATTGATATTTTACCATTGCCAATTGAAAATCATCAAGTTTTAAACAAAGAGCAATGCTGAGATGTAGTAAACTAAATTATAATGTTTGACAAATCGTGTACAACGGGGTACCGTATTATTCAGCGCAAAGTGTTTCGGGGCAAAGTTACGAGAAACACCATAATGGCCGAAGGACCACACGCTTCGAGCCATTCGCACGTTATGTTTAACTAATTTAACTGGCTAATACTGTTCGCTCGTGGGGAAAGCACGAATGGAAAAGCACTTTTGTTTTGACGTCGTCTGTTCTCGAAACTCGATTCCGTTCCCGACCCCACAGCGACCCCTTTGTTTCACGAACAACTCAGCATATATAGTTTATAGAGATATGTAAGGCAACACTGTAGCGAAATTAATATCTATTCTATCCTCCTACGTGAAAATTTGAATATATATTGTTCAAACTGTACGTCGTATCCATCATTGTCTGAAAAGTAATTAGAAACTTCTCTCCACGAAGCTTATTAACGTTTGTAATTATGCGCTCGGAACGTTACAGTTTTTTTTTGTAGTTTAATGTCAAAGTCAGGAACGAACATCGTTCGAATGAAAATCCATAGAAAATTGAATTTATGACGAAAATAAATAAGAATCATCGTTCTTTTATAATCAATATTCATTTTTTTTTCTTCTATACGCTTAATTAGTAATGATTATTTTATGAGACAAGTATCTCAGGTAATGTTTCATTAGAATTGTGCTCATGCTTAATTAAGTGACCATTAAAAATGCAGTGGTAGGAATAATTAGATTTTTCCGTGTCAATTGAATCGTAACTTTTCCATCTTAGTAAGAGCAGTAAAAAAATAACAAAACTATTATTCGAGTAACTCTCGGTGGAACTGGGACACTGAGTGACACCCGGGAATTAAAAAATAGCTCCATTTCGACTCTACGTGTTGTAGTCACGATTTTGGGCTATGCGATTTTGGGCTATGCGAGGGTTAAACGTCGATGCAATAATTCCTAATCTTTTCCGCTCGATCGTATTACCGCTAAAAAAAAAATCCAGGACGACAACTACACGCTGTACTTTCTTTTTTTCTTCTTCTATATACAGCAATAATAGTTTACGAGAGGGCGTTTCGCCGAGCTATTTATCATATAATACGTAATATTAACGAGTATAATTCCATTACAAAAATCAGCATGTGCCAGAGTGGCCGGTACTTTGTTCGACGAGGGGTGGTTGCGCGTTGACACGCGAACGTTTATAAACTCTTATTCCTACCAACAGTTCAAAGGCTGTAACGTAACATGTGCAGAAGTGGTGGAGATTTGATGATCCGGTCTGGCACACATAATTACCCGCAAACGAGAGAGAGCGAGAGAGAGACAGGAAAAAAAAAGTCGAAGCGATCGTGTAATCTTCTAAATTTACCATGAAGAATTTTTAACATCCAAGCCCGAGCACGGTTGAAGTACGATTAAGTCGCGGCGATTAGTCTCAACTCATGTTGGCTTGTGCGAACGTGGAAACCCGGGAACGCGGTGACCGTACAATCCACCCACATTCAGCGTTCTTTAAAAAAAAAATCCCCCTTCGGTCAGTTGACGGGAGGTTGAGAGCGAGTATACATATAAATAGTGTTAGATGCGAAGTTCGTTGACGGAGGGAGGGTTAGGTGGTAAAACTCACTCGCCAACAGCCAGTAATTATACGGCAGTGTCGTAACGGCTGCATACGGGGTCGAAGTATCGCGTTATCACGATGATCCGCAAAGCTCTCTGCCGGAGAAACTCGGGAACTGTGTAATTACAACGACGTACAGAGAACAACGAAGAAGGTCATTGTTCGATGAAACAAAGGGCCAATACAATGGACGTTTTATTATATTCAAAATATATCGGTTTTCATATAACACACAACGCTGCCTTCTTCTTTTTCCCGTATAAATTATTTTGTATGAACACTGTGCATTAAATTGCGGAAAGTAGATTGGACCAATTCAAGACATATTCATTTATGCTGGTAGTAGTGGAAAAAAAGTCGATCGAAGTGTGAACTTTGCTGTTCCGAGTACTTAAATAAATTATTAGGTTCGATGAAGCTCGCACAGTTAGCGACAAAACTGTCTAGAGCAAAAGCTACGACGGCTCTATATAAAGATTCTGATAATCGTAATATTTATCGTAGCTCTACGACGATTTATAGCTAGCCGTAAGTGTATAAAAAGCTTGCACATGAAATTTACATATCTCTTTCTCGTTATTTTCGATCTTACACCAAGCCGGTAGACGTTTGAGCTTTGAAAAGTTCTTTTAACCGTACAGTTTTTATTTCATTATTCGAGAATCGTTTGAAAGAATTTTTCAAAACGAACCCATTATTATCGATTATCGGTTTAATTCTTCATCGCCTCTTCGTTACACTTCGTTACACTTCGTTCATTAATAAATACGTGCAAATGGTGTGATTTCCATGTGCACGGATTGTATATAAATCTGCTGAATTATCGGATGTAGTTAATGGCATGCTGTGCTCAGAAATATTGGTTTAGCATCACGTACGGACATTGAATTGCAGTTATATCTCTTCCTATATATCGTTACGTCGATTGAACCGCAAACTTTTGAGTCTGAAGTTGCATTACCACCTCTCTCTCTCTCTCTCTCTCTCTTTCTCTCTCTCTCTCCATTCCTCTTGTCTTATTCTCTTTACGTACGACGTGGTTTTTTCTCCCCGGCAAGCAACGAATCTGTCCGAATCAGAAACGTCGAACGTGAACGAAAACGACGATGTGGAAACAAGAATTTCCGATATCCGCACGATTTGCCGGTTCTCCGTGAACTCTCGTATGGCATTGCCTGCGTTTTCTGTGCAAAAAAAAAACGGTTGAAGCAGAAGCGAAACCCAAGTGGCTCTATAGCTCACAGTGCTAGAGGATCCAGGTGTTAAGAAAAATTGTTATCGCATCGTGGTCCGTTGGCATTCACCGTCTCTCACATCCGACTTTGGTCTCTGTGTGTATGTGTGTGTGTGTGGGGTATCGGTACAATTTTCACGAAGCTATGTATTACCGTAAATTTATCGGTGAAACCCCGAACTCTCTCCAATTCTCTTCTCCACTACTGTTCCGTCTTTTTTTTTTCTAAATCGTTTTTTCCCTCTGCAATCGTCGTTGTCGTCGTCGTCGTCGTTGTTACTTATAGGCACCGGTGCAAAAGTTACCTCTGCAATCGTCGAAAAGGAGGATAGAGAACATACATATATATATATATATATATATTATGTATATATATATCTTCGAAACGTTTTTGAAGGATTAACGCCATTGGTTCACCGGATCTATAGAATCACCACCATCGCCACACCGCCCCCAGATGAAATAAAGTTTCGTTAGTTCAATATGGCGCTTCGCGTATGATTTCCAATCTTGGAACATGGCCAAACTCCTCTTCCACTCGGTTTAACTGAAATAAAGGATATTCCCATATTGAGAATTTGGTCTTTCCCCATTCCGCTCGTTGCCCCCCGTACAAACCACGTCTTCGCACGAAATGTCTCGTTGAATTTTGGACTCTGTCACTGGACAATTTCGCGGCCGACAGAAACGAAATGTTACCGCTGTAGAATTCTCGACAATGCCACTGCGGGTTTATGACTGATACGTAGGTGAGACCGACAGAAATATCATGAAGTTTGGAGAAAGAGAGAAGCGAACGAGAAAGCGTTTTAGTGCGGAAACTTCTGACGCGGAAAGAAACGTTCAACGTTCTGAAACTCCGAAACCCACTGTGAACTGGTGCTCTTTATAAGCGAATGCAATAAATTCGCCGAGATTTTCCCGTTCTGCGATTATTATCGTCGATAAAGATTTCTCGCTCGATTGGATCCGGAAATTTTTTTATCTTCCGATTGGTACGACGTTTTTCTTTATTTTTCTCGTTTCACTCGTCATTTACGTAACGATTGCACAACAGAAAGTACCATTTCAAGAAAGTTTTTATCACTTCTCCGTGTCCCTGGCAATACTTTCGTCTAAGTTTACACCCATAAACCTGTTTGTTCGAGAAAAATACTTGTAGAAACGATGTTTTAAAAATTACTACAATAATCTCATAACTTAAGGGGCGAAATAGGGTTAGGACAGCGTTTTCTCAATGATTTTCATGAATTTTGTTATAGATTAAAAAATGAATATAATTTATTGAAACTTTGAGAATATTTTATACATATATTTAAGTATATACTATATAATTGGTATATACTATATACTATGTACTATATACTATATACTATAAAATTTAAGTATATACTATAAAATAAAAAAGACTCAGCATTTTGCGTACATTCTGGAAGCTGCAATTGTCATCTGAAATCAAACGAGGTTGGAATTTACTTTTATTATATGTCTCTCTTCTATATGAACCTAAATGCTATAAAAAAAAATAGAAAATTGAATTTTTTACAGGGGTCGAAACAAAAAAGCATGATTTTTTGCCATTTTTTACAACTTTATTTGCAAAAAAAAATGTATTTTAAATAATGATAATATTCCGATTTTAGGTTCATATAGAGCGCAATACTATGAAGAAAGTAACGGCCAATTTTCAAAACGATTGGTCGTTTTCAGAAAAACGACTTTTTATGGCTTATAACAATAAAACGAGTCGGAATTTTCATTAAAAATTTTGGGAACATATTTTTCAATAGTTTTACTAACAATTTATGAAATAAAAAAAAAATCGATTTTTCGAACCGTCTAACCCTATTTCTCCCCTGAAGACGTTGTCCAACCATTTGTTACACGTATAACAGGTCAAAGTTTTCAAATTAACCTCCCATATTAACGTCTGAAAAATAGATGTATAAGTGAGAAATAATACGCGTTGTACTAGACCAGTTTTAGTATTACAGTTTGAGCGGAACCGCTCGAAGGAAACACGTTATTATGTGTCAAGGGTGTGTTTGTCCACGATCGAATGTACAGGTCGTAGTTTAACTTGGGTCGAAGTTGTTGAGTATCCAGGAAAGCGAAACGTCGGTAAATTTACTTTGCCTAATTGACATATAACGTCGAATGTCGAGTGATAATGCGAGATTGCGTACACGCTATGTGTCGATAATACTCGAAATTGTAATATTCCAAGAGGTCAATTCCGGCGGCTCGTACATAACCACCTGTCACACTAAACGAAAACGTCTTATCAATTGACGAGCAAATGTAATTTGTTAAAACGTACGATAATAGGACATTGGAAGAAGCCACTATATTATTCGAAGATCCAATATAATACCATTAGATTTTCTTGTTGGCCAAGTTCAAACCTCTGGAGGATCTATGAAAATTCTTGCGGCGAATGAGAACCATGAAAGACCAGCCAGATAATACTTGGTAAGGTCTCGCGAGCATTGGTCCATATACCCGTACTACAACGGGCCCCAAACGTCATCCCCTGTGTATAGGTCCTTTTGTGTTAACGGCTCTTGTTCAGCAGTTTCCGAGAGCAGACACGGGCCATAGGATGAGTTCCGTTATGGAAGTGAAGGAGGGCCATTTGCCAGGGAGGAAGTCCCTGGCGATCTCTCGCACTAGCCAGCCGGAGCCAACGCCAACTATCGTGGAGACACACCGTTTATATCTATGTATAGCCGGTGCTATATTTAGCCAGGTATCCAACTGGATGGAGCTCCACTACACTCGAGCACGCATTCGGATCTCATTAATTTCCATTGACCGTATATACCCGGCAACCCGGTAAACGTTGCCGGACCACTACTACAGCCGAGTCTGGGATGAGAAGACCCGAGGTTGAGAGAAGTGCGGGCCTAGAGGTATCCTTGACTACACCGCTGGACCTATTATATGGCCAATTCAACGAAACTCCTAAACGCGGTATATATCATAGAGGACAGAGATATCGGTGCTGGATGTTAATCGTAGGATATATCTGAGGGTTATACAAATGGCGAACGACGATGTTCTTTTGCTCAAATGCAAGATTTTACGACAGCGATTATAGCGAAATTCGTCATTTTCCTGACTCGTTGAAGGTTGCGCAATAAAATATAGTCGAGATCATACTGTAGCTAAATCAAATTAAAAATGCGTTTATCACTCTAACAATGTGGCGTAAGATGGGATTTAAAAAAAAACTGTCAATTCGTAGAATTAATGAATTTTCCAACGTACAAGTTCCTGTTATTGATGAGCCGGATGACGTGCTATTCACTCTCCTGATTACTGCTAGCATCATGCCTTCTTGATTACCGCTAGTATTATACGGCCAATTCAACGCGAAGCTGATAGACCGTCAAGCGAACAATAGACCTCGTTCGTAGTGACTCAACCGTCCCATCATCTTTGCAATATGTCATGCCCTGACGGTGAAACGTTTGTTGAGCGAACACCCAGATTTCACTCGAGAGCAGGGCGCGCGCTAAACTGTACGAGTGTTCGGTCCTAACGATGAAATTTCCCGTCATCCCTTATCCGAGAAAGAATTAGAGAAAAAGTGAAAAAATAGGGTAACAACGTCGCGCATGAATGGTCGTTAGAAAAGTGACGGAGGAGCAAGCAAGGACATGTGATAGATTGTATATGAGGAATGATCGATGAGCCTGTCATATCCGGATATAGAAGTAACATTTCCCGTTCCATCGAGCTACGCTTTCGCGCGGTTTCAACCGGAAATGCCTGGCCCAACTAGGTTTCAAGGACGAATGCCTCAAGCACATCTACGGTCTCATCTACTCTCACATTCCTCAGCTTAATCGATGTGCATCTGGCTACAAGCTGAACGTTAGATATATAGCCTCATACACACAGGCGTATATACAGATAGACGTGAGGCGTACGATAGGAAAAGTATGATAGTACGATGTGCGTCATTTTCAGATATCGAAACAGCTCGCAATATCTAATGGAAGAGTTCCCGTAGAAATCCCACTCCATGCATCTGCTCTTCTCATCTCACACTGTTCATTCTATATCTGTATACACACATATGAGCCAAACTTACGGTTCACTACGTTCAGAATATTTGTGTATTCCTCGGAGGAAGGAGAACGTCGCTTCTCTAATATCCCTACCAATTTTTGTACCTCCCTACGTATATAGATATCGAGATTAAGGCCATGCATAGCGATGGAATGAATAATTCGTGCGAGAGCATTCGCGATATCAGCAATATCGACGATGCATTACGTCGGCGTCGTATTAGCAATGCAGAATCATTAGTTCCGCATAGCAGAATCTATTCGAAGCATCATTGCACCAGATGGTTGTATAAAAAGGAACTTTTCTGGACGAACCGTAAGTTCA
This sequence comes from Oxytorus armatus, assembly GCA_958009045.1. Classification (NCBI taxonomy): domain Eukaryota; kingdom Metazoa; phylum Arthropoda; class Insecta; order Hymenoptera; family Ichneumonidae; genus Oxytorus; species Oxytorus armatus. The sequence goes on along the minus strand of OY253746.1, from coordinate 7,264,210 downwards.
TTTGATTTGATGGATTCGTATATCCGACTATTGATATATTGAACAGTGATATCTAAGCAAGTACAATCCTGGGCAAGATCTCGTGATCCTCCCAGTATGATCGAAAGAGGGTTAGTTCATGGCTGATGTCCATTGGTGATTGGCCACATCGTAGTCAATGACGCGCGACTCCCGATAGAGCTTAACGCGGTAGTCCGGTCTAGAGCGAGATTTTTGACGTCATTTCTAATGTGCAATAATTCTTAAACCGTTGAAGTTGTCTTGATGAAAATTTACACGTGCATTTATTGATCCTTAGAGAATACTTGTACATTAAAAAAAAAATTATTTTAAATATTTTCATGTAGTTTTTTGCCATGTTGCAACATGGTGCGGCGAAAGCCACCTCAATCGGCGCCCACTCTGGACGATGTTGTATGCATCTGAAAAAAAAAATATATATATATATTCTCAATCTGTATGAGTATTCTGAGCACTGGTAGCAGAATTGGTACTTAAAAAAAATTTTGACAAAATGGCGGCCTGTTGAACTTTCATTAATGACATTTTATACATTTTCGGGTATTCGACGAGTTATAAAATGTCGGCAAAATTATTGTTCGACTCAATTCTGCTACCAGTCCTTAGAAACAGGCTACCTAAGGTACGTGCGAAATTTGAGCTTGATCGGTCCATTAGTTATCGAGATATCGTGGGCGCCGATTTGAAAAACATAGTTCTGAGATAAATGCGTTCAAAGTTTTGACACCGTTAAATGAGCGACTCGGTAGCCTCTGCGTAAGCTGCTTCCCGACCGCGCTACCTGAGCGCGCGGCTTGCTTAGAATTTTTATTTCTCGGCTAATTTTTGAAATATCAATAAACGGTTTCCGGGAGCGTATGAAGAAAGGTCTAAGAAATAAGAAAATGTAAAAAAAATCGATTTTTTCAAATTTCTAGACCAGACTATCGCCTTAATTTTTAGCGAATACCTAGAGCCATTACTATTTTCTCAAGGGGCCAATAACTGTACGATTCGATCATTTTACCTTGAATAACCGTACGGCATTGCTATATCATTCACAGTACATAGACCTAATATCGTCGTTTGTATTCCTGCACCCTGATATACGAGGTCTGTTCAAAAAGTATCGCGAATTTTGAATTTCCGCTGGCTACATATATTCGATTTTCGATTTTTTTATGGCGTTAGCTTGGTACTCATGTCCCTCACTTATGCTGAAAAAATCGGCGATTTTTAATGTTTACTTAATTGTTGACAGCTGTTTTGGTCAGACGTGTTTTGGCTTGTCTTCGATTTTTGCCCATTTCAAAAAATGGATCGAAGAATCTGTATCAGATTTTGTGTGAAAAACAAAATTAAGTGCGCGGACGCATTCCGAATGTTGACTGTGGCATATGGTGAAGCTACCTTGAACCAAAGCAACGTTTATCGGTGGTACAAAATGTTCTCAGAGGGCCGAGAAGATGCGAACAACGAAGTGCGTTCCGGACGCCCGAGCACATCAACAACAGGCGAAAACATTGATGAAGTGAAGAAAATAATATTGAGCAATCGTCGAATCACAGTTAGAGACGTTGCTGAGGAACTAAACATATCGATTGGCTCGTGCTATTCGATTTTTACCAATGATTTGGGCATGAGACGGGTCGCCGCGAAATTCGTGCCAAAATTGCTCAATTTCGAACAAAAACAGTGTCGCGTTAACATTGCTAAGGAGCTGTTGGACTCGGTCCGCGAAGACCCAAATTTGCTCCAGAGGGTCATAACTGGTGACGAATCATAGGTTTATGGTTATGTCGTGGAAACCAAAGCTCAATCATCGCAATGGAAGCTGCTTTTTGGGAATAGGCAAAAATCGAAGACAAGCCAAAAAACGTCTAACCAAAAGAGCTGTCAACAATTAACTAAACATTCAGAATGGCCGATTTTTTTAGCATAAGTGAGGGACATGAGTACCAACCTAACGCCACAAAAAAATCGAAAATCGAATATACGTAGACCGCGGAAATTCAAAATTCGCGATACTTTTTGAACAGACCTCGTATATACGGATATATACGGACATTTCGAAGCTGAGGAGTTCATGCGTTGCACGCAGGTGTAAGCGAGCGTGGCGTCCATCGAGCTTGCGACTCGGATGAGCTTGAAGAGGGTTGCGCATGCAAGCAATATATACCGAATATAGCTATGCCACTGTCCCAGAGAAGATACAGCGTTACGGTACATACTCGATTTCCATGGCAATCAATTTCTATTGGGTGTGGTAAGGGTGCCGGGAACGACGGAAAATCGTTATCGCCAGAGGAATTCCGTCTGTGTCCGGGGTGCGTTTGCCCGAACGATTGAAAGTGGCGTCCGGTCTCTCGCAAGGATAAACTATATTCTGAAGCGTCGAATATACACGAATGCTCGGATCGTTTTCAACCCTGATCACTAACGATATGGCGCGTAACATGTGTGACCCATCGTTTAATCCTGAGTTTCCATATCGTCACACCCAGTTAACTCGATGCCGAAGCCTAACGCTGGAGGATGCTGAAGAGCAGACCAAGTAGATCAGACATTGTTCCATCCCATCACCCCCCATTTACCCATAATTCTTGAGCCCCCTTGGCTACTAACAGCGGTTTCTGCCGACATCGTGGATCTGAGACGCGGTGATGCATGCCTCACGCCGTATGCTCGCACGGTTGTCAGACGTTAAGTTACGTCGTTATCAGGAAAACGGAGATGGCGCCACACCTCCTTTACCGGGATAGGGTGAGCGAGACCAGATGCAGAGGGTAGCGTAAGGGTCGATGGGAATCATGACCCTTATTATACGAAGCTTATACGGCAAACCAACCGGGCTGACCGGAACGACGTCCTTGGTAGCTGCGCCTGACCTCTGCACATCGTTTCGGGTTCTACGGTCACAGTGACCCGACCGAAAGTCCTCATCAATCTAGGAAAATCTCGGACGACGAGAACGAATGACGAAGGATATTCGTTTTATTCAACTGCTTTCGCCCGGCGCCAGAAGATCGCCACCGAGCATCTGTCGTCCTGTTCCAAGCCGCACGTAAATGGTTTTGAGATTCATGGCCGGAAGAGAAGGAACTCGTGGCATAGAAACGAAGTGGTTACGTCTTTTGGACCTTCGTGTTCTTGGAAATTATTAAGTGACAGAGACGGATGTACGGGAAGACCTTCCATCAGTGCTATTGATGCACCGAAGAGCACTGATGTGGATCATTTCGTTTTATTGGCTGCGACGTTAGATGGTATTGAATTCATTCGCAAAAATAAAACTGCTCCCAGTTCATTGAAAACGCTTTGTCAACCGATCACCAGACCATAATTAAAATCAAACAACTCTCTCGAATCTGTAGAATATATGCATCACGAAACCATGTTATCTAGAAACTGTGGGAAAACGCAACGGGCTATCCATGTCTCGTGAGAGTCAGCAAACTTGGTGAATAATTGATCGACCTCTCGCGGATCCTTGGTATATCCTACGGTCTACAGGAAAAGGCTACGGAAAGGAGACGCTTTTGGAGAAAACGACTACAGACTAGTGTCCTCCGAGATCGAGAACGAGGGGATGAAAGAGACGGGGGATGGGCCACGAGGACGTCGTAAAGAAGGATGAAGAGCGATCTACCCGGAATCTCGTTGGAATAGCAAAATGTACTTTCGGAAACTGCTTGCGTGGAGAGGAGTCGACGAGAAAGAGAGCAATGGAAAGGGAACGGTGGAGAAATGGAGCAACGAAATAAAATTTGAGGGAAACGTTGTCGTGAGATACAAGAGGACGGAAACGACGACGGAAAAGAAAAAAACTGAATCTTTAACAGCAAGTGCTTGGCGTCATGTATGTCATGTGGTGTAAATCCATGCGATATACCAGTTGGTCAAAATATATGGCAGCAAATTGTTTATTACCGCACCGAGAGCCCGACAAAATGGTGAACAAATGGACATACGTGTACAGAGTAAATAAATTGGTCATATCTTTTATCGTGTCTTTCTTCCCTCTCCTGTTTGTCCATTGATTCTCGAATCCCATTCCAAACTGTTCTCTCGAGAGGGACAAACTGTTCTCGTTCTCCAATCGCATAAAAGAAATCGCGATATCTGTTTTAGCTGCGAACTCGATTGTAAGGTCATCGTGAAATAACATTTTTCTCTTTTCTCCGGGCTCTTTCAGAACCGATAACGGAAATTGTCGGAGGATCGGATCTCTTCATAAATAAAGGAAGCACGATAAACATAACGTGCTTGGTTAAACACGCCCCTGAGCCACCTACAACGATCACTTGGAGCCACGATCGACAGGTAAGTAATTACTATTGATTTTCAAATTAAAGAAAATTATTGCTAGCAAAGTTGAGATCATTGATATTTGAGGTAGTAGTCTGGTAACTTAAGCCGATTTTCATGTCTTTTTTGGAGGGCGTTGTTTTGTAGAAAAATAAAAATGAATCGTTTTGGAAATTTAGGATATTTTTATTTACATATTAGAGATACAAAAAAAAATTTGTTTGAAAAATGTAATAGATTATTATTATTATTATTATTATTCATCGAAGTTGGCACCTCGAAAAAAAAGCGCGTGGGTGGCCCCGGTGATTTTAGCTCTTGATGTTATCTGAAATCAAAAATTCTTGGCAATTCTTAATCTATAGACATGTCATTCTGGTCGGAACTACTGAAGTTAAATTTCATGGGTAAATAACATAATGGCGGACTTTGGAAAAAAGTTTTTTTTCCTCAAAAAATCAAAAATTCTTGATAATTCTTAATCTATAGACATGTCATTCTGGTCGGAACTACTGAAGTTAAATTTCATGGATAATAAACAAAATGGCGGACTTTGGAAAAAAAAACTTTTTTCTTCTGAAATTTAACTTCAGTAGTTCCGACCAGAATGACATGTCTATAGATTAAGAATTATCAAGAATTTTTGATTTCAGATAACATCAAGAGCCAAAATTACCGGGGCCACCCACGCGCTTTTTTTTCGAGGTGCCAACTTCGATCAATAATAATAATAATAATAAACTATTAAATTTTTTCAAAAATTTTTTTTTTTGTATCTTTAATATGTAAATAAAAACATCCTACATATCCAAAACGAATCATTTTTATTTTCCTACAAAAAAATGCCCTCCAAAAAAGACATGAAAATCGGCTTATGTTACCAGACGACTACCTTAATAAAGACTATTATTGTTTTGAATATTTTAAAACCCTAATATGGAGAATAATGAAAGATAACTTTTTTTTCGAATAATTAGATTAATTTGGAATAATTGTTATTTTATTACAATTGGGATTATCCTTGATTATTTTACTCGAAAATTATTATGATTGATCGTCGATTAGAATCATACCCATTTCCGATCGTAAATAAATCGTTATAACGATCGATGAATTTACATTGTATCGAATGATGACGCGAAAGAGGTAAACAGCTCGCACATTGTCGATGCCTCATGCTTAGAGATGTCAGCAATTTATAGCTCGTACATCGAGTTTAACGAGCCATTGCTCGGCAACGGCAATGTATGTGTTGCACTGGTGCACACACATATATTTTGATATTAAACGCAAAATTGATCGTCCGCGGTTTATATCCCCTTTTTTATTACTTTGAATAGTAGAATCGTAAATAAACTATAATATTTGTCAGATCGGGTATGAAAGTCAGAACGTTCCAACGTTTTTTTTTTTCTCATGCAAAAGTCGAGGTTGTTTTTATGGAGTAAATGTCTCTGGACTGAAATATTAATGCAGAATTTTTAACGTCCATCTCATTGAATAATAAATTTATATTTCACTCTCTTCATTTTCCTCTATTATTATCCTCTCGCAGGCAATTAACTTCGATTCACCTAGAGGAGGAATTAGCTTGGTTACGGAAAAGGGACGCGTCACCTCAAGTCGATTGCTCATACAGAAGGCCATACAGACGGATTCGGGACTTTACACGTGCAGTCCAAGTAACGCGAGTGCTAGCAGCGTACGTGTTCACATACTTAATGGTACGAAATGACGAGCAATTCTAACAATTAAATCTCGACGCAATTGTAATTCACTGTATGATTTTTAACACCGAACAAGTTTTCCAACTACGATCCATATTGACTCGATTGATCGGCGAATAATTAATATTCAATCGGGGTATCTTATCGAAAGAATATTAACTTTCTCCGATCAATATAAATTCGAATTGTTCGAAACAAATGTCAATAGCGTGAAACAAATGCAACTATTTTTTTTTCCTCCCTGCGAATTCGACAGTTTATCGCGACAGAGTCACGACACGAAATTTGTTTCAGAAGAACACCCAGCTGCAATGCATCACGGTAGCGGCGACAGAATGTCTGCGACGGTGGTTCTACTCGTTCAACTTCTACGGATGATATTTTAGCTCGTACACGTATATGGTCGAGACGATAGATCGGTGTGTAACTCCGAGGTCCAAGCTTCTGTGCCGTACAATGGATATGTGTGTGCCATTGCAACGAGAGAGAAAGAGAAAGAAAGAGAGAGAGAGAGAAAGAGAATGAGATCGACAAACAAGATTGTGAATTACCGCGGGAAACCAAGTGTCGGTTTTTCGTGCTCGGTGAATATAACAAAACTATACCCGAGAATACTATGGTCGCGGAGCGAACAATTTCGTGGACTTTTGTCGAAATTGCGTTGAGAATGAACGAAAAAAAAGAAAAAAACTACGAGCACTTCCGTTTCTAAACGTACGTACAAAAAAAGAAATTCACCCGTAACAAGTTTTTGCGACTTGAACGATCAGCTCTCGCCCACTTATCTCGACGCGATAAACTTCGTGACACATTTTGTTTTTTACGAAAAAAAAAAAAAAAAAATTGGAGTGCTGTAAAAACGCGCTTACGATCGAACACTACGTTAATACAATTCGCGAGATATTTTATTATATCGGATAAAAAAAAAAGATCTACATCATAGTTATTAATACCTACAAATAATATACCGATAAATGTGTATACTAACGATATCTCGAATCAATTTGTTATAATCGAAGCGAAAGAAGGCGAAGAAAAGAAAAAGAAGAAACTCGCAAATGTCGTCGTGAAATTTCGTGTCTCTCATTTATTGTAAATAATTGTTCGAACGATTTTTTGTACATATCACTCGATTTAATTAGTGACATATATACGAAAAAATAATTCAGGCCCTATCATCTGCATAAATATACGTATAATATAGAGTATATATATACATGAAATAGTGAGTTAAGTTTTTCGTTTACTCGGAAAATTTAAACGCGTTAATCGAAGAGTTTTCCTACGCTGATGGGAAGCGAGAGGATTATCGCGATTATTCGAACTTGTGGAGGTAGAGAATGAGGGAACGGGGATGTTGTTCGAGTCCGCGGGGTGCTTACATCTCTCGCGTTACTTCCGCGTTTGCTAGCGCATCGTCGAGTGTACCGCGTACTCTTTCCCCATCTCTCGATCACTGTGAGGACTCTCCAAAACACGATTCGAGCTTTCTCTCTCGCTCCTCTTTCTCTCTCTCTCTCTCTCTCTCTCGATCTCTCGCAATGATTATAACGGTTCAAGTTTCAAGACAAACTTTATACTATTCGCTATGGGCGTTGTTCAACCGGTTTAAATGTGTTTCTCATGAAGTTTGCGAAACGGCGGTTTTATCAGTCATGAATAACACCATTAGAAACATAAACGCGAGATACACAACAACGCCCGGGGTTTTCGCATAATTTAGTTAATTTTGATGGATAGAAGGAATAATAAAAAAAATCAGAAAAGTATGAAATTATTCAGAGTACTAAAAGGGAATTTTCCAATAATATTCAACTTCTACTGATGCAAAACGAGAGACAAGAGAAATTTTTTTTTTCGTCGCAGGACGAGGGACCATCTCGGCAACTTTTTGTTTGTTTTATTGTTTTTATTTTCGTCAAACTTTCCGTAAAATTTATGAAGAATTTCAGCTGTTCTTTGTGTTTCATTTGAAGCTGTATAGAACATTCTCAGTGTTTTCTATCAATGATGATTGTGATATAGATCATAGGGCCTACGAAATGTTGAATGTTTGTGAGATATTTGAGTGTTCGTTTGCGCTGTTTTGTTTGTTTCGCGGTGTGAGCGTAGTACGAGCGATAATAAGATGAAAACAAAAAGACAGAAAATTCTTTTTTTTTACCATGCGCGAGCTCGCAGAGCGGTTTCGATAATAAACATACGATTCGAGAACACTCGCAATATTTCGGATGAACGGATAAAAAAAATTATACTGAATTGTTCATCGACTTCGACGACGGATTTGACATACAATATATATATATATATATATATATATTAATTTTACGAATAAACGAAAAAAAGGAAAAACACAAAAGAAAAGAATATCTAGATTGTTAATTTCTACAGATGTATCAATAAAGACATTTGAAGAGAATCAATGAATAAACATGTTAATTCATATTTCCTGCACAATTTTTCGTTCATTGACGACAAAAAATACATTATTCGATGAAAGTAAAGTGAAATAATAAGATTTCATCGAAAAATAATGGGCAGCAATCATCAAAATTACAAAAAGTACCGATACAACAACAAAGAAAAGAGGAAAATTGCAATTTACGAAATTTTCAAGATTCTACCACAGGTTTGCTTTTGGACGAAAGAAACCTCGAGAAAACATGTCGCGCCGGGCGTCCTGACGCTATGAATTTTTTTTTTCCTTTCTCTTTCATTGTTCACCTTCTTTTTCTCCACGGGAACCTCATAATTATGTGTGCTCGGTGTTCCTCGGGGCAATTCGTCGCCTCGGCGAGGCGTCCCCAGGAGAAATACTGTCAGACACGCAGAGAACGTTACCTATCCGGGGTGTTGTGGAAGAGGGCGCTTGAACATGAGAAGAGGACGACCCCCACCCCCCACCCACCCCCGCACCAATCTGTGCGAGAATTCAGTCTGCGGAACGAATCGCCGGAAGGATGGAGGGACGACGAAAAAGGTTGAAAAATAAGAAGAAGAGCGAGGTAGAGTGGAATGGTACGTATATACATAAATATATGGGTTGATCCAGACGAGATGGGAGTATATTTTTGTTTGCTAGACGTTATTTTAAGAATTAACTTTGGTGCAGTTATCTAGTAAAATTTGTAAAATTGTTCTAAATTCATAAAATTGTTTTCTTTTATTCCTTGAATGATACTTTAACAATGACCGTGACGCTTTTCATTTAATTTCTCAACTACGAGATAAGTGAATTTCGATTCCTCACATATTACTATTAGTTAATGCTTGAACGTTCGCTACGAAAAAGAAAATGGAACAAAAAGGCAAAAATTCTCGTTCCTAAGATTCATTTTTTACATTGTATTCTTTGAATACGAATTAAGGGGGTAAATAGGGTTAGACGGTTCAAAAAATCGATTTTTTTTTCTATTTCATAAATTGTTAGTAAAACTATTGAAAAATATGTTCCCAAAATTTTAAATGAAAATTCCGACTCGTTCTATTGTTATAAGCCATTAAGGGGTCATATAGGGTTAGGACAGCGTTTTCTCAATAATTTTCATGAATTTTTTTATAGTATAAAAAATGAATATAATTTATTGAAACTTTGAGAATATTTTATACATATATTTAAGTATATACTGTAAAATTTTTATACATATATTTAAGTATATACTATAAAATATTAGCGACCCCATATTGCTTGTTTTTCTTGGTACTATTTTTTCAAACGCATTTTTCTGAAAACGACTTTTTTTTAACTTGCGTACACGCTAGTTTGAAAAGTTTTCAACCAATCGTTTTGAAAATTAGCAGTTACTTTCTTCATAGTATTGCGCTCTATATGAATCTCAAATCGGAATATTATCATTATTGAAAATAATTTTTTGTTTGCAAATAATGTTGTAAAAAATGGCAAAAAATCATGCTTTTTTGTTTTGACCCCTGTAAAAAATTCAATTTTCTATTCTATTTTTATTTCTATTTTTTTGATAGCATTTAGGTTCATATAAAAGAGAGACATATAATAAAAGTAAATTCCAACCTCGTTTGATTTCAGATGAAAATTGCGGCTTCCAGAATGTACGCAAAATGTGGGGTCGCTAATATTTTGTAGTATATACCTAAATATATGTATACAAATTTTATAGTATATAGTATATAATAAAAATTTTATAGTATATATGTATAAAATATTCTCAATGTTTCAATAAATTATATTCATTTTTTATACTATAAAAAAATGCATGAAAATCATTGAGAAAACGCTGTCCTAACCCTATTTCCCCCCTTAAACAATATGAAACAAATTCTCATCACCAAAAATTGTACAATTTTACGTGGAATGCCCCATGCCCATATACATGAGAGTCGTCGTCGTCGTCAGCGGTTCACCGTGTCTCGAATGGGGCCCCAGCTTTTTCATTAAGCAAAACGCCCACGGCCACTGAAAGCTACTCTAATTGTTTTATGAAAGCACCCTGGGCTAAGTGGAACATGGCTTCTTGGCTGTTGGTTTCAACGTACTCTCGCTCGTTTCTTCTTCCATCTCCGTATACACGTAGATACCAGTTTCGATGGTATCGTGCATCCACACCCTCTCATCCCTCCTTCCCCGTTCCGAGCGATTCTCAAGGGTGAAGAAATTTTTTTTCGTCCCTTCCGACATCTCCGCTATATATCCTGAGGGTTGTTACTCACCGGATACGCGCTGAAGAGGAGGCAAAAAAAAAGCAGCCCTAGTCTTTCCATCGTGCCCTTTCTTCCGCATTAAATCTTGCCGACGAAAGCTTTTCCGAAACGTTCACAAAAGTTGGCCACTAATTTTCAACATTCTACGCTTTTACAAATTTCTCATGAAAAGTTGTATCGCTCCGCGGTTTTAGCTACACGTCCTCTCTCAAAAACTTCGCGGTTAATGCGACAGATTCAACAAACACAAAAATTTTACCATTATTACTCGCGAGAATATTTGTATAAAATTCCTGAAAGTTGTCTGACTTAATTTTTTGTCATCATCGACAAAAGGGAATTTTTAACTCTACACAAAGTTTGTTAAAAAATTCGAAAAACTTGAGAGGATGATTTATCGACAAGTAAAACTATTTTTTTTTCACCAACAATGAGCTTATCGATGTTATAAGAGTTTATTTTAAATTATAACAAAAAAACGATAGAGAGGCCCCACGTTGGGCGTCACTTATGAGAGTTTATTTTTTATTACAGAAAGAAAAATAAAGTATTGTCGATTGACAGAAACTATAAGAGAGATTTCAGGTTTGAATAACTCGCTAAAAAAAATAAGTAAAAATAAACGCATAAACATATATCGATATATCGTTCAATAAAATAACCAAATTCAAATATTCTTCTTTTCACAAGATACTTCCTCCTTCACAGTCACAGTGCGTTAATCGTCTATGGGTATATCTCACGTATTCTCGATAACCCGTATTTCATGCACATAATACAAGACAGTCACACGAATCACGCCTCACTTACAAATCATACAAAATATAATATCCTCTTTCTTTTCTTATTTCTCGGTGCCAATTGATCATGACTTACACCGTAATGTCCGATAATATAAACGAGTACTCATCTTTTATTAATTTTTGCGATGAGTCACGATGGCTACTTTCTCCCTGGAGTTGGAAATCTTCACACCATGGCCTTCTCGACAGTCCTTCGGGATCCACGATAAAAGTTGTGTAATTCCCGTGTCGTCGTTATCGGAGACGGAGTAAATCGCACGACGGTGTTTTCGGACTGGATAATCGAGACGTCTCCTCAAACTCGACAGGTGTTGTTAGCTCGGCGTTCCAGGGAGAAAGAGAGCGAGAAACTCCCAATATCGGTGAAGCACACCGTCGTCCCCACTATCATTACACTCGTGACACTCGTACCACAATAATAATCTGTCATTTCTTTCACGCGCGAACTTTCAAAATACATCGTACTCTCACAATGTTTCATAAAAATTGCAAATATCAAACAAATCTACATTCTTGCGGAGTCCAAAAGATTTTTTAGAATATAAAAATTACTAATACTGACAATTTCGGGGAAAAAAAAATTGGGTTGAGAATAATTTTTCTTGACAATTCTAACTAGGGTAAGTAATTTGTTGAACACAGTAATAAAGGGCATTCGAGTGTGTAACAGAGTAAAGTGATGAACGCAACGAAGTACAATAATTTCATCGGGTCCCCGGGCTGAAATAGACTGTACATAAATTAGTAAGTGAAGCGTGTCTCGGTTGGTTGCTCAAGGTTTACCGCCTTGCTGCCATTCGACGATAATGAAAATTTGTCGTTGTGTTCCACGGGCAACCGGAAGTACGTACACTCGGAGACTACAGAAATATATACATAGGAAATTCTACGTAAAAAATTAATTCCTAAAGATGATTTCTACAAAAAAAATTGGAATCAAGATAGAAATGCTTCGCAAATCCTCGAATTGTCTGTTTTCATGCTCGCATGAAAAGTCGTTCGACTTCACGTAAAATACTCCGTGTATGAAACATGAGGTAAAAGTATCAAGTATAGGTGCGCGCGAAATGTGCAAACAGCGAAGAAGGTCGCGATTCTACGAAAGAAAACCCGACGTGAAAGGTAACAGAGAAGTACCATTCTCCGTTTTCACTGAGCTACAGAATGCGCGGGTCTGGTGCAACAAAGCTCCGCTAATTTGAAGCACTCGCGAGAATCGCGGTTCGTACAAAATCTCTCTCCCTCTCTCTCTCTCTCTCTCTCTTTCCGGGAGCATTACAGTTTACGTTTTTTCTATTTCACGAATATTTTCCCGGTAAACCTTCACCCGGTGTATATACACAAGAAGGTTGTATGTATAAGCACCGCGAAACGTTGGAAAGAAACACATTTTCGTTGCTCTAAATACCAGACCCGTTCTACCATGATATTTTTGCTCTGGCTGCTCGGAGATTTTACGTTATCACCGAGGGAACAAAAAAAAACGATTCTCCGTACTGTTCGTTTGACTCGGTTGAAATTCTGTCTCCAACAGATTTCGAAAAATAACAATGTCGAAAAAGGGGGAGTATAGATTTTCTTTCTCGTTAACAGACGATGTTCAATTTTTGTCGAGAGAAATGATACGAGTGAAAATTACACATTCCTGGACGTGTCTGGTATACGTCATATATAAAAGGCAACGGCTTAATTAATCCCTTTGCCGTTTGACGTTCACGATCGTCGCTTTTTTTGTCCACCCTTCAAAGGAAATAACAACGAGAGGCCAGTGACTTTTTCAACCCAGATTTTTTTTTCAACATTCTATTTTCTATCGAACTGCGCGATTTTATTTTTCTTTTTATATGTGATTTTTAATCACGAACAACAGAGGCAGCTTTACGAGCATCGGTGAAGGCGGTTCCGGCATTTGGCAGTTTCGCGTTCGAACAGCTTGTCTCTCCTTCGTCCGAAACTTGGGGAGAAAAAAAAAGCGTGTTTATCGTGTTAACAGGTCGGTTTATGGAGCATATGGAAGAGTGACAGAAAAACAAAATAAATAGGTGGAAAGAGAAGGGAAAGAATGAACAAGGAATGCCAGGCACAAATAGCTGATGTAAGGAATGCCGTCACGGACCCTCTTGTCGTTTATGTCTATTTAAATTTTAGCGAGGGTGAACTGTGAAGGGTCGGGTTCCTTGACTCTTTGAAAGTTGGACACGTGTCTGTATATAGGTGCGGTCAAACGTGAATGGATAAAGTTCAGAGTCTCGTCAATGGCTTGGGGTCGATTGAAATGATGAGAAAAAAAGCGTCGACAATTTTTTTTAGGTATTATTTCTTAAAGATAAACGAGGAGTATTCGTTGTTATTATTTATTAGAATAATTGATTGAGTGATTATTGATGAAGATTATCGATTGTTATTAGGTGTCATGTTATTGGATTGCGCAGGGATGACTATCGACTCAGTCATTGGCATTTGATCGATGAATGCAAAGCTCGTGAAATCGAGGAAACACTAGAGGGTGCTTTTCGATATAACGAAGTGACTCGTTATCATACTGATCATTATCTCTGTTCTCTCTGTCTTCCTATCTCGTCTCATTTGGACATTCTCACACGTTTCACCGGTTCGATCGTTCTTCCATGCTCACGCCGAACGGCAAAGCTCCGCAATTGATTAGGCCAATCGTCGCCTAGTACGACTGGTTCCAACAATGCGGCAAACGTACAGCATCCCAGATCAAACGACACGGTAATACCGACACTTGACGAAGAAGGGTTGTATCGCGAGACGCCCTCGATTTCACACATAACTTCCCTCTCCATAGATTATCCCTCTATATTATATAAATATATCGCCGCAGCCACCGCCGCCGTGTACAAGAGTTGAGGAGAGCGAGCGGGATCGAGTAGGCTGGGTGAGGGGATCGAGCGGGGGCGGGGGTGGAGGGAAAGGGGGGAGGGGGTTGGCGCGCGAAGCGCGCAGGGGGGCAGAGCCCCCCTAGTATACATATATATATAGTTGTACTACTGTTCTCAACCTCCGGTTTATGGTAGTAGTCTGGTAACTTAAGCCGATTTTCATGTCTTTTTTGCAGGGCGTTTTTTTGTAGGAAAATAAAAATGAATCGTTTTGGATATTTAGGATGTTTTTATTTTCATATTAAAGATACAAAAAAAATTTTTTTTTACACAATTTAATAGTTTATTATTATTATTATTATTGATCGAAGTTGGCACCTCAAAGTTGGCAGCCCGGGTCCTAACTTTTTTTTCTACCAAACCGATTGCTTTCAAATTTTAACAGGCTACTCTACACACTTATAGTTCTCGTCGGAACTACCGAGAAATTTTTTCACCCCTAACTTTTTATTTTACAGCCCATTCTTTGCTAAAATAAAAGGAATTTAGCAAAGAAGGGGTCGTAAAATAAAAAGTTAGGGGTGAAAAAATTTCTCGGTAGTTTCGACGAGAACTATGAGTGTGTAGAGTAGCCTGTTAAAATTTGAAAGCAATCGGTTCGGTAGAAAAAAAGTTAGGATCCGGGCTGCCAACTTCGAGGTGCCAACTTCGATCAATAATAATAATAATAATAATAAACTATTACATTTTTTCAAACAAATTTTTTTCTATATCTTTAATATGTAAATAAAAACATCCTAAATATCCAAAACGATTCATTTTTATTTTCCTACAAAAAAACGCCCTCCAAAGAAGACATGAATATCGGCTTAAGTTACCAGACTACTACCTTATGTCCCACGAGTCAGGGAATAGTCGAGCAATAAGGATATTCGTACGTCGAACATCGTTGACGATCTTGTTTTATCGAAAATTCAATTCCGAGATTATATTTCACTAAAGTGGTTTACTAGCGCAAACCAAACTGATCAAACATTGTTAAATGATTTAAGTATCGAAAAAAAAAAAAAATATAGATATATTGGATCTAATATATATCTCTAATTAATTGGAATCTAAGCTAAATGCATTTGATCATCAATTCAGTGAATCTCATTTGTTTCAAAGAATATTAATATCAATCCGATATTTAGAATATTGCCATTATGATTATTCCGGACTTGTAAACTTTATAAATGATATAACGATAGAAAAAAAAATGAATTCCAACGAATAAATACTTGAGTTTAACGACTACAAGTACTTTTTCTTTCTTAGTTTACGTAAAGCGTATAATCAAGTTGGGTAAATGGGCAAATGAATTTTCAAAAGTCACTCTTCTTTCAACGGCGAAATTCCCATCGCTCTAAGGTAAAATGCAGGCTATAGTTTTTGTCTCTGGGAGATGCACTACGACGGAGTCTACTAATATGGAGTAATCAACAAAGCGAGGCTTCAAAATTCAATTAGATGCGAAAATTAGACGCACAGTTCGCTCTTGAAACTTAATTACATACCAGACAGAGACGAGAAGTGGAAGGTATACAAGAGGGAGAGAGAAAAAAAAAAAAATCGAAATACTAGAGTTTTCCAGCAGGCAGAGTGAGAGGAACGTCGCGGGGTTATCAGAGAACCAGAGAGAAGAGAATTTTACGTTGCCAACCTAACGACAGAGTGTCCCGCAAATTTATATTTTTCAGACGTTCGAGTTTTCACTAACGAGCAGAGAGAGAGAGAGGGAGAGAGAGAGAGAGAGAGAGGGAAAGACATGACTTTGTATTATATTCGTGCAGTTTCGACTAATTGTCGGGTATGCAGTGACGCGAGAGTACGGAAAATTATGTCTCATTTGAATATCAATGCCGGAGGCAGCGAGAGGAAAAACGAGAGTAACGAAACTGCACGAAGGTATATACGCGAGGTATATCGTGTAATTGACGCCGACGATGCGCCTCGAGGTACAGAGAGCGAGTTGTCGGCCAAGTGTACAGATGTGGCCCGGACGCGAAATAAAAATCGAAAAAATGGTATAAAGAAACAAGTTGCCTCGCTATAACATTTTTTTTTAACATTGGTATTGAGCAACGATGTAACGTGCAGACGTGGGGAAAAAATATTTTATATCGAAAGTGATAAACAATTTTATGAGGAAAAAGATTGCCGTTTGAAATTGTTTAAATATTATGTTTTTCAATCATTAAAAAAAAATGTGAAAAAAAAGGGATCAAGGACTCATATAGGCTATTTTTTATTGGTCATTCAATATTTTTTACCATTTTTCTCTGTTTGAAAGAAAAAAATTAATATACTACATGTAATAGAATATAAAAATGAATTAGTAATAATAATAATAATAATAATAATGAAACAATGTTCCAATTACGAGAAAAGTGACAACGATATGACTAATCGAGCTGTTGCGAAGCCTTTCATACTTCAAGTATGCTCCTCGATTTTCCAAGTGTCCGGGATGGTGGAGAACCCAAATAAGAGGGTAAGAGCCAAAGAGAGGGAGGGAGGCTCGTAAATGAGCGGCTAATTTTCTCCTACGAGAACACTTCGAAGTAATAACGGCCAACTATAGATATACATACGTTCTTCCCTCTCCCGGTTAACGATTATCAACGACACACGTTGGGGGCGGAGGGCGGGATATTATTACCGTGAATTCAAATTAAGATCCTCGGTCCGCTTTGCTCTACTAACTCAAACGAAAACGACCTCTAACCTATCTTTCGCTCATAAGAGCCAGATTAAATTGAGGAAGTTAGTTCAAGTGCCAGGGAGGCTTTAGAAAGTACTCGTATCCCGACAGATTTGCATTTAAAGCCGAACTCATGCGAGCAACTTATCAAACTTTCATCATTTTTTCTCATAATTATCGATGACAAAATTATTTAACGGTACTTAATTTCGCATGAATTAATAATTAGTTTCATCCTATTGTTTTTTTTGCTTTTAGTGTGAGATACTGATTCGTGGAAAATGTAATGGAAAATCAACGAAAGCGTACAAGTACGGAAAAAAAGAAATTCCTGAAACTACTTGGTCAGACTTCACTTACAGTAGTTATGATTATTTTTGGTCAGACTGTAAACATTTCTGTACATTCTCAACATACGATATTAAAGGGTAAAGAAATGGAATCTTTATGAAAATTCGTCTTTGTTGTCTTGGATGAATGATCTCAAAAGTATTTAACAATATTCCATCTCGTTCTTTAATATTTGGTTAAATCATATTTTTGTCGATTTTTAGTGTCGATTACCGATTTGATTTCGACGAGAATACAATTCGCAAACCCTCACTTGCTTCAAGCTGTAAAAAATAAAGAATCTCGTGCGAAAGAGAAATTTTCCTTGGTCCGAGTGGAAACGGAAATAAATAGTCAGACACTAAACGCCGCAGTAGTGAAGATCAATTTTGCTCAGACAGATCTGACGGATGTGAAACTGCAAAATCGGTCCTTGACCTGTGTAACTTTAGGGGGTGGTTTCACCCCTTGAAACCGTTTTTCCGGAGATAAAAAAAAATACGTGTCGCTTAATTTTCAATGCTCTATAACGTCCATGAGTTTCAACAAAATCGGAGGGGGACACCTCAGGTACTTTCCTTGTGAGATCAAACTATGAGTGACCACTTCACTGATGAAAATTCTCGTGAAATTCTATCGTATTGATCGGAAAAAACTCCATTGTGTTCTATTGCATAGATGCAGCCATAGAATTTCCCGACAATATTTTTGACTTTTGGTTCCTGAAAATATTGTTTTCCGGATCAAATTAAATATTGAATCAGAATAAATTTTTCTTTATCAATCCTAGTCAAATCTGTCGATGCTCGAATAAATAAATCTTTTTCAAGAGAGACGGGAAATGGAAAAAATACAAAAAAGAAACTCGATAAAAAACGAGCGTGAAAACAATGGCACGTTTTTTTGGTATTAATAATGAAAGTGAAATGGACATTGCGCGACTGCTAAACTTTCAGTCAAGCACACAGACAGTAACGCGGAACAACGAGAATCGGCGAGTTGGAAAACAAATTTAAAAAATGTGCGAACGACACTGGCATCGTTCTCCTGCGTTCTCGTACTGGATGCTCGGTTTTATATATATTTAAAAGTAGACGGGTTATATGCATATATACAGTATCCATATTATACTTCTATGTGCCCGTAAATCATGGACTAGTCTTCTATGACGTTTTCAAATATTCCATTCTACACCCTTCGCAGACTCTCGCGTCCAGTGCGTGCACACATTTAAGGTCCACCAAATGTAACGAAAACAAAAAAACGTCAAAGATAACAACGCTCGAGCGTAATTCGCATACTTTATCGCACTTTTGTTTTCATTCCCACACTAGTTTTAATTTTTGTTAAATTGTCTGAACGTATTACGTTTATATATACGCAGGATAAATCACTTGCAATTTTCCACCGCGGATTAAATTATTCGTCAAACAAAGACCGCGGTCGGGATCAAGGGGGAGCTCCACGATTAAAAGTCGGAATAAAACGAGTGTTTTATTATTTTAGTTTTCCGGAACAAAAAATCGTATCGAGATACCCAATTTTTTTAAACAATAAGCATTTTCCTATAGTTTTTTAGCCAGGCATCTCAATATTCATTCGTATGATGGTAGAAGTAGTACTGAAAATCGTTCTCCGGGATTTTCAATACAATTTCATTCCCGGCAAGTCGAAAAACATCGCGGAGATCCGGGTCCTTGAAGAAAAAAAAAATTACAAGTTCTCCGACGGTTTCTCGTTATAATTAATGATTTACTTCAACAAAACAATCACAGAATATTACTTAAACACCATTTGTAACATTTTGCGCAACTGATCAACTGTACACAGTGTCGAATAAAAATAAATCTCTGGAAATCAATCAAAGAGGCTTTTTTTTCTATTACCTCTGCTGTACGCACAAAGCTCGCGAAGCCAGGGGGAGAAGAAAAAAATGACGGTCATTCCGTCGACCCGTCGATAATAGCCGACAAGAAAAAAATAATCCGGAAATAACAGAAGCGAAATTTCCTCGCGAGAACTATTCTCCAGAGGTTAAATTCGCTCGTGGACGAGGGAGATTCTGAAAGAACAAATAAGGGTCGACTCCTTATCTCCGAGACCTCGGATTTAAGGGGTCTCTGCTATTCGCGATTTTTCTACTTTTATATATATATAAGTATATAGGAGTAGACCCTGGACCCTCGTACGTATTCCCAAACTCTAGATCACTCTATTCCTGCTTGCTTTCACGATTCTATACGATTTTTCGACGTCTTTTCGACCCGCGGTTGCCGGGTGCATCGACCAATCGATCTTTCATCCCTTCGAGAAAATCTTTTTTTCACATTCATTCACGAGCATTAGCAACGTGTTTTCCGTCAATGCTTGTTGTCTGAACGAATCGCTTTCCATTAGTTCAAATTTAGGAAAATCACTCCTCTTTTTGTTCGCTCCCTCCTCTTCGCGCTCTATTTTAATCCCGAAGCATAGAAATTCCATTGGTAAAATTTCATTTGCAGAAGGTTTGGGTACCCAAACCTCCCCATCAATCTATATACCAGACGGACAGGAGTTTGTTATCTAACAAACATTTTAAGCCGGTTTTGAACGTTTTCACCTGTATGCGTGTGTGTATACGTGTGTTTGCGAATTTCGACAAATTAATTTGGTTTATTTGTGCCATAGCCGAAATATGTCATCAGTTATAATTAACGATCAATTTGGCCATCTCCGTATGATCGACTTTGACATTCGTTATTCCATATATACATAACGGAATTCGTGTTTTCAAAACGACGTGAGTATCCCGCGACTAGAGGACTTTAACAGCTATATTTTCGTACTATCGACGAGCCTCTATTTGCGTTCCTAAATATACAACAAATATAGAAAAATATATCCAGGATATATATCTGATTAAACGGGCTTTCGATACTACGATTGAAACGGACGAAAATTTCGATAATATGAACTCCGCGCAATATCGCGATAATCGAAATTTACCGAGTAAAATACCGAGTATCACAAAACACACGGGCCGTATAATAATTGTTATCGGCGCATCTATCGAGATTATATTATTAAACGCGCGTCGGAATTTATATGTGTTTCCCGCCCGAAGCCATTAAATATTTCGATTTTGTTTAATTTATAGAGTAATTAAAATATAAATTATTAATTAATAAATTAATCCTCCGTCCATTAATTGAAAAGAATATTCAATGTGCTTCAAAGAAGGTTCCGTGACCAAAAGTTTCTTTATCGCGAAAATCATCCTTGAGGATATTTTAATACTATGGGGTTTAATGATTTTATGTTCGAATTATACATGATCGTATTTCGTTGATAAAGTGTCTGTGATTCGTCGTTCTTGAGGCCCGTCAATACCGCGACAATTTATACACTACCCTTTTCTCGCTAACTTATGAACTTTAGCAGCTAGCCCAACGGCAAATTTATGACTCTCTTAATCCGCGGTTTAGCAGCTCTCTGCCATACACGAGAGATCTATAAATCATGGCCGCAGCATGTGTACCAAATTGCGAGCTAACAACACCATCCAAATCAGCAACAAAATCTCACTGTTATATTTACCGCTCGTGATTGATCGCGTCCACAGAGAAATTTGTTTGTATACTTTATGGGAATATTTATTTTACAAATATATGGGCATATAGTAGAAAAAATTATGGTGGTGTTAATGCACTCTGATACCGCAAATCCTGTAGAATCAGAACAGAATTTCTAATCCTTAATTACTTCATCATGGATTGATTTCAGTGAATTTTTTTTTATAACGTCGTGCTCTCGTATTACCCCAAAAGCCAATAATTTATGTATGAAAGTTCGTAACGAAAAATAACGTTAAAATTTATTTGCATGCTGTGTAAAATATTACACGCTTCGCTGAAATTCATTCGCGTTCGATCATTTATTTTTGCAGTTGTTTCCACGGTGTATGTATGCATTCATATATACGTATATGATATTTCGCTGTCTCGCGGGAGCAGCTTATTCGTCATGAAAAATGTTTTCGTCCTTCCGGGAAACCACTAATCTTTGAATCTCTCACATTTTTCTACTCGCTCGTGCATTTCGCGTGAGATAGAGAAAGATAGAGAAAGAAAACGAGGAGCAATACATAAATTTTACTTTCTTGCCACCTTACTATTCGCCCTTCAAGAGTATTCCCCTGGCTTCTTTTTACTCTCTTTCGCTCTCTCGCTCTGTCCCTCTTACACCCTCTCACGAACTCGTTTTCTCGCATCGTGAGAGTTGCTAGAAGAAGCTATACTATCTGACAAATGGGAGTGGTGGTAGAGGAGAAGCAAGCGGCAGCTGGCCAGCGTGCATACGGCCATATAATCCCAAAACCGAACTCGCAATTTCGAATTTTCAAGGATTTATAGTGACGCGCCGGGGATGCAAGGAGGGAGGTGAAGCGAGGGCGGGGGATTGAGCCTCGAGCAGAGGATATCCAGCGTGTCCTGCAACGAACGAGGATGAGAATATACCTCGTGAGAAAATGTATATATGTATATATGTATACGTATCTATGAAATCGTACACAAAGTGCAATTCGACAAAACGTGACTGGGGATTTGGACGAGATTTTTGTGAGCCTTCAAGTGGTTTTTCCTGCTCTCCGCATAGGACGATGATTAACACACCTCACATAGTGATAAAATGGAAAATGTGGAGTTAAAAATTGCAAACGACCAGACAGAAATTTGGGAAAAAGATAAACACTCGATAATTTCTGGGATTTTAAATTTATAAAATTCAAGGATTTTAAATTTATAAAATTCAAGGATTTTAAATTTAGAAAATTCAAGGACTTTGAAATTAGAAAATTCAAGGATCTTAAATTTATAAAATTTAGAAAATTCAAGGATTTAAAATTTATAAAATTTATAAAATTCAAGGATTTAAAATTTATAAAATTTAAAAAATTCAAGGATTTTGAATTTAGAAAATTCAAGGATTTAAAATTTATAAAACTTATAAAATTCAAGGATTTTAAATTTAGAAAACTTATAAAATTCAAGGATTTTAAATTTATAAAATTTATAAAATTCAAGGATTTTACATTTATAAAGTTTATAAAATTCAAGGATTTTAAATTTATAAAGTTTATAAAATTCAAGGATTTGAAATATAGAACATTCAAGAATTTTATATTTATAAAATTCAAGGATTTTCAATTTATAAAATTCGTTTGATTTATTAAATCGATAATTTAATAAATTTTCAATTAGCATTTCCCTTTTTTGCCTGATGAAAAATATTTGAAAAGTCATTTAGACGGTTATGTTCACTTTGAAACAAGATGATTGAAGTTCGGTTCGAACAATCGTTCGAAAGGAGCTTGCAATTATTGAACCCTCTCGGGATAATTACATATCGACCGAGTCACATATAAGAAATTATATTGTTCGAGTATATTGCGAGTCAGGGTTGCGCAATCACTCTCGCAGTTCACGAGTATAATTTGAAGATACGTCAGCGAATCTATACGATTGAAAATTCAGCGAGTCACCGCTGACTGATATTAATTGCGTTTTTACTCCGTACAAGGGTGTACGGGGTTTGGAAAGCAACAACAAAAAAATACAATTACAAACGATAAAAAAATAGAATTTTTATCGAACCAAGTATTACGTTGAAATTAAACAGTATTTAACGGCAGTCGAAGTTTTAACGTCGAATATTCTTAACTCTCCATTAGAAACTCCTCGTGCTCAGCACAGCGCGCTCTCTCCTAATTTGTATAAATTTAGGAAAATGCATTTTAATGCAAAGCGAATGAGAGAAAAGGAGAATATGGTGGAACGAGACGCTCAGAGACGTGAGCATTATGCCGGTTGGTTTCGTAAGATTTTCGCCAAGCCACACCTTCGGGCAATTTGCGTATATGCTGTTGCGACACAGAAATAGAGAGAAATAAGAGTGAGAAGGAGATATCGTGAGAGAAACAGGTAGAGATGTTGAGCGAAAATTCGCACTCGTAAGGAAGATGTTACCCATGCCCGGTACACACTCCTTCAGCATCGCTCTCTCTTTCTCTCTCTGCCTCCTTCTCGTTCTTTCACTCTTGCTCTCACAGTTTGCACTTGGGCGAGAATCGCGTGGAATTTGGAGCACGTCGATAAAAGAGTAAAAGGATGCTCCGATGAATCAAGAAACGCCGCGAGGGAGCGTGAAGACCGTGAGTTATTCGCTCACCGAGAAATTCACCGGTGGAAAGCTCAAATTTAAGTGACACACGACGTGTGTTCCCAACGACGCTGTATATCCTCTTTCACCATCACCCAAGGATGGCTGAAACGCGCCCGAAGAGAGTAGATGACGAGTCTGTCATTTTGCAAACGCCGAGGATATATACCCGCGTCCCACATATCTTTCATCTTCCTTCTTTATTTTACACTTTTTTAGCCTCAATGTTCTATAGCATTTGTCGTATAACATTGCTCGTAAGAATTCGAGGAGTTTTTTTTATCGTTGAAGTAAAACCTACATTAAATTTCGTTTTAATTAAAATAAATGTATGTTTTTAAGGGCTTACATAGCCCTGAAATTTTCAAAAAATCGATTTTTCTTACCGATTTTTATTCTTTATAGTTTTAAGAATTATTCCAAAAAAAATCTTTTAAGAAAATTCCACTCCGTTATAAAGTTATACCAATAAATGTGACCGGACATCGGGTTGGGTCGGCTACCTACCAGAAAATTTAAAGGCGTTTTTCTCAAAACTATGTTTTCAGACAGCATGACAACTCAGTCAATTTTTAATGTTTTTTAACTTTTTTTTTTAATTTGCTAATTATTTTCTCTATAGTCTGACGAGAGGTTTTTTTAATTTTTTGATTGGGCAATTTTTTATAAATTATTAAACACTCATTTTTTTTCTCAAATTGCACACTAAAGTTTGAAATACTGTAATTTCTTTATTTTTCGAAAAAAATTAATAAATTCCCTCCGTCAAACTATTACTACTACATTATTTTACTAGATTCTTTTTTATTTTTTCAGATTGAATAATTTTTGGTGAAGTTATGATGTCGACAAAGAGGCTCCATAATTTTCATCAGCAGTTCATTTATACGCGTAAAAAATAATTTTAATATGAAGAAAAAAAACATTTTTTAATTTTTTTTATTATAGTTGAGAAGTTAATGAAAACAGTGAAATGAACAATTTAATTTTTTTTCCACCATAGAACCTTTATAATAATTTTTCTAATTTACTCGGTTTCCAGTACGCGCAGCGGTATGTGAGCCCTTAAAGATCTAATTTTAATATCGTAATAAACGAACACAAATTGTGATTTATTTTAATAAATTTAGATTTTTTCAAATAATCTATATGCGAATCAAATAAATTTCTTAATCATTCCGGGGGGCGCGCTTCCTCTACTTTATGCGAATGATTACGAAAATGAATTTCTAACGGCGCGGTTTCTAACTGTCAGCTAGAAAAAAAAATGAAATTTAGCTAAACGGCAAGTTGCAGTAATACGCTGAAATCGTGTTACGGTAGAGTAAATTCTATTCTCTCATATCGGCGTTGAAAGTCTAAACTTTTCGACCGAAGTTGCACACACGACGGTACATATACCCACGTAAATATACTCGGAGGATCTAAATATGTTGAGGAATATTTCAACGTTCGTATAACTCCTCTGAAGTTAAAGTGATACGTTGAAAAATATTGCATGCTCACACGGACTTCAAAGCCGGAATATTTTAAATAACACATTTTTCTCCGTTAGGGAAAACACTCGCAACTCGCAAATTTCACTTCTACAATTTGCAATACAGTCAAAAGTAAAAATCTTTTTATTTCAATACTCGTGGCGTAGACGCTTCCGCCGGTTTCTTGATTAAATCACTCGCGATACACATTTGAGAAAACGGAGATAATAATTTTGTTTCGTGAAAGAAAAATTTGTTTCTTATATATAAGAAATATATATTTAAATTACCTATTTGGATGTTAATTCAAATATTTTTTTTTATTATGCATAGAAAATTTCTTAAGGGGGGAAATAGGATTAGACGGTTCAAAAAATCGATTTTTCTTTATTTCATAAATTATTAATAAAACTATTGAAAAATATGTTCCCGAAATTTTTTATGAAAATTCGGACTCGTTCTATCGTTACAAGCCATTAAAGTGAGTAGCTCTCCTTCAGGCCCCGAGCGCGCCACGTGTATAACCGAGTGGTCACTCCGGTACGGTATTTTTTCAAACGCGTTTTTCTGAAAACGCTTTTTTTTAACTTGCGTACACGCTAATTTGCAAAGTTTTCAACCAATCGTTTTGAAAATTGGCAGTTACTTTCTTCATAGTATTGCGCTCTATATGAACCTAAAATCGGAATATTATCATTATTTAAAATAATTTTTTTTTGCAAATAATGTTGTAAAAAATGGCAAAAAATCATGTTTTTTTGTTTGGACCCCTATAAAAAATTCAATATTCTATTTTTTTGATAGCATATAGGTTCATATAGAAAAGAAACATATAATAAAAGTAAATTTCCACCTCGTTTGATTTCAGATGAAAATTGCGGCTTTCAGAATGTACGCAAAATGCTGAGTCTGATTGTGACCTGCAATATGGGGTCGCTAATATCTTCGGTGTTTTTCAAGGAATCTCTTCAAAAAATTTATAGTATATACTTAAATAAATGTATAAAATATTCTCAAAGTTTCAATAAATTCTATTCATTTTTTATACAATAAAAAAATTCATGAAAATCATTGAGAAAACGCTGTCCTAACCCTATTTCCCCCTTAAAATGAATTCAATGCATTCCTCTTCCCCCCTAAACTAAAAAGAGGGGTTGTTATGAATATTTTGTGTTGAACAATGTTGTGTTTGACAATTATTCAAAAAATGAGATGAAATTGAGCGGTTCACCCTACTAAAGTGATGCATTTCTTAATTTTCAACTTTATAATGTTACACTTTTTTTTTTACAATTGCAGTAAATGTTATTTTTATCAGTAAATTGATTATCGATGATTTGAGCTTTTATTAGTTTCATAATAAAAAATATGTTATCGTTCGAAACTGTGAAATACGTGAAAGGGGTGGCGAGTTAATGTCAAATGTTCCGTCTCAAATGAAATATGCATGTATCCGTCTTAATTTTTCAAAATGTGATCCGTATCCGATTCAACGGCTATTCTAATTATTCTTGGCCCGTTACTATCGGAGTTTTAGCGGAGCTTTGTTAGTTCGAGCATGCAACTGTGTTACTCCGCAATGATTATATATATACACACATATATATATATATATATATATATATATATATATATATATATATATATATATAATACGACTTAAGTATACGTTGCCGCGTGTCGGAGATAAGAGTGCGCGAGAGACGGTTTCACCGAGGACGATAGAGAGCTCTCATTACCGTTTTCCCTTACCCGATGATAATCAACCTGCTCGCACGGAGTTGCACCCCGAGACGTGCTAAGATTGATGGGGTAATCAAACGTCATTGATCGTATTAAACACGAACAGCACAGTACATATCGTACATATGGATATATATTAAAAATAAAAGCCTTATCGGAGTCTGAAAAATTTGTCAAGAAAACTTTTACCCCTTTCTTTGTGCTATCGAATTAATCTCAGAAGACTTTTTAATACTTTTCTGTAATCCAGCCATTTTTAATGACCCGTCTAAACCATCGAGAAAATTAGTAATTTTCACACTCAATCATGCAGAAATGCTAAAAATATTTTCTTTCGTTTCTCTTATAAAAAGCGAATTATCGTTCCCGAAACTAAAAAATCTTTCAATTAATCAAATGAATTCTTGTAATTTCACGATTATCGAAAAAAAAAGGTTACGCTGTGCTAATAAATTTTTTGGGGATGAGTCACTTCGCAAAATGTACTAACGAATTATCATTTTTTTCTTGGAGATAATACACAAAAGGAATTTTTATCTCGCGTACTCGTGCTCCTCGCGGCCGTAGAGTTTGCCTCTCTCTTTTTTTTTTTTTTTAAGAGTCTTAATCTCTCAGAACGAAGTGGTACTCGGGTTGTCTTATTGTCTCGCCCGCGAAGCGTTATTTTTCGCGAGTCGACGAAGACTCGAGGGTACGATTTTTCACGGACGGCCGGTGAGAGTAACTGGAAGACAAAAAGCCGTGTTTTTTCTGGCACTAGGACGAGAGGACGCAAAAAAAACGTCGCTTTTCTTTCCGCTCTCTCATCTTGAGATGCACACGGAGGTCGCGAGTCGGAGGGTTCAAAAGTGGAACCTTAGGACACTCGGATAATGATACGACACGAAAGGTATATATGCGCGACAAGAAGAACGAGAGGAGTCTCGTTTAGAAATTAGAGAAAAGTGAGAAAGCACACGTAAATGATGGGTAAAAAATGGAGAGCGAAGGAAAGAAGAAAGTCTTCGCTCGTCAGTCAGAAACGAGGGCTCTACTCTGGCGAATGAATTGTTCTACGGGAGTCCAAAGATGAAGATGAAAAAAAAAAAACGGTGTTAAGAAAACTTTGAGGTGCCTGAGGAACAAATGAACGAAGGGATATACTAATATAGAGCGTATGAAAGAACGAAAGGAGATGTTAAAATGAATTTACCAATAAAAATTGTTTTGAAATAAAAATTAGGCAGCAACGAGGGTTAAAATTGTAAAAACTGTAAAAAAAAAACAAGATTTTCAGGCTCCAACTGGCACTGGCATCGAAAACACTCTACATATCGGATGATTCTTTTATTCACTCGTAAAAAATAGATTTTCAAATGATGAATCATTTTTACAGTAAAAAAAGAAAAAGGTTATCGAATGAAAAATGTCTTTTTTTTTTTGCGACATCATAAAAAGTCCTATATCGAATGAAAAATGTTCGCTGCTCCATTTTCATCCGTCAAAAAATCTTGAGGCTTTTGTTATCAACGATAATCTTCGTTGGGGTTTCTCTTGGAGAAAATATTTTTTTTTTTTTAACCGTCCGTCGCCTTTCTCGTTTAACGCTTCGAACCTTCCGGCGAGTTGAGTATAGAGTGTGGCTAGCTTTAGGCACAAAACCCTGACCGCAAAACTCGCGCGATGAAGAATACCTGTCCGTATGCAGAGAAGTGTAGAATTCACGAATATATGGTGGTTGAAGAACCAGAGGAGAAGAAGGTGGAGAGGACCGGTGAAGGAAGACGAGATAAATTGTGTGGAATAATCACGAGCGATCCGTCATCATCAGGGTGACCTAGCAGCGAGCTACCAACGCTTCCTCTCTCTCTCTCTCTCTCCCTCTCTCTTTTTGACCAACCCCTTTTGCACCCTCTAACACCAGGACCGAATATATGCGCTCATATCGTTTTACCTCCTTCACCTCACCCTTTAAGGGGGGAAATAGGGTTAGACGGTTCAAAAAATCGATTTTTTTTTAATTTCATAAATTGTTAGTAAAACTATTGAAAAATATGTTCCCAAAATTTTGAATGAAAATTCCGACTTGTTCTATTATTATGAGCCATTAAAGTGAGTAGCTCTCCTTCAGGCCCCGAGCGCGCCACGTGTTTCAAACGCGTTTTTCTGAAAACGACTTTTTTTGAACTTGTGTACACGCTAGATTGAAAAGTTTTCAACCAATCGTTTTGAAAATTGGCAGTTACTTTCTTCATAGTATTGCGCTCTATATGAACCTAAAATCGGAATATTATCATTATTTGAAATAATTTTTTTTTTGCAAATCAAATTGTAAAAAATGGCAAAAAATCATGCTTTTTTGTTTTGACCCCTGTAAAACATTCAATTTTCTATTTTTTTGATAGCATTTAGGTTCATATAGAAGAGAGACATATGATAAAAGTAAATTCCAACCTCGTTTGATTTTAGATGAAAATTGCGGCTTCCAGAATGTACACAAAATATTGAGTCTTTTTTATTTTATACTATATAGTATATACCAATTTTAAAGTATATACTTAAATATATGTATAAAATATTCTCAAAGTTTCAATAAATTATATTCATTTTTTATACTATAAAAAAATTCATGAAAATCATTGAGAAAACGCTGTCCTAACCCTATTTCCCCCCTTAATATAAGATCCAGACCCACACAAACACCGCACCTCTCTTGTATTCCCTTCTATATCGCATGAAAGTTGCTCCCACCTACAACGCCAGCTCTTATCTCGGCGTATGTGCCGCCAGATAAGGGACTTAACGGAGGTCCGACCCTTGCGCAAAGTTCGAAACAGTCGGTCTTTGCATGGTTCTCTCCGTTGAGCTTTTTTCTTATTTTCAACACCGTGAATAACGGATATATTGATTTTTATAATTTGAATGAAACGATCGTTGATTATAATGTAATTAATATAATAGAATATCTGAAAATTTGTTTAATTGGGTTTAAAAGTATGTTTCGAAAAAGCTTCATTCTGATTAAGGATACTTATAATGTGTTCTGGTCGTTGAACCATTTGTTCGTATACGACCAACAGAAAATCGTATTCGATTTTTTGTTTTTCAAGTAATTTCATTGGATCGACAATTTTCAGACCATAATTATCCTACGCTATATATATATTTAGAATCTCGAGATATATCACCCATTAACCGTACGCGAGACTGTGTATTAGTGGTTTGCAATTCCAGTCACGAGCTTGGCTTACGTGTACGACTCGATTGAAGGCCGGGGCCAGAGATCCTTCGACCGCGTGCTGGAATCCCATACCAGAAGCTCGAGCTTTCAACCTGCTCCTGTACAAACTCCCTTCTGTACCTTGTTCCACTTACACCAATGAAGATACTCATCGTGAGCTTCGCAAAGCCCAAGAGAGCGTGGAGGGGGTTGAGATGAGAGATTCTAATCCACGAAGGATAGATTCTCGATAGCACTTACCGGAAATATGATGTTAATTATCCCCGTGCGGTCCATGCTCAATTGAATTAATTCAGCTAATGAGTTTGATTGAAAAAACATATAGTTTTTGTGCGCGTTAAATATAATTCCAATTACCCTGTTCTTTCCTAATACATCTTTGCTTCGCTTCATTTTATGATATTATACGTTTTTTTTAAATTATAAATAGGGCAAACCATTATTTCTATATTATACGACATTTATTCGCTTAACGAAACCGAGCGAAAGCTATATTTCGTGTAACTCAAGCAGCAACTCTTTTCTCAGCTGAATAGGAGGAAGAGACACGCTTGTTACGGCGTAGCGAGTATATTGGCTCACAATATGCACCGGAAGAGTGATCACATCCTTCGGCCCAAAGACTCCTGAGGGACCGGAAACACGGAGCTGGTGGTTTTCTCTCGGTTCTCTCTAAACGCGTGAGAACGAACTTTAGTACTATATATATGGATATACGCGCGGTTGTGCGATGCCCGGCGCCACGGTGCGGATAAATATTTGCAAGGTTTTACCTTCTTCGGTGTTGGGTCGGCGAGATGCGAGCGATATACGTACGAAGCTACCCAGTTTCGGGATTAGAGGAAGAGTGGAATAGTAGCAATTTATATATGGAAAGTACTGTATTATATATATATATATATAATATATATATACAAGAGAACGTGGTTTGAGAAAAGAAAGAACACGAGGACAAAGGCACTGAGGGAGAAAGGGCAGACCCAACAGCAACACTGAGATTGTGTCGCCGACGTTGGTGTATACCTCGAGGGTATTTCTTGAGCTTGCGTTTCGCACGAGATTCAAGAGGAAAATAGGAGGAAACGAGGCAAAAGAAAGTACACAAACGAGAGTCTGAAAAATTGCGAAGATAAAAAAATCGAACGATGTACAAAATTTCGGGATTTTCCAAAGAAGATTTAAGAGAAAGTGTCTTGATTGTCTATCGAATGATTCTAATTTTTTTTGAGATAAAAAAAATGTTTCATTAAATAGGGTGTTTCAGAGTATAGTAAGGTAAATCAAGTGGGAAAAAAAAAGATTTTTCGATTATCAATGAGATGAATAAGTAAAAAAACAATAAATAAATATCGTAATAAATGTAAAAATTAGTACGAAATTCATTTTAAGAACTGTGATACATACGAGGTCTGTTTAAAAAGTATCGCGAATTTTGAATTTCCGCGGGCTACGTATATTCGATTTTCGATTTTTTTGTGGCGTTAGGTTGGTACTCGTGTCCTTCACTTATGCTGAAAAAATCGGCCATTTTGAATGTTTAGTTAATTGTTGACAGCCGTTTTGGTTAGACGTATTTTGGCTTGTCTTCGATTTTTGCCTATTCCAAACAAGCAGCTTCCATTGCGATGATTGAGCTTTGGTTTCCACGTCATAACCATAAACCCATGATTCGTCACCAGTTATGACCCTCTGGAGCAAATTTGGGTCGTCGCGGACCGAGTCCAACAGCTCCTTAGCATTGTTACCGCGACACTGTTTTTCTTCGAAATTGAGCAATTTTGAGCACGAAATTGAACGCATTTCGTTGTTCGCATCTTCTCGGCCCTCTGCGAACATTTTGTACCACCGATAAACGTTGCTTTGGTCCAAGGTAGACTTCACCATATGCCACAGTCATCATTCGGAATGCGTCCGCGCACTTAATTTTGTTTTTCACACAAAATTTAATACAGATTCTTTGATCCATTTTTTGGAATAGGCAAAAATCGAAGACAAGCCAAAACACGTCTAACCAAAACAGCTCTCAACAATTAACTAAAAATTCAAAATGGCCGATTTTTTCAGCATAAGTGAGGGACACGAGTACCGACCTAACGCCACAAAAAAATAGAAAATCGAATATACGTAGCCCGCGGAAATTCAAAATTAGCGAAACTTTTTGAACAGACGTCGTATAACGGATGCTTCGATGTTTCGCATTCGACAGCGAATTTTATGTTGTTCTATCGAGGAGGCGTCTGCGTGAGAGAGGACCACAAAAGGTGTCGCGACGTCTATACCGTCGTTGGAAATGACGAATTCAAATTTCGACATTCTATATAGTTGGATATCGAGAGGCAGCAAGCGGATGGAACGAACCTCGTTATGTCGAGGAGCTTTTTACTGTTCGGAAAGTACGTGAGATGATTTTCCCGACTTTCGAACTCTCGTGAGATCTCGCGCAAACGAAAACCGTTCGGGTTTTTTTTTTTTTCATCGTCTGACACTCTAGCTATTCCGCACGTTCGATATTGATGATAAAGCACTTTTTATAATCGTCCATAATAAAAAAAAATATAAAATTACCATATTTATACGTCAAAATAACCATTCATCGAATAATCATATTAAACTTTTTTGAGTTTTTTACGAAAATTGCTACTAGAATCACGATTGGAAAAAAAATATATCGATGTAGGATCCTAAAACAAATGGAAGAGATTAATGTTCAAACTAAATTTCGATCTCAAAAATAAAAATTACTTCGGAAATTTCTTTATTCAAAGTAATTTTCACTTTCATCATCGCAAACTGTTCTGATTGAATTATAGCAATAATTTTGTTCGTTTACTGACTGCTAAGTTCACTACCCAGCGAAGTTGGATTATTTTAAGTTTGTGCTACTTTCATTTTTTTTCTTTTTCATATTAAAACGTGTTTATAAAATTTATTCTTGAAGGTAAAATTCAGCCAAGTAAATCGAATGGGTGCATAACACGAAATGTCACTCCGAGCGACAGACCGTGAAGTCCTGATAGGATATCCTTCGTTCGTTCGCGAAAAATTTGCCTCTGCATAGAGCATACCCTGAGTTATAGCGGCTGTACATATACAGAGTGTGCCAAAACTAGCACGTCAGAGTGACACGGGGGATTAGATTAGCTGTGGATCTATCGGAATAAACAAATATGACCTCAGTAAAAGTCTCATAGTTTTCGAGTAAAATCGTGTTTTTTTATTTCTCGGAAAATCGCTACCTAGCACTTGTTATTCTGCTACCATTGCTATGAAAGTCCAAATCGTAAGAAAATCAAAGTTCAAATTCACAGCAAATCCTGAAGTGGTCAGAAACACAAATTAAAATAGCGAGATAACAAGAATGGCGATTTTCTCAAAAATCATCTTTGTTGATTTTTTTCGGAAAATCGCTATTCTTCTTATCTCGCTGTTTTCGTTTGTGTTTCTGAACACTTTAGGATTTAGTGTGAATTTGGACTTTAATTTTCTTACGATTTAGACTTTCATAGAAATGGTAGCGGAATAACAAAACCATGAGACTTTTACTGAAGACATATTTGTTTATTGTAATAGGTCCGGAGCCAATCTAACACCCGTGTCACTCTGACGTGCTAGTTTTGGGACGACCTGTGCATAGCGAGAGAGAGAGAGAGAGAAAGACTTACATATATATATGCATATCGATCTGCATATTCCCCACCCTCGTGACATTTCACCCGTCGTTCAAGAATCCGAACATTCAAACTATCCCGCGAGCTCTCCATTCGTAACTTCAATGATGCAAATTATCGATGGAAAATTCGACAGAAAGAGCCACCTGACGACCACACGGCCCGACATCACAGACACTTTCTTATCGCCCCGTAGAGTTTACAATCTTTCACGGACGCTTCAATGACACTCACAAATCCTTGGTCAACTTTTTTATTTATCTCATTTCAACGTTTTTTTTTTGCCTTTTTACTATTGCCAATTCCGTCGAAAAGTTTCTCGAGTATTAATCGTTGGAAAAAAGGTTAGTTCAACATTTCACCCGGTATTTCAGAAGGGATCACGAGTATTTCTTTCTAGAGGAATGAAAAACGAAATCACTTTTCAGCAAAATGGCTGAGGCGAACAATGGAATATACAGAAACGATTTTTGGTCGATTTGAATTACCTTCGAGTGTGCTACTTCGCGAATGATGGTTTTGAAGCAAGAAATTAAGAAAAATAAAACCCTTAGTTATGTTTTTATTCCGATCGACCTTCAGCAAGTTGGATGCGATTGAAGAAATGTTCCTGAACGGAAAAAACGTTTCACCTTCCGTGAAAAACCCCATGTAAATGTAAATAGAGAACATCAAGGTGTGTGGCATGAATGGACACTTTGCCTATGCTCGTTTCACCGGAAATCGTTTCGATGCTCTCGCTTCGACGCAAAAACGACCCCTGCAGCGCGCAGTTAACGCCCGACGTGCGAAAGACAATGCATATAAACTCACGCGGCGGAAACTGAGTTTGCAACAGGGTTTTGCAACATCGTCGTTCTCGGGACTTTTTGACAGGGGATGGATTATAACGTTTTTTTTTTGCATTTGAATATTATTCACATATACCCGAATGAGTGATGCCCTGACGGTAGAACACTAAACTTGAAACGCTGTTGAATATTTTTGTATGAATATTTACACATTCTCATTCTTATACAATTATTCGCATTTCGATATTCGATAGGTGAATTTTTAATACGAAATACTTGAATATTTTTAATTCAATGATATTTTTTTGTTTTGCAATTCATAAATTGTAGTATCATTTTTACGAGTTTTTAGATTGTTATATATTTTTTTATATCGGGACCCAAGAGAGCGAATTAAAAGTGTCTAACGACGTGAAAATTGAATTATATATTCTTCATTGTTGCCACCCTCCGAAGATACGCGACGCCGGAGGGAGAGGAAAATTTCCCGAAAGAACATCCGCCGTGGAAGAGGATATTATATGAATACTGCATGTTATATCGTAAGATGATGCTCTAGTACCGGGAGATAAACTCGGAGAGGAGGTGAAAGAAAATTTTCGCTCGAGCGCCTTTCTCGCGTCGCAGGTGTGTAAGCTTCCGAGGAAAAGTTCACTGCTACGCAAGCTTCCCACTATTCACCCCTCGTTATATGTACTGGATAATACGGTATTACTATAATATACCGAGAGTCACTCTGCGATATTACAAGGGTGCGACACCCTAGCATTTACGCTTCATTGCATTCTTTATTAAACCGAGATAGAAAAAAAAACGGAATCATGTTTTTTTTAAATCTACTTGATTTAAGCGTATTTTGTTGGAACTGAATAAAAATTCATTTTTACCAACTCGTAAATTGAGCATTTTTCACGCCCTATTTAACGGAACGTTAAACTTTTTAATTTAACAGTTCTTACGATGTTTACGGTTGAACAAGTCCAAAAGTATAAAAAGTGCTTTTTAATATACTAAATTGTGAATTGTTTTCATTTAATTATTTCGAAGTATTAACCAAAGGATTTGTCAATTTTGTTGTTTTCGGAAGCTCGTTTTAATCGTTTTTTTTTTAAATATACCTTTTCAAAAGTAGTAAGAGAGGAGGACCACATGCCGTGAGAGTAAAACTTTGTAAAATCTGTTTGTAAAATTCCCCTCGCATTTTAACTGTCTCGAGGCGAGTAATTTTATATTTATTTTTTACTGGAATAAAATTCAATTAAATTAAATTAATGAATTTCTCCGGCGTTTTGATATGCGCACTTTTTTCGCATCTACACCACGATCACGCTGAAACTTCAATGAAACTTGATTACTTTATGTAATAATGTTCACGCATATTCATCGTTATTCCCTCGAGTTTCAACCGGGAATAAACAGGTTCATTAACGTGGAGAGAATTCTACGTAGACGTATATAACTATTCAGCACACGGACTAGACAGTAATATATATATATATATATATATATATATATATATATATATATATATATATATGTATATGTATTTCGAATAGGGCAAAAGTTGGAAACGTGTGGTAAGCACATGAAAGATCTCGACCGTCACTCGAGGTCCAAAAGTCAAATAGTATTAAATTCATCCATGGGGGATATTTCGCTTGAAACAAAGATTTTAGGAATCGATCGCTTTTTTAGAAACCATCCAATTTCCTAAACTAGGCCTAAATGATGAAATTAAGAGCTCACATACCCCTGAAGTTTTCAAAAAATCGATTTCTGCTTACAGATTTTTATTCTTTATACTTTTAAGAATTAAACAAAAAAAACTTTTCAGAAAATTCCACTCCGTAACAAAGTTATAGCAATAAATGTGACCGGACATCGGGTTCACATTGTACCTACCGGGAAACTTTAAACGCGCTTTTCTCGACACTATGTTTTTAGACAGTGTCAGCATGATGACCCAGTCAATTTTTAATATTTAACTTTTGTTTTTTAAAATCTTGATAATTATTTTCTCTATAGTCTGACGAGAGGTTTTTTTAATTTTTTGGTTGGACGATTTTTTACAAATTATCAAACGCTAATTTTTTTTTTCAAGTTGCATACTAAAGTTTGAAGTACTATAATTTCTGTTTTTGAAAAAAATAAATAAATTCCCTTCGTCGTACTATTACTACTGCATTATTTTACTAGATTCTTTTTTATTTTTGCAGATTGGATAATGTTTGGTGAAGTTATGATGTCGACAAGGTGGCGCCAAGGTTTTCATTAATAGTCCATTTATACCAGTAAAAAAATAATGTTAATATATATATTTTTTTTTTCCTATAGTTGAAAAGTGAATAAAAAATGTGAAATCGACAATTTAATTTTTTTTTCACCATATAACCTTTATAATAATTTTTCAAATTTACTCGGTTTTCAGCGCGCGGTGCCCTTAAGAAAAGTGGTAATCCTATTTAGCGTACCATTTATATCATTTTGAGTAAATTAGCTGGTTACGAAACAATTCCTTGCGCAAAAATCGTTTCACATCACATGGACCAACCCTTACGAGCCCCCCCAACCCTCGTATATGTGTACCTGATAGAGAGAAGGAACCGTAGTTCTCGTGGTGGGGAGTGGCAAGATATTCGTGCACGAGAGTCTGCGTGATATTCTTCCCCAAGGATACGGGTAATAGTTCTCATGGGTAACTACTTAAGCTTCGTTGTTAGCGGAGTTTCGCGACGGTAAATCCCCGAAAAGGGAGAATTTACTATCCCTTATATCCCCTCCTGCCCCTCGTGTCTTGTCTATGGTCGCACGCGCCACGAAATCCTCACTCATTCTCCCTCCATACACCGAAAACCAGAAATCACACACACACACACACACACACATACTTTATACGTAAATTATGCATGTATGCATAGTTTATATATAACCCTATTCTACCCTACCATCATTAGTGTGAGTTTTCCATTCGTCTATGTCGCTGTCCCTCGGCTCTCCCTTTCTCTCTCGCCTCGAGAAGTCTCTCGCGAATTCGCATTCACGGATAATTAACCGTGCGGGTTAAAGAACTTTAATCCTCGAACGATTTGCACCAAAGAGAGGGCAAAGAAAACAAAAAGTGATTCAAATTTATTCAATAAGGATTGAAGAATTTTTGCACATATTCAAGGTCCAATTAAGAAAAAAACCTGAATCACAACAAAAAAAATTCTTCAAAATTATTGTCGTTAAAAAATAATGAATAATTATTGTCAAAAACTAATTATCGAATGAATGAAACATCAGACGGAATAATTATTTTTTTCTGAATGAGTTAATATTTTTTAAATGATAATTAGTCACAATTATTATGAATTAGTGAGAAAAAATGTACTTTTTATTTTCTTCCATACCATGTTCTGTTATGTCATTATAAAATTCTCTTAGAGACTGTAATCTTCTCCTATCTCCAGGTTATCAACGTGTACCACGAGAAAAATAATAGAACATGCGCAAACAGTGATAAAGGTGAAAGAAGTTTTTAGCTCATTGTCAACGAAAATTGCGCGAGCAATGCTTCGATAGATTTTAGTTGATAAGTATAGTCGTTAAGATGCGATGAGAAATATACTTAATAATGAGAAATACTAAAAGCCTCATATTGTTCGCAGAGTTTCACCAGTAACGTGTCGAAAAAATCAATTCGACATTATAAAAAGGTCATAATTTAGTTATGGCGGAAAAAAGTGGTAATCACGAAAATAATAGTAAAAAACATTTCGTCGGTGAATCGAGAATTTGGCGATTGATCGAGACTCGCGGAAGAACGAAGGAAGCTCTGAAGACTAATTTTTCCATACAAAATATTCCGGTGGATCGTTACGACGAGGCTGTGGATCTTTTGTGCAAATACTACATACCCGATGAACCGATTTGCCAATGTATGAAAGTTAAGAACGATCGTGTGGCGATGGAAGACTTTCGACGAGAATGGCGAAACGTTCTGGAGCAAGGTATATCGGTGGGTATTTTTTTACTCGACACAAATTTGCCTAAGTCACCAATGGTAGGAGTGAACGTTCTCTATGTCGGTACGAGAGATAGCGATGCTATGGAAGCGGAAAAAATGGTCGTGAGTATTGTAAATAATTGAATTATTTTAGAAAATGTTGGAAATCAAAGTCAGAACGAAAATTTAATTATATTGAATGAAAAAAAATCCATAGGATCGATCGAAAATAATTTCAATGCGATTTTCATCCAGTTCGAGTCGCGGAAGGCGGAAAAAATGGTTGAAATGTTTCGGCGAGTGCTGAACGAGGCCGACATATACGGAAAATATGGATCTGAAATTTACATCGGAGCTATAGGACTGTCCGTGCATCCGCACTATCGAGGGCACGGTTTAGCTAAATATATTCTCGATGCGAGGTAACGTTTCGATCTGTCAGAAGGAAAAATGTACTCTAGGATAAACAAAAAAGCAATTGCAGAGAAATTTAGCCTCATTATTTTTACGGGAGTTACGAGAGTGGTAAGCGAAAAAAATTAACACTAAACGTACCAAGCGTCGGTCAAATGATCCCTTTCAAAATTTCCTTTCTAAATTCGTATATTCATTGTTATTTCTTTCGCTCATCTGACTTTCTGTAAATTTATTTGATTATTTTATTAGAAATCAGAAGTGATGTTGCGAATTATTTTCTTTAATAAATTAAGAATTGATTCAGAAATCAACGTTTATTTAATAAGGGGTCAAATGACCCCTTATGTTCCGATAAGTTTAGTGTAAATATGAATAAAATTTCAGAGAACAAATTGGCCGAGTACTCGGTATTCCAGTGACCGTGACAAATTTTACCGGACCATTGTCCCAGTTGGTAGCGGAAAAAGTTGGATACGAGGTCTTATGGGAACAGAGATACGACGAGATGTTGGACAATAATGGTAAAATCATGTTTCCCGTTGAAAAATCAAAGATAATTAAAGTAATGGGAAAAAGATTGTACTAAGAGAATATCTTCATGAAATTTACGAAATTCTTTACGAAATTTCAATTTTGCTGTACATCGAGAATTTTGTTACTCTCCAATGTTTTTCAATTTTTTTTAATTTCATAACTAAACCAAATTACTATTAAATTATGTTTTCTTGATTTTACATAAAATACCTGACATATTCGAGTGTTTGTTCAATGCCAACGATGAATAAATATCAAGTAGCAAAAAATCATTTGTTGAAAAGCAAAAAAGAAGAAACTCGCGTTATTTAACCTGTTCGATTTTGCGATTTATGTTCATTCGCTTTTTCGTAATTGCTTTCAAACGTATATATGTATATGAAAATTTAAGCGTTGGTTATGTGATCTTTTCCAGATGCATCCAAATGTCATTAATCACCTATAGCTGAACGCCTCGACGAGCACGCTAATTAAACGAATCGACGCGCGTTCGTTCAACGTCGATAGACGCTTACTAATATACATATGTACGAATATACAGATAGATTTGTATGCACGTGTGTTGCACTTGAACAGAGCGAAAGACGTTAACGAACGAATTGTCTATATCGCGAGATGCTCGTCATTCGTTACGATTATCGGTTCGCTCTTCTCTCGTTGAGTAGCGCTGGTGTATCGAAAATCGTTTTATAAATTATTCGACAAGTTCACAATGGCGATTGATAGCGATACGACCGCCGACACGCCGAGTTCTCTCAATTTTCGATGAATTCTCTTATCGGATAGTCATCGTTTGCCTATTGGGATTATGTCTCTCCGGTATTATCGAGCTTCGCGTTTTTACGATGTACTTTAATTAAATTCGTATAAATCAAAGTTTTTCCTTTGTACGAGGCAACGTTTAATTTGTATTGTGCAACGATGAGGCCATAGATCAAACGGAGTATGTGCTTAGCAAACGCGTTACAACGTTATAAGGTCATAAAGCGGACAGATAAGGGAAAGGAATAATGTGATTTAATTCCTAACGTGGTGACTGCTGTTGCGGATAGATTTTACGTGTATAAACCCACGGCACATACATATGTGTCTGGTGTGTGTGTGTGTGGCTTTGGTACTCGGGACAAAAGCCCGACGAGTGAGAGGGCGAAACAACTTCGGTGTTTACACAGCATTTACCGGCATTGGGGAGAGCGGGTAATTACCACGATCCCGCGAAAAGCTCACGTGCCACGAAACGCCTTCAGCATCAATCACTTTACCGTCGGTGCGATAGGAGATTCCACTGAGAATGGAGAAGGGGGTTGGTATAGAAGGCCACATATAGGAAAGGTATATAGAACAACCCCGAGAGGTAGATATGGAAACGGAGAACGGTGGGCAATGGAGAGGAAGAGAGAGAGAGAGAGAGAGAGAGAGAGAGAGAGAGAGAGAGAGAGAGAGGAAGAGAAAGGGAGAGAGAGGGTTGAAGTATAGCCGACAACCACGCGAAATGTTTTGCACGAAAAAAAAAAAAACGGAAAAAAAACCTCGACCCAACGAAACGACCTCCGGTCGGAGGCGCGGGCGTAGGGATACTTTACATTTTTTGTCGAGCTCTCGTATGCAAACGAAACTACCTCTCGTAATCGGGTCTGCGCTGTAGGTATCAAGCGCCAAGGCGAGAAAGAGTCATCGGCCATGCTATAAAGCACATCGAAGAGTAACATAAAAATGTTGATCCTCAAAGAGCTCGTTCGCGCTCGTTCGAACTTTTTTTTCGTTCGTACTGGATAAGATAAGTGAATGTCTTTAACAACGTTTTGTCACAAAGGCCCACATAAAAATTTCCATTTTCACGATTTTGTCTTTTTGGACAGACTTATTATCCGTGATTAGACGCAATAAAGATCAAATCTGACGCAAAATCTTCGAGACATATAGCTTGATAAAGGGCAATGAACGAATTTGATTTGATTGTAAATAAAAGTAACGAAGGTATAAGATCTGTGAGCTTTAAACTTTAATTACATCAAGTTCCTTTATCCCATAATCCACGAGAAAGGACGCTCCGAATTTTCTCGTTACAGTCATTGGAAAACTTTTCTTTAAAAAAAACTCGAGGCACTTTCGAAACGAAACTTTTATCATCATTTATACCGAAACTTCGATTCTAAGACTTTTCCCAAGTGCAAACGTCTGCGATCAGGATTTCGATGGCGTTCATATGTTACAGGAGAAATTACAGAACGTATTTTACCGATACGGTGTAATAAGGAGGAGTACGAAACAGTATACAGCTTCCAAATACTTCTATAGCAGAGGGGGAGATAGACCGAGACAGAGAGAGAGAGAGAGAGAGAGAGAGAGAGAGAGAGAGAGAGAAATGTTCTATTCCAGAAGGGCTGCTTTCTCAATTCTCGGATATGTTTAACCCCGTTAAATTTAGGAATTTACGATACTACTCTGATATCTACGAAATTCCCCGAGTATTTCGAGATTCGGAGAACCCTGCGAACACAGAGAGAAGATCTCTTATCCCAGCGTTGGGATTAACCGATGGGAGACAGAGTAATCGGAAACTCAGCAGGGAAGGGGGGGGAGGGATGAAGCTCACCCTGCGTGAGTGTGTGTGTAGTGTACAGGTGAACGGATCAGGAAAGCGGCAGGGAATGACGTCAGTGGTCTCTGGACTTGCTTCAAAGTTCCCAAGACCACTTACGGATATTGCTCTAGAGAGTAAGACAGAGAAAAAAAGAGAGAGAAATGTTACCACGCTACATATTGAGCTTTTGCGCGAGATAGGATTGAACATTCCGAAGTGAAACGATTCGTCGATCCGCAAGCCATTCAAACAGACAGAAGAGTCCCCGGTGTCCTCGGCCGACAATGATGGGCCAAAGATCGAAATATCCAACTCTCAATGGACACTGGTCCAATCCACAATTCCAATATGCGAACAGTGAGCTTGGAATTAGCTATCCCAAAAATCTTCTGAAACCTTCACTGATCCTGCTATGATAAAAAAAACCGTAAATAGCGATGTTGTAATTGTTTTTTTTCATGCTAAGACTCAAATAAGAACGGAATTCCAAATAGCCTATGAGGATAAGCCTCGAGCTCCCATGGACGGTA
Source organism: Oxytorus armatus (assembly GCA_958009045.1). Lineage (NCBI taxonomy): Eukaryota > Metazoa > Arthropoda > Insecta > Hymenoptera > Ichneumonidae > Oxytorus > Oxytorus armatus. Next base: position 7,221,625 of record OY253746.1, on the reverse strand, counting down.
GTTTGTGACAATTCCGAGTACCATAACCACGAAATTCCATTCCCAATACGAGAGATATTGATCTGTTAGCTCTGGGAGGATTGAATGTCGATCGATAACGCATCGGGATCATGAACACTTCCATTACTAGATATGAACGCGTGGACCGGAAGCTCAAGATTAGATGCCAGACGGATGGATCATCATCGTGGAGCAGGGTTGAGGTATCTTTTGAATATACAACATTGGGGAGTCTAATGAAGGGTCGAGTTACCACGCGAGCGAAGACCATGATGGTCCGACGCTAACCGGAAACTGAGGAGCGGCTACACGATAGCACGTCGTTTCTAATTACATACGGCTTATGTAGTATTGCCACCTCTCGGGGCCACTAACAATACTGTACAGCATGTAGGATCGGGCGAGGCCTGGAAGCTGACTTAGCGAAGGTTTCTGCTTCAGGTGCAACGGAAATCGTATACCGGTTTCGCGTGGCGAAACTACTATAATTCTACGCTTGGCCTTTACTGGTAAACAGTGACAGCTTACCAGGCGAACGGCACCATGATAATGGATCGTCTCTCTACTCCTGAGGCTTGGCGTCTCCTATAATCAACATGGAGGATTCCGATCCGTCCTATGTCATGCTTCGCATTGTCGATCACCATGAAGCCTCTTTTCACTGTTCGATCACGCGGTAATTAATTATACCTGTACGGAACATTAACCTCATGGACCGGGGTATTGTGATTCCGTGATTATCGGCGCATCGCCACCATGAAATGGCAGCTCGTTTCGAGACTCAAACAGAATTATATATAGGACGAGGATAGGTCCGAAGGGAATTTTGCCCGTACAGACGGTGGAGTATCTAACACCGAGTAACACGTAATAACCATAGTATACGCGGCTATTGTTGTCGTTTTCATGCTCGTTTGATCTATGGAATTTCATCACGAGGAACAGAAAAATTGAAGGAGCGTTGATTACGACCGAGCATCAACATTAAAATAATTATATATCGGTGCGTCTTACACTTTTTCCCCCTTTTCGTTCTATTATTATTAGAAAAGATTCGTATTTTCGGAGCCAACTCACGTTGGGTACCCATTTTTTTTTTTTTTTTTTTTGCAGTCTTCGCAAACGTGCCCGGGAAGATGGGGGAGTTATCGGCGCTATATTACTCGCGAGAATTGAACGCGATTTTGGCGTCGTTCGTCTTTTTGACATTCACCCCCCAACAGACTCCTCCCTCATCTCTCTCTCTCTCTCTCTATCTCTTTGTCTCTCTCTCTCTCTTGCCATTTCTTTTTTTTTCGTAAAATATGATGAACGCGTTCGATACCGACCGCGCTTTTCACTGGTTACACCGTAATATAACGAGTGTGTATATATGGTTTCGGCACGTGGTAATAGCGCGAGTCGTCTACGCCATGTTGCCACTGATCAAATACGTGCGCGACTCGCCAGTATCCGATATATATATGGTTATATATATATAGTTCGATAAGAGAAAGAGATGAAAAAAAAGAGAGACAAAAGCACGAGAAGATAGAATCGTGGGCAAATACAAATTGCATTTGTTATTCCGGGAGTGTAACAAGTTTTTACCAGCACATTACGTACTCCTTATACTATAAAAATCATTTAACAAAAAAAAAAGGTATCATTTTTTAAACTGCAGAATGAGAAAGTTCGAAAATAAAAGTTTCCACGAATATCCTCGTTCACTTTTAAACTCAATGAATAACTTTTCACGGGCAAAATGGTCCAGGAATTCATTCGGTTTTAAAAGGGTGCGGTCGGTGCTGAGAAAGTAAGAGCGAAAGAGGGAAAATGCGGAATCATGGAAACAAAAGGGTTTCATAAAGGTTTAATTAACGTATTGAATGTCGTTGGTTACGCCTTTTTGTTTGCTAGCGCTCGCTACGTGTCTCGAGAGATGCATTTTAGGTTTTTTTTTCAATTTTTTTTCACGTGTTCTGTGAGACTTCTCTGTATAACCACTCGATTCAGAGAGCTGTTATGTAGAATATAGATGTCTGGTTCTCTTTCTCAATGTCGCCTCTTCGAATCTTTCATTCCTTCTCATTGTACATTCTCTCAATCGCGTTGAATAGCTCGCAAGCTGCTACGAGTGCTACTTAACAGCGGATTTTTCGTTTGACGGTGTTTCTGCACCGCAACTTTTCCACGTTTTTGCCGCGACGGTGCTTCTCGTTTGTCCTCTCAGAGGTAACGAACCAGCGGAGGGAATACATTTCTCAATACAATTTTCGCATCTCCTTGAGTTTTATTTTTTCACACGATGAATAAAAATGTAATAGACTTGAGATTTTTTTGTAGCAGTCAATTGCTACCAAATCTTTCAAACAACATAACGAGCTATCTACTTGTTAAAATTTCTGACGCTCGAGTTACAAAGAAACTATCGATTTACTTTAAGGCCTTACATACATCCAACGGTACCGAAAACGTACCAAAAGAAAAACTGTTTTTAGGAGGGATAGAAATAGAAATTGATTTAAAAATTCTTACACATTGTTTATTACTGTGTTAAGTTTGTAAAAAAATTTATTTCAATTCTTTTTTTCAAAAATTACAACATGAAAAATCACATTTTTTGAAGCACTGTAAAAAAAAAGTTGCTCCACGGTCGGCAGTATTTCTTCCTCAAATGTTGACGGATCTGCAAAATGTAAAGAAATTCTTGTAAAATAAGGTAGTAGTTATAGTCTGTCGAGCCGGATTTTTGAAATTCGAAAAATTAAACAATTTACGGTAATTAAAAAAAAAATGTTAAGTTTGTGTCAAAAAAGTCACACTTTAATTGTTTTTATAAAATTTTCTAATTATAATTTTAAAAATCCGGCTCGACAGACTATAGAAAAAACAATTCCGAATATGTAAAAAAAAAAATCATCAAAAAATATTAAAAACCGTACGAGTTATCATGCCGACCGTGTCAGAAAAAGTAGTTTTGAGAAAAACGCGTTTAAAGTTTCAAGCGCGTTTCGCTCGAAGTCGCGCGCGGCTGGAGCAAGAACTTTATGAATTTTTTAAATTTATTTAGTTAACTTACGTCTAATCTCCCATTCCAGCTTCATATTGTACGCCTTCCTTGTCAGTAAAAAATTGTTGTTGTTTATTTTTTTCTAATCGACGAATTGTTCAATCAACTCAACTCAGGTAGTCGCGCGTCAGACCTTTGTCCTTTCGTCGGGCAGTCACATTATCTACAATAACTTTTGAACTATGGGGAATTTTTACAATCAGCTTACACAGAAATACGCCTAAGACTATAAGGAATAATAATCTGTAAACAAAAAAAAAACGATTTTTTTTAAATTCTCGACGTATGTAAGGCCTTAAAGGGGGAAATAGGGTTAGGACAGCATTTTCTCAATGATTTTCATGAATTTTTTTATTGTATAAAAAATGAATATAATTTATTGAAACTTTGAGAATATTTTATACATATATTTAAGTATATACTATAAATTTTTTGAAGAATTTCCTTGAAAAACACCGAAGATATTAGCGACCTCATATTGCAGGTCACAATCAGACTCAGCATTTTGCGTACATTCTGGAAGAAGCAATTTTCATCTGAAATCAAAAGAGGTTGGAATTTACATTTATTATATGTCTCTCTTCTATATGATCCTAAATGCTATCAAAAAAATAGAGAATTGAATTTTTTACAGGGGTCAAAACAAAAAAGCATGATTTTTTGCCATTTTTTACACCTCATTTGCAAAAAAAAATTATTTTAAATAATGATAATATTTCGATTTTAGGTTCATATAGAGCGCAAAACTATGAAGAAAATAACTGCCAATTTTCAAAACGATTGGTTGAAAACTTTTCAAACTAGCGTGTACGCAAGTTAAAAAAAAGTCGTTTTCAGAAAAACGCGTTTGAAAAAATAGTACCAAGAAAAACAAAGTCAAGGCATTCATAAATTTTCTTCGGTGTTTTTCAAGGAAATCCTTCAAAAATTTTATAGTATATACTTAAATATATGTATAAAATATTCTCAAAGTTTCAATAAATTATATTCATTTTTTATACTATAAAAGAATTCATGAAAATCATTGAGAAAACGCTGTCCTAACCCTATTTCCCCCCTTAATGGCTTATAACAATAGAACGAGTCGGAATTTTCATTTAAAATTTAAAAAAATATTTTTCAATAGTTTTACTAACAATTTATGAAATTTAAAAAAAATCGATTTTTTGTACCGTCTAACCCTATTTCCCCCCTTAATTGGCAATAGACATATTCCGAATCATATATATCTTTTTTATTTACCGAAGATACTTTTGATCCGTTGATGATATAAAGTGGATGAAAAAAAAAATAATAATGTCCGTGAGCTATTTTTCTCAAGATTCGTAAACAATTCTTCGTACATTATACATTTCATACACTATCAAGACTTAACGCGCGCAATAATGTCGACATTAACGACCCCCTTAAGAAGTTCACGTTGGTCCTTTGGACAAATAAAAACTAACAAGAGTCATTTATCTATCAGAGTCGCGATAACTCGACGTTATGCTGGCTCGCGGGAAAAAACCCTCGAGGCTCTTGGTTTCTATTTAAATTATTGCAAAAAATAACTGAAGAACGATTGCAAATGGCCATAATTTCAATGGAACGAAACACCGGAGGCTCTCACGTTTTCTCCTCTTATCGGGTGGGTTTGTCCTTCTTCCATTTCTTCATCATACGGCCCCCCCAACCACACGGTATTCATACATCTCGTGGTTCCGGGGGTCGAGCCTCGTCTTTTAACGCGGAAAAAAGAATCACGGGACACATATACACAGAAGAAGGCACGTTTGAGGGTGAAAAAGAGCGAGAGAGAGAGAGAGACAAAATTACTACATAAAGTTCTTATACGAGGTCTGCGGCAAGCTCGGGTATAGCTCTCGTGCCGTTTGCCCTGAGTAACTTTAATGGCCTTACAAATCTCAGCGAAATGGGGCTATTTCCTCTTGAATCGCGTCTCCAATGGCTGGCTCCCTCTTTCTCTCTCTCACCCTCGCTTGATCGCGCCCTTTTTCTCTCCCCTTACCATCGTTTTCTTCGCCACCGACGACGTAGAACACATGGAAAAACGTGAAACAAAGAGAAAACGTGTCCTGTTGATTTCAGAAGGTTTACCCTCTGTCGTACCCGACTAGAATACCACTATGGTGAAGTCGAACCTCGTTTAAATTGTTCGGATTGAACAAAAAACAAAGATTTTAAGAATCATTTGAATGATAAAAATCTGTTTCGTAATGGACGAACTTTAGTTGATTTAAGGGAAGGTTCCCGTCCAAAGACCCAAAAATACCTCAATTTGAGGAATTTTTTTTCAATACAAAATAAATTATTTTGCGACAATTTTGTTGTGGGTTTTATTTGTATATAAAAGAAGTATTGTAATGAGTTATTTCACAATAAAATAATTAAAAATGGCGGCTCCAGCTTCCGCCAAAGAAGCCGCTCCCGACGCGAAGTGATGTGCGCGGTACCTTCTACAGCCTCACCAAGTGGTCTGAAATCCAAAAACCAAAAAGATTCTTGAAATAGATGAAATTTGTGGGGCCCTATCGGTTTCCGATTTTTAAAAAAGCCCTCTAAAACAAAATGGCGGCCGTTTAAAAAAAAACTCATTTTTTCATGCTTTTTTGGGTTTTAACGTTAAAAAAGAAATATTTACAATATTTTTTTCGAAAAAAACAGTGCGTCAGGGCCCCCCAAATTTAATTAGCTTTAATTTGAGCGGTGTAACTTTGAAATCGGTGCATTCCTCGAACCTGTAGAGCGTACCGCACGTCGAAAAACGTTGTTTCGAGAAAAACGCGTTTAAAGTTTTATGCTACATACCGTAGACTCACCCATCAGGTCAGACTGCTCCGCCCGACCCCGTATATCTCGAGAACTACATCATACTCGTATATCGAAATATCCTTTCTCCCATGTATTCTCGACAACATAAAGATGAAAATTAAGCGAAAAAAAAAGTTTCGATTTTTTCATCGATTTGGACGGGAACCTTCCCTTAAACAGTCATTATTCTTTAGAACTGTCAATTTTTTTTTTCTTCAACAAGCAGTCACGTCGCTCGCTACTCCGAGGAAAGAAATCTGCATTTATGGTCTGATTCGGCGTTGAAAAGCTTTTAAATTCCTCTCCGCCATCGCGTCACTGTCATTGCACTTTCTCAACGACATTTAATAGAAAAGAGTACTTTGTGAACAAGACCGACATAAATCAACGTTACCGGTATGTTTTAACGTCCCTTGTTCCCTTTTCTCGTGTTGCAGCGATGCGTGGGCTTTAAATCGAAATGACTCTGTTATTCTTCAGAAAAGGGATTCAGCCGCTCGGAGGTTTACGGGTCAAAAAGACCGTTTTTTTTTCCGCAATAGATTGCAGCCTAGTACGGACATATAGTTGCGTTTCGTGCGTCACTCGCCAACAAGACTCGACCATTCCGCGAGAAGGGCTTTTTTATAGTCCTGTCGTCACACCCGGGAGTGTCATCAAAGCTCGCGCCCGACAATAACCTCATTTCTCTCATTCTCCTTCTCTCTCGTCTTTTCCCATCCTACTTTTCACATCATTCATTTCCGTTGAAGAGCTTATTATTTCATTTCCGGCGACCCGCGCGTCCGCTCGACGGATCTCTCTCTCTCTCTTGCTTCCACATTTTTCGTCCCCCGAGTCCCGCCAGCTGCGCAGGAATTAATTCACAGAAATTTCCTTCCGTTTTTTTATATTTTCTGCTCGCGAAGAGAATTCCTCGAACCTCATCGGAAAAATCTTGCACCCCCAAAGAACAATGTTTTGAAAAGACTACTTTTATGAATGTAGATTTTTTTTTCTTTATCTTTGATTTATATGGCACGCAGAGAAATTATTTCACGAGAAATATCTATATTATCTTTTTAGATTTTTTCGTCATTGGTAAGTGTCATCTTTGGACAGGTGAATTTTGAACATGAGTCACTGATAGATTATCTCCATGTGTACTGTATGCTTATGTATTCTTTGGAAAAGTTTATCAAAATTTTATGATGATAAAAAAAAATATGAGAAAGACCTGATCTAAAACAAATACAACGAAGAATTATTTTTTTAAATAAGATAAAAATAAACAAATCGTCGTCGATAGCTATCTGGTATTTTTTCTTCATTTTACTAAAAACGATCCTACAGATCGTTGCGGGTGTACGAACTCGTTTGTTCTACTTTGACGATGGTTTATGTCGATGCTTATATATATAAAAGCTTTAAATCAGCGTTTGTTCTCCGAGTCCCGAATGCCATCCATTCGTTCGTTGTCTATCTCCTATCATCGAAACGACCAGGCTCCGATCGGCGAGTTTACGATCTTTTTCCCATACCAAGGATTTTAAAGGCACTAGTAAAATCTCATCCCATTTACAAAAGAACTCGGCAACCGATAAAATCGTTGAGAACCTGCTCGTGCAGTAATATCTCACTCAAGAAAATTGAAAAGAATAAAAATAGGGATTTTATTTAAAAAAAAAAACTGTCCGTAAAATCCCTTGCCAGTACTTGACATAATTATCCTATTATTGTGTCACTTTTTTATCAATTTTATTGGTAATAAAAATATAAATTAATCATTTTCGAATTACCAAACGTTTTTCAACGATTTTTTTCGTAGAAACAAGAAAAAATACTGCTTCCGGTGGGTATACGGCAATAAGTCTGAAGAAACGAAAGAGCGTTTGTGTAAATCGTTCATCTAACGAAGAATTTCCAAACGCTAGTTGGAACGGGTTGAAAAGTACGAGAAGGAGAAAACTTGCGGCAAGAAAGTGAACGGTAAATTTACGAAACTTTGTCGAAACTCTATGTATCCGCGGGTGTTTGCATCAGATACAACAACGAGAAAAGTGGGATATATATATATATGCATACGCTTGCGGAAGAATATTTTTCGTGAAGTGAATTTATTGAAGATCCTCCTGGGAAAACAAGTTGATGAAATTGAGGGCACGACGCAACGAAAAGATATTCTTCTCTCTTTCTCTCTCTTACTTTGTCCTTACTCTCGGTCTACTTGTACGTATATACACGGGGAACCCGAGACATAATCTGTTGATCGAAGGAAGAGCAAGTGGCTTCTGACTTGTGGGAAGGGTTTCGTTATAAAGCACTCCGATTTATCGGATATGTCGGGAATGTTGAAACTTTAAAGAAATATGGAAAGAAATATTTTTATATGTTTGTACAAAACGAATGATTATTTTTTCTTACGGATTTCACGAAAGCGATGACAAAGGAAACATAAGAAAAACTTCTCGACGTCCTTTTGCGAACGGACGATATACGTAGCTTTCTTCGCGAGAAGAAATCCTACTTACCCAAGAAAGTGCCAGTTGTCATCCCATTTTTCTCTTTATGTCTCCCATTTCAATCCTTTCTTTCTCGTTTCATTGTCCGTATAATGTACCGAGCCTCCGGAGAACGTGTATAGTTATGTATCGTTACAGAGGTCTCGAGTAAAGTTCACCAGCTGCCGGAAAGCTCAAACAATAGTTTGAATTGCTAAAATATCTGGCCGAATGAATCTCTCGGCCGAAAGCTCCCGGTATATTATTATTCCAAAAATATAATAAGTTCGCGAGAGCGAGTCGGAACCTCAAGTGTCTTTTTTGTATACACTACTTTGAGCTTTCTCCGATGTGTATATACTGTATATATCGGTATAACTGTATAGTATTTTAACACTCGAGCAGCAGAAACTATCTCCGCTATCTCACGCTCGTTTCTTGCACATTTTCCGCTCTTCGTAAAACGCGGGGGAAGATGCTGAAAGTCCTCACGAAAGAGAGAGGAAGAGAGAGAGAGAGAGAGAGAGAGACAGAAGGAAAGAGGGCGGAATCCGCCTTTCGTCGCTTCAAGACCCCGCTTTCAATTTGCATCTGATCTAGTTTGGAAGAGTAACTTTTCCCACTTCTACCTCCCTCCATCTCTCTCTCACACTCCTTTCATTCTCACCGGATGCTCCTGATGCAACAACCGCTCATTCTGCTACTCACGACGCGTATCTACCCTCAAGTACGAACGAGTACTTATCCCGTTTGTATTGTATACCGGAAGAGGAAATAGGGGATGAGTGTGTGTGCGTGTGTGTGTGTGTGGTATACTTAATTCGTCGTTAACTTACGTGCAAGTATGCTTATATCTTTACGATACCCCAATGTATATTAGATCACTAGCATTTTGTTTTTCACATCTAAACTTCTTGAATTTCAATTTTCAATTTTCACATATAAACTTCTTGAATTTCAATTTCAATTATCTCAAGTCCAACTCCGTAAATCTCAATTTTCATAATCCAAATTCCTCTATTTTCGATTCTCTCAATTTCGACACTTTCGAATTAGATTCCTTGTATTTTTAACTACGTCAATTCTACCACTATTGATTCCATTCGGTATTTAAATTGTCTACAAATGATATATCGTGGATGAAGAATAAAAATTACATCTCCATGACAATATACGAAATTCAGTGTCGCTTGGTCACGTTAAACAATTTGTTTGACTTTCCTCACTTTTTTGAGATAAAATAATAGTCACCGAACGGTATAAAGGATGATGGGGGATGAGCTTGAACGATTTAAGGAGGGAAATAGGGTTAGACGGTGCAAAAAATCGATTTTTTTTTAATTTCATAAATTGTTAGTAAAGCTATTGAAAAATATTTCCCAAAATTTTAAATGAAAATTCCGAATCGTTCTATTGTTATAAGCCATTAAAGTGAATAGCTCTCCTTCAGACCCCGAGCGCGCCACGTGTTTTAAACGCGTTTTTCTGAAAACGACTTTTTTTTTTAACTTGCGTACACGCTAGTTTGAAAAGTTTTCAACCAATCTTTTTGAAAATTGGCAGTTACTTTCTTCATAGTATTGCGCTCTATATGAACCTAAAATCGGAATATTATCATTATTTAAAATAATTTTTGTTTTGCAAATAAAGTTGTAAAAATGGCAAAAAATCATGCTTTTTTGTTTTGACCCCTGTAAAAAATTCAATTTTCAATTTTTTTGATAGCATTTAGGTTCATATAGAAGAGAGACATATAATAAAAGTAAATTCCAACCTCGTTTGATTTCAGATGAAAATTGCGGCTTCCAGAATGTACGCAAAATGCTGAGTCTGATTGTGACCTGCAATATGGGGTCGCTAATATTTTCGGTGTTTTTCAAGGAAATTCTTAAAAAAATTTATAGTATATGCTTAAATATATGTATAAAATATTCTCAATGTTTCAATAAATTATATTCATTTTTTATACTATAAAAAAATTCATGAAAATCATTGAGAAAACGCTGTCCTAACCCTACTTCCCCCCTTAAAAAATGAAAATATCATAGAGCCTTTTGTTAAATGCACATGGATGAAATAACGCTATAAGAACGAAAAAAAAGTTTTTCTATGTATCGAGCGCTAATGATCACGATACTCCATCTTCTTTTCTATCCGGATAGCGAGAGCTCTCGGGTCTAACCGCAGTAGAGGAAAACCAATAGACCGGAATAAGCCACGCGGTAATTAGCAAAAGTATATCGCAGCATTTAGCTATGGAAACGATATGTTTCCTTATACAAATCGCCAATGTGGATTAGAGACAATGAAGCCAGCTGAATTCGAACGTTCGATAGATCTATCGCCGTTTTAATCAGAGATTGACAAAATCTTTTTCAAATTACATTTAAAAATAACAAAAAGTAACTTTTCATCATCAAACTCATTTTTTTAAAATAATTGTGTCTATACCACCTATTGCCCTGTTACAAGAAATTTCTTGCTAGGAATTTAAAAATAATACAAGTTCAATGGCAAAAAGTAAACACTTCCAAGTGTTTTTAATCTACCTAAAAATCTTCAGACACAAAAATCTTTATTTTACGAAACTTTTCGATAATCTCACAGAATCGAGATGCTTAAAAAATCATTATTAGTTCCTTCTGAGTGAAATCTTGAGTTCTTCGAAATATCCACGTCTCGTTAATCCGCCTCTTCCTCTCTGGCTCTGATAACTCACTTTGCAATCTGTTATGGAGGTTCTAAAAGCGCGACGACAAAGCCGACGAAGTATTTATAATATACCCGGATTATAACGAATCTGATATATCGTTAGGTTCCATTGTGTTCGTCTCTCGCGACGCCTTGTCAACGCGTTGTCCTCAATGCATTACGTGTAAATTTATAATATACGAGTGAACGTTGAATGGCAACGAGAGCGAGGTAGACAATAAAATATCGTACGAGAAATACGATGAATCATCGATTTAACATAACCCGTTGACAGATACGCGGAATGTCAGTTCCTTCGTGTGAAAATCATTATATATCTATATGGGTTTGCCTATGTATGATAAATACTTCGTATTCGAATCTAAAGTGAAACGTCACTCATCGTGATAAAATGGTAAATAATAACTGCGCAGGTATAGATTATCAATGTCCGATTTAGCACGGGCTCGTAGATATAGAATCTCTGGGGAACTCGCGAATGTAGGAGCGGAAAACCAGTTTCATTTCTAGCGAGCAACATTTTTTTTCTCATTTCTTCGCTATTAAACATCACATAGCTCTCTCTCACTCTCTCTCTCTCTCTTTGCGGTCTTGCTCATATCCTCTCTGTGGCTTGAGCTTTTACCGTTTCACACCGGACTGCCTGTATTCTTCTCGCTGTTATACTCCACCAAGTGGAAATTCCAGCAAAACGTGTTTCTAAACGAACGACCCCGGGTTCACAAAGTATACGCGGGAAGCTTTTTGAACGAGGGGTTGAGGGGAAGTTAGAGAGGGAGGGAGGGAGAGAAATAGCACCTGGATTAAATGTAACCTGCAGCATATTCTCGTCACTCTTTGGAATTGCTTATGGCACCACGGGGTCGACAGTTTTATAATCGCAAAAAAAAAAGAAAAACAAAACAAAACAAAAAAAAACAAACGCGGAAAAATGCGGTTGATAATATTCACGGCGGAATTTTCGTGAAAAGAAAGCCAGAGATTTTACGGCTAAATTTTCATCTACGTGACAAAAAGACAGCGTAAATATCTAAGGATAAAATTTAATTATCAACGTTTTATCATCGAAAATTGACCAATTTGAATGGAACGACGATTGACGTTCGAATGTGTCCTCCCTAAAGTTTGTTATTTTTCCCATATCGATAATCGATTAATCAACGATCACGTGAAGAGTCTCTAAATTTGCTCCTCACTTAACCATCGGAAAAGCACGTATTATTGTTTCGTGCTTTTGTCAAATGTCATCCCTTCGTCACGACAGAATATAGCCTCCAAAGTTTACGTCACACCGAACATTATTATATATAGCAAGTTTTATTTAGCGATAACGGTTATGAATGAATTCCTGTTGCTGTCGATTTTTCTGTCGTTTAACTTTATCGTCGGTGCACAGTGTCGCGAGGATGTTTGGGAGAAGGATGAACAGAGTGAAGAGACACCATGTCGTGGTAGGAATTAGTGATCGCGTAGAGGTTAATCAAACAGCCGAAAAAAAATGTATCTGTACGAGAAATAAAACGAGAAATGTAATATTACATTGCAACGATGGAATTATCATAGATTTAATGCTGCAATGTGAAAATACTAGGAAAGATTGAGTAATTCTCATTTAAATTGCATTTTCGATTTAACCTACCGTTCGCAATCTTGATCATTCACTAAGTTAAATGAAGAAATATTTTCCAAACTATACTAAAAATTTGTAAAGCTTCGTTGTAGCTTGCTATCGCTTTATCCTTCCATAGTGTACCAGAATCCTACTCGTTTTCTTGTTTCCGGTCGTTATCGGTGTTGTAGCTTACCCTAAAATGCTCAAAATGTAATATTACAATGCAATGATGGAATTATCATAGATTTAATGCTGCAATATGAAAATACTAGAAAAGATTGAGTAATTATTATTTAAATTGCATTGTCGATTTTTCCTATCGTTCGCAATTTTTATCATTCACTCAGTTGAATGAAGAAATATTTTCCAAACTATGCTAAAAATTTGTAAAGCTTCGTTGTAGCTTGCCATCGCTTTATCCTTTTATAATGTACCAGAATCCTACTCGATTTCTTGTTTTCGATCGCTATCGGTGTTGTAGCTTACCCTAAAATGCTCAAAATATAATACTACAATGCAATGATGGAATTATCATAGATTTAATGCTACAATGTGAAAATACTAGGAAAGATTGAGTAATTCTCATTTAAATTGCATTTTCGTTTTTTCCTACCGTTCGCAATCTTTATCATTCACTCAGTTAAATGAAGAAATATTTTACAAACTATAATGAAAATTTGTAAAGCTTCGTTGTAGCTTGCCAACGCTTTATCCTTTCATAGTCTAACAGAATCCTACTCGTTTTCTTGTTTCCGATCGCTATCGGTGTTGTAGCTTACCCTAAAATGCTCAAAATGTAATATTACAATGCAATGATGTAATTATCATAGATTTAATGCTGTAATGTGAAAATACTAGAAAAAATAGAGTAATTCTCATTTAAATTGCATTTTCGGTTTTTCTACCGTTCGCAATCTTTATCATTCACTCAGTTGAATGAAGAAATATTCTTCAAACTATTCTAAAAATTTGTAAAGCTTCCCTGTAGCTTGCCATCGCTTTATCCTTTTATGATGTACCAGAATCCTACTCGTTTTCTTGTTTCCGATCGCTATCGGTGTTGTAGCTTCCCCTAAAATGCTCAAAATGTAATATTACAATGCAATGATGGAATTATCATAGATGTAATGCTGCAATATGAAAATACTAGGAAAGATTGAGTAATTCTCATTTAAATTGCATTTTCGTTTTTTCCTACCGTTCGCAATCTTTATCATTCACTCAGTTAAATGAAGAAATATTTTACAAACCATAATGAAAATTTGTAAAGCTTCGTTGTAGCTTGCCAACGCTTTATCCTTTCATAGTCTAACAGAATCCTACTCGTTTTCTTGTTTCCGATCGCTATCGGTGTTGTAGCTTACCCTAAAATGCTCAAAATGTAATATTACAATGCAATGATGTAATTATCATAGATTTAATGCTGTAATGTGAAAATACTAGGAAAAATAGAGTAATTCTCATTTAAATTGCATTTTCGGTTTTTCTACCGTTCGCAATCTTTATCATTCACTCAGTTGAATGAAGAAATATTTTTCAAACTATTCTAAAAATTTGTAAAGCTTCCCTGTAGCTTGCCATCGCTTTATCCTTTTATGATGTATCAGAATCCTACTCGTTTTCTTGTTTCCGATCGCTATCGGTGTTGTAGCTTCCCCTAAAATGCTCAAAATGTAATATTACAATGCAATGATGGAATTATCATAGATGTAATGCTGCAATATGAAAATACTAGGAAAGATTGAGTAATTCTCATCTAAATTGCATTTTCGTTTTTTCCTACCGTTCGCAATCTTTATCATTCACTCAGTTGAATGAAGAAATATTTTCCAAACTATTCTAAAAATTTGTAAAGCTTCGTTGTAGCTTGCCATCGCTTTATCCTTTTATAGTGTACCAGAATCCTACTCGTTTTCTTGTTTCCGATCACTATCGGTGTTGTAGCTTACCCTCGCTCTCTCTCTTTCTCTTGCTCTGCATGGAGGGTAAAGTTGAAGAAAGTTCGTACAACGGGGTAGAGTCTAAAAAGCATTATCCATGTCATTACCATCGTTCCCACTCCACCCTCGTGTCCCGTCTGCCGAGAGAAGCACGAACTTTCGCATCGTTTCTGCTTACGTATCTTCGCATATATATAAATATAACGTACAACTGGAAAGAGACGACACACTCGATATAACATTCGCGTGCTCTACTTCGACAACTATCCTCAGTATAGATATCTCTTTCACTCTTAATATAACATTCGCAAGGTTTGGCCCGCGAGTGCACATCGGTAGTTCGATGAATTTCTTTAGGTCGTATTGTCACGTTCGAGATAGCGACAACGACGAACATTTCGCTATTCTGCTTGATCGATGAATGATGCCAAACAAAAAAACTTTTTCATCAAATGATAACTAATCATTATATACTTTGAAGTCATTTGAAATGAATTTTAAAATAATAAAAAAATTTCATTTCCTTCTTTTTCATTTAATCATTTGAAATTCATATTTTAAGAATTGATAATTTAAGGAAAAAAAAATGTAGTCGTAATGATTTTTCGATAAAATAAAAAATACTCCAAAAAAACATTTTTTTTTTAAATTCCAATAATCAAAGAATCGAACAATGTGTAGATTTCCTATCTGAATTCTCATTTATTTCTTTGGCAATACCACTTTTCACGGAAAAAAATTCTGTTACGTTGATTTGTTTTTTTAATTAATGGAAACTAATTTTTATTATTAAATCCTCCGAACAAAATCGCTGAACGAGAGAACCATTATGAAAAATCTTTGGTTTCGATACTGTTTGCCACGCGGTATTTCATTATTTTCCTATTTTTTTTTAAACTCGATTTGTCGTTTTTTTTGGCTCTTTTAAAGGTCGTTACACGCGAGACGCGGTTTTTACGAAAAATTACGAGATCGTCGTGCCGCGAAAGGTTCGCTCCGACGGTGGTTTTCTGTCCCATCGGATACCCCATCACTACAATAGATCGTACTACAAAGGAAAAAAACGAGGCGAACTGACACCCGACGACGCGATTCACTATAGAGTTTCGATAGACGGCGATGAGTATCACTTGGAACTCTATCCGAATCATCGGCTTGTCGGTCCCGGTGCCGTTGTCGAGGATAGAACAACGCCCTCGCTAAATACTTCACGAACCGCGAGAGATTACGATTTTCTGGATGGCACGAAATTCCAAAAGTTACGCGATACCCAGTGCCATTATCACGGACGTGTTCGCGATCATCGTGATGTCAGCGCTCTATCAACTTGCTACGGTCTCGTCAGTATTAAATTTCACGGGATATTTTTCTTTTATCACCCACGAAACACGTTATAGTAAATTAATTAATTTAAACATAACATTGACATTAAAAACGCGAATTGTCCTTAATCTTGGTGAAAACAAAGCTTCCTCTACGAGCAAGAGGGTTTTTAAATGTGGTTTTTCGTTTTTTTTATCGTGGTTTTTTTTATCTTGCCTTGACCAAATTTATTCACAACTCAAAAATGAAAATCTGCGGAAGACATTCCAACAAATATTTAAAATGTTATTAATTTTTAGCTTACACTTACTGTGTATGATAAAACTTTGCATTTTCACAGGCAGGCTACATAAGAACGAAACGTTCGCTCTACATGATCGAGCCAATTGCGAATCACGATTTTAACATCAATGCGAAACATCCCCACATTGTTTATCGTCGTGATCGGGATAATTTAGATACAAAATCCTCATGCCACCCTCTTTGCAACACAACGGGCAATCTAACGAGAAGCATTGCCAAGATTTCACGAGAATTGTCGAAGCGTAATCCACAGAAAATTGAGAATCGTGCATACACGATTGAATTGCTCGCTGTACTTGACAAATCGTTGCTCGACTATCATCGAGGTCTCGACGTCGAAAATTACGTGCTCACACTTTTCAACATGGTTAATTGTCAAGAATATAAAATTATATTGTTTTTTTTTTTTTTTTTCATACACCACTATCGTTATTATTATTAATGTGAATTAAGGGGAGATTTCTATGATTTTATAAAAACTCTCAAGCCCATTCCCATTATTATTGATCATTCAGTGAGACTTATTTTCTATCTCTAAAAAGTGAGAAAAAACAAAACCAAAAAATTGTTTAGCGACCAAAACGGTTACACGTAAATTAGATACGAACACTAAAAACCCTTCCCCTCCCATAATTTTTATCACAGAGGACCGACGTTCTTTTTTCCTGTACGATAAATGGTACTCTTTGTAGAAGAGCTTTATAGATTTAGAAAATATTATTTTTTCATCAAGAAATTTTATTAATTTACAGTAAAATAATTCGCTGATGCAAAAAAAAACTCATAGCATTCTCCCTTTAATATTAATTGATATTAATTTAATGGCATTAGTGGACAAAAAAAATTCTTTTCGTCATTATTATTAAACTAATATATTTTTAAATAAAATTCAAGGCTGCCGGTCTATTTCAAGACGTGAGCCTCGGAGTCGAGATGGAGCTAGTTATAGTTAGGATCATAAGACTAGAAGTTGAAGAGGATGAGGTACGTAATATATTATCAATATAAAACCGTTGGATACTACGCTGAAAAGGATAAAGATGGGTGGAAGGGAGAAGGGGAAGGGGGGGAATAAGCTCTCGGTAAATTAGCTCGAGAAAGGATATTGCTAGTTCGCCATATATGTACATATATAGTTACATCCCTCTCCGAATTCTCGTAACGTAGAACGGTTAAGCCTCTTACGATGTTCGATATCAACCACCTGATGAGAGGCTATTCAAGTTCAATATCCGATAACACTTGACCCCGTACTATAACGTTGATTTAATAACACGTATTATTGATTTGAAATATTTGCCCCGATCTGTTTCAGATGAATTTGTCAATTAACAAAGACATCGACGGAACGATGAAGTACTTTCAAGAGTGGCAGAAAAAAATGAATCCCGGCGACGATTCGCATCCCAATCATCATGATTGCGCTATTTTAATCACCAAGTATGAAAAAAAAACCGAAAATTATGTCGAAAAAAATAAGAATATATATACACAGGTTGTCCCAAAACTAGCACGCAAACTGAGGAAAATCGTCTCTTTTGATTTATCGTAACCGAATGAAAGTCCAAATGCCCACCAAATCTTAAAGTGGTCAGAAATACAAATGAAAACAGTGAGATAACAAGAATAGTGATATTTTGAAAAATCAAAAAAGATGATTTTTTGGACAATCGCTATTCTTGTTATCTCGTTGTTTTCGTTTGTATTTCTGTCACTTTAGGTGATAATCGATCATTTTTATTTATTTAAAACATTTCTCGGAATTAAAAATGAATAAAATTTATTTGGCCACGGTACAAATAACGTATCGGACTAATACATTTTATTGCATTCCAATAACGTTTTGATAAACTCCGATAAAATGTATTTTTTCCAAAGAACGTAATTTTCTTTAAATCCGTGATTATTGCAAATGTATATTTTTAACTTCTTTCCATTTTATCTGTTTCCTTCACTTCATGATCATTGTAAAAATTGGTTTTTTCAGTTTTTTTTTCTTAAATTAACAATTTCACCAGGATAGATATTTGCATCACGCAACTTCTTTGCGGTTTCACGGGAATGTCAACGATTGCCGGAACTTGTGATCCCCTCAAAGGTGCCGCCGTTGTTAAGGACAACGGTTTGCAAACGGGATATGAGATAACTCATCATCTGGGACACACGTATTACATTTTAATCGAATATTTTTCAATTTTTTTATTTTTTTACTAATATCTCTAATTAATTTTCGTAATATCTCGAAAATACTGAATTTTTTTTTTGTCGTTTTGATTTTAGAATCGGTATGTCGCACGATGCGACGGACGAGAACGGTTGTCCCGGTATAATTTATCATCAGGGTGGTTACGTGGAAACTACAGTAATGTATCCAGGATATCATTACGTCACGAAAAGATGGTCCAAATGTTCGCAGAGTTACGTCAAGCTCTTCATCGAGTAATGTGTCTTTAATATATAGCGTAATTGCTACTTTTTTAAATTAAAACGACAAAAAGAAAACTTGACGAAAAAATCGATTTGTCTGAAACGAAGAAATTTTTTGACAAACATTTATTTCAACAGAGGAATTTAACTAAAAATATTGGAATCAAACGAAATTTACTATATTAATAATTTACTCATTTTTAATATGATCAATCTGTCCCAAATCAAATGATTTTCTTTAAATCAAATTAAAACGTCATTATTGATTTAATCTTCGATTTTTCAACATTTTTTTGTCTACCATCAATTTTTATTTTATTCGTTAATTTGAGTCAAATAAATCGATTATATGCAATGGGGTGTTTCCATGTTGATCAAACATTGACGAAAATTCTTTCGATCGAGGTGAAATCACTTTGACAAACCACCCATACGCGTGTTGTCGTGTTTTAACAAAAATCGACGATTGATTGACTCGTGGAACGAAACAGAGCGGGTCTGGCGAGTTGCTTGCAGGACGAGGCACAGGATCATCATTTTGGATCGACCGAAATGTTACCCGGTGTTATGTACAGCGGTGACGATCAGTGCCGTTTTCGTTATCGCGAGGACGCTCGTCAATGTGATTTGGGTATTGTGAGTTAATTTTTCTTTTTTTTTTTCATTCAATCTCTCTTCTGTGCCGTACCAAATTATACAAATTTTAATATTTTTATCGGTATTCTGATTACTCGGCAGAAGATTTTTTTTTACTGTTTCGAATTTCAATCCTCGTACCCAGCAAATTATTTCGTGATTTTAGTCAATTTTTTAACGGTAAAAGAAAATTTCTTAAAATTGAACGAAAAAATCGAACGCGTGAAATATATTTTTTTCGTTTTTCTCCAACATTCATTAAAATTTCTCCTCTCGACAATACGTGTAAACAATGAAATGGATAATTTTTTTTTGTGTTCGTTAAATTTTTTTCGGATATCTCTGCGTACTAATTGATTTTATACGCGAAAAACAATACCGCACTCGGGATAACGAGTTTTGGAGTTTTCGTTACGTAAAATCTCTTCGTTGCTGGTGCAACACACATTTTTTTTTTCCCCCGAAACATTAGAATTTTTTTATTCGACGAAATATCAGTAGAAGTTTCTTCGTTCGATTTGGTTTTCCAGCATTTTTTTTTTTTTCATTTTTCAATTATGACATTCTTAATACTACAAAATGATAACCGTCAACTCGCACCATCTGTGTCTCGAAGCGGCAAGCCTCTAGACCGCGCAAACACACGCTCTGCTTTATCCGCGTATGTTGCAAAGAGAAAGGCCGCGAGAAAAAAATCTGCAGGACATTAGTATCTTCGTGCCTCGAACGATTTTACAAATTTCACGATATACCATGTATCGTTGTTCCAAACGACTGAAATGTGGTTTTAAACGATTTTTCAGACGTGCGATACGCTGAAGTGCGCGATACCGGGATTGGGTTGTGTTTCCGGCAAAAAACCACCCGCTGAGGGCACGACATGCGGCGAAAAAAGGGTAAATTGTTATTCCATCGATTTAATAATGAGTAATTACTATTTTGTTAAATAAGCAATTTATTATTAATGCTTTTACTATCTAATTGGCCATACGGAGGAATTGACCGAATAATATTTCGCGATCGTAAAAAAAATCGCAGAAGATCGAACAACAAAATCAATTGAATTTTTTATGAAGATAGTAATTTTCTTTATAAGGATGCTCCTAAACGAAAAAATGACTTAATTCAATTTTATATTTATTCACTGGTAAAACAAAACAATTGCCACGAATCCGAACGGAAATTGATATGATTTCAATGATTCGAAAGAAAAATTTATCGTAAAATGCCGAAAATCATATGGAGGTTTTTTTTCTCTTTTCAATTCCTCCGTTCGGAACTGCCAATCAATATTACCGTTTATCGTATCTATCTATTTCACTGCGGCAACCTGGGCGAAGCTGCAGCGCTCGAGGATGAGACAAAGAATACAGTGATTGGCGACTAAAGTAAAAGAGAAAAAACAATTATTGTCATACACGTGTCTCATTCTATCCAAGGCAATTACAACTGCCCTGACTGCCAATCACTGTGACTTTGTCGATAAATGTCTACCGGTTATACGGTTGAGTTACGTGCCTACTCCGACACAGAGTGCAGAACGAGTATTGGACGGTTGACGTTTCAAGTTATATATGCATGTATCCCGTCCCCCCGGCCCCATCGTAGTTGCGTGCATTCCCCGAATAGGCAATCGCTAATTGCCACCGGGGACTCGGAGCAACACCGAAACGCTTCGTACCACGTTCGTGTCTATCGACGTTTCGTTGTAAATTTCATACCAGTAATTGGCAGTCTCTTCACGGGCGAATTGTATCCGAATCGATGGAGAAAAACAGCTGTGGCCAATCACTGTATTATTTTTCTTCGGCAACATAAGCAAACATAACATATTCATACACGAGGTTTTCTAGGCCAAATCATCCTGCTACTCCTCCGCAATCTCTCGGATTTGTTCCACCATTTTTTTATATCATTCATAAAACTCTACGGCGCCCTATTTTTTTTTTGCAGATTTTTTTTCGCTAAGCACTTTACAGTAAATATTTTTTGAAAACATTTCAAATTAAGTGAAAAAAGTGGCCGTTACTTGGAAGTTTAAACATTTTTTTTTTTTATGTTGGTGAAGATGTCAACATTTTGGAATTTAAAAAACCGAAAATGATATATTTACTTTTTTCCCCACTTTTGTACGATCTTTGCGATTTTTATAACCGATTGACACACCTCTTAGAATTTTTTTGTCAAGCGGCACATGAGGTCCATTATTACATCTGAGCGGATGAATTTTTATTGCTGGACATAAGGAGAAAAACAAATTTATTTTTGAAATATCCTTGCGCGTGTATGGTATATTGCCTGTTCGTATGCGTATATTCATTTTACGCGAGCCCACCCCCAACGAACGTTTATATCCAACGATCTATATTTCTTCAAGTTGTCCCCGTGAATCACTATAGGAAACACGTAATTACGCAGTGCCAAGTGCGTACTCTACTATGCCATTGATCGCGGTACAGCAACGAAAGAGAGAGAGAGAGAGAGAGAGAGAGAGAGAGAGAGAAAGAAAGAGAGATTAGATTAGAGGCGACGAATTATACTGTATCATTTACTATAGCTATTTGCTCCCTTGAGCAATTTCTATACTAAAGGGGGGGCTCTACGATTAAAAGTATGAGAAAAGTATGTGATTTTCGTAATTTGTAAAAAAAATCTTCTCGCCAATCCGAAACGAAAGATTGTTCGAAATGCTTTTTTGATCATGAAAAAAAAAATCCGATTTCTATATAAAAAATTGTAAGAGGAGTTCGATTATAATAATATTGATTTTTTTTTTTTTCAAGTTCCGTATTCATTATTGATGAACTTTTTTTCTCTTATTAGCTGAATAAAAAAAAATAATCACTGACGTAATTCATGTAGAAATTGATAAAAAATCGATTGGTTTTTAAATTCATATTTTAGTGGTGTTATCAAATGAAGTGCCTAATGATCGGTGAACGTCCATCGGCCATTGACGGTGGTTGGAATTCTTGGACCCCTTGGAGCCATTGCTCGAGAACTTGCGGTTCGGGGGTTGCATTCTCCGAGAGAAAGTGCAATCATCCACCGCCCTCTAAAGGTGGTGACTACTGCAAGGGTGAATGGAAACGACACAAGATATGCGCAACTGATGTTCGTTTTTTTTTTTTTCGTTATCTCAACTAATCTCTTCGTTTGTGCAACAAAATCGACGTTATCTCATTTTGTTTTTTTCTACGCGACATTCACAGCCGTGCGAAATCGGAGCACCATCATTTCGCGACGTGCAATGCTCGGAATTTAACGACTGGACGTTTCCGGAGGATGGAAAAGTTCATCAGTGGATTGGTTACAATTTGCCCGAGAGTAAGTGCGTTTATTAATAAGAGGATTCAATTCAGCGATTAAAAATTATTCCTAATGAATTTACTTGAAATGAAACAATGGGGAACAATCGGATTATTCTTTACAGTGAAGCAACGTTGAATTTGGAAAGTTGATGGATGTTTTTATGATGTAATTGGAATTTAATTTTGGCTGTTTTTTTTACCAACGAAATGATAGCAAATTTTTTTAATTTAAACATTCGTCCCTCTAGATCCTACTGTTAGGTCAAAATAAAAAATAAAAACTGCTCTTCCTCCGTTTGCCTGAAACAGATTTAAAGGCTTCGGAGAATCCCTGCGTTCTCTACTGTCTCAGTGAGACAAAACTCTTGACGTCGTTGAAGCCAAAAGTCGTGGACGGTACAACGTGTTATCGTGGTATAAGGGACATTTGCGTGGGTGGAATATGTCGGGAGATACCGTGCGATCTCGACATGGAGTCCGACGCGATTGAGGACATGTGCGGAGTTTGCCGTGGTGACAGTACGTCGTGCGTCTTGAAAGAAGGTGTCTTGAATATCGAGGAGCAACAGAGTGCGTTATGAAGATTTAAAATAACGATTAATATAAGAAAGAAATAACAAAAATAATTGTTGAACTCTTTTTTTATGATTAATGAAAGTAGAAAAAAATTCTTCGTTCCTTGCAGAATTGAAAAAAGTTATAGACGTGCCCGTTGGAGCAAAGAATATCAGGGTCGAAGAATCCGAACCCACCAGATCGAGAATCGTAGTTCGAAGCAAAAACACAAAGAACATTCTTATCGATGGGTTAATTATTGTTTCTATCGACGGAATTATGATTAATCGTGATAAATATTAAATTTTACCATTTACTATTTTTAATGCACTTTAGAAATCGTTTGGGAATGTTTGACGTGCCAGGATCGAAAGCTTGGTTAGGAATGATTCGAGCCAAGCAGGAAGCTCTTAATATACCGGGACCCGTGACCGAAGACTTGGTCGTACTGGTACGGTAAAAAAAAACCAATCACGAGATAAATTTTTAACGAAAATTGATTGATCTTACCAATTATTATTATGTTCAAAACAAAAAATTGTATGTAGATGACGATACGAATTTTATGTTCAACATTATTGAACTTCTAAGTGATTTTTTATGCATTTTTTAAAACTAAGACTTTAAATTTGTATATTTTATGAAAAAAATCGATTATTTTAACAATTGTCAATTATATCAGGTTTATCCCCGAGAGGACGTGACACTGAAATATTCTCTGGGTCTGAAGCCCGATGGACCGAGAAAACCATTATTCGAGTGGGATTTTATCCAGTGGTCACGTTGCACCGCACCTTGCGGACCGGGTGAGGAGGTCGCTAAGCCATGTTGCATCGAGAAGATTGGCGGTCAGGTTGACGATAAATTTTGCAAAAATATTACAAAACCGGAAGTGAAAGTTCGACCGTGCAATCAGGCACCGTGCGTACCCAGGTACACCATATATATATACGTTTTATTATTGCCAATCAACTTCCCACTTGTTCTGTCCATATTCAATCAAGCATAATTGAAATTGCTAATGTCATAATGTCTTTATCATCAATCATCATCAGTCTTGAGAATCATATACAGTGGGTCAAAAAAGTATTCATACACCTTGTTTTTTTGCGATAACTTTATAGACATAAGCGATACGCAAAGAAAGCCAATTTTATTTAATAGTACATCAGGTACAGAGATAAACTGCAAATGGAGAATTTTTTCCCAGAAATAATAGAAGAATTATGCAAAAAAAACGAAAATTTTCGGGCCAAAAAAGTATTTGTACACTTACGATTGAGCTGCTAAATCTCGATATTCACTCACGGACGGTCTGACCTCTGTGTACAATGTAAACGAGTCTTCGTTTACACAATGGTTTTGACCTATTTCATGCGGTAGTAGATCTTCAAGCTCTGAACAGACATGATGGTAGAGAAAAGCGAAATATCAATATCCATGCGAGATAGAGTGATTTTTCTTCGGAAACGTGGTGAAAGTTATCGAAAAATTAGTAAAGAACTAAATCTAAGTTTCACAACAGTGCAATATATATAAAAAAAAAAACGAAAGAACAAACAGCACAGAAAATAAGCCACGAACCGGTCGACCGATAATACTAACGGTACGCGAGCGTCGGACTATTGTTACAGAGGCTACAAAAAAACCGTTCACAAGTGCTCGCAGTTTAGCGAATGATGTCGCGTCAACATCGGGGAAGAGCGTGTGTCCCCGGACTATTCGAAACGTTTTGCATTCTGCCTAAATATACGGCGGAACTGCTCGCAAAAAACCATTAATTAATAATATAAATCGGGAAAAACGTTTAGGTTTCGCAAAAACCTACGTAAAAAAATCTATAGAATTTTGGAAACGTGTCGTATTCTCGGATGAATCGAAGTTTAACATCTTCGGGTCCGATGGAAAAAAATTCGTCTGGCGGAAACCAAATACCGAGCTCCAGCGGAAAAATTTAATACCGACTGTAAAGCACGGCGGAGGAAGCGTCATGGTTTGGGGCTGTATGGGATATTATGGCGTTGGTAATCTGGCTTTTATAGATGGTACAACGAATGCCCGGAAGTATATCGACGTGTTGCGCAGCAATTTGAAAGCGAGTGTAGATAAAATGGGCCTGGATGAAAATTTCTACTTCCAACAAGATAACGACCCGAAACATACTGCCATGAAAACGAGGGAATGGTTACTCGATAATGTCCGCAAACAATTGATTACACCACCACAATCTTCGGACATCAATCCTATTGAAAATGTATGGCACTTGGTGGATGTAGAAATTAGAAAAAGAAAAATAACAAACAAATCCGATCTCCAAAGAGTGCTTTTAGAAGAATGGACGAAAATAGCAAAAGAAACAACGCAAAAGCTAGTAGAATCTATGCCTAAGAGACTCGAGGCGATAATTGAAGCAAAAGGGATGCACACCAAATATTAGTTATAATTAACAACTATGACGATGTAGGCTTTCGCTATAATCGTAAGTGTATGAATACTTTTTTTGCCCGAAAATTTTCGTTTTTTTGGCATAATTCTTCGATTATTCCTTGGAAAAAATTCTCCATTTGCAGTTTATCTCTGCACCTGATGTACTATTAAATAAAATTGGCTTTTTTTGCGTATCGCTTATGTCTATAAAGTTATCGCAAAAAACAAGATGTATGAATACTTTCTTGACCCACTGTATGACCTCAGTAAAAGTCTCATGGTTTTCGAGAAAAATCGTCTTTTTTTATCTTTCACAAAATGAAAAAAAAAAGCATGACAAATTATCTCGCATAACATTTGAAACGTTATTAGCCATTTTTATTTTGTTTCAAAGATGGATGATCGGTGATTGGCAAGGTTGCGTGCCGTGCACGGAAAACTGCAAGAAATTTCGTGCGGTAAAGTGTATACGTCCGGTTGGCCACGGCGAGCAGGAAGCGGACGTGATAGCCGACGGCTATTGCCAAGGCCCAAAGCCAAAGGAATTCGCGATCGAGGCTTGTCGCGAGAGACGCGAGCCTTCGTTAGAGTCTCGCGATTCGCGCGAGAACGAGATTGAGGTCGCGGAGAAACTCGATAAAAGTGATATCGACATTGGAACGAGTAAAGCGTTATCGAGGCCTTTAACGAAACGTTCGGGAGAGAGGAATAACGAAATTATGACGAAGAGACGAGTTATGAAAATGACAAAAGAACGTGACGATACATTGTCGAATGACGAGGAAATTTCACGTCAGCGAATGCAGCGTAGAATGAGAAATAAGAACGATTATAACGACGTCAATGGAGAATATTTTAGGAGAAATAATAATCCGAGATACGACGATAGGAAATCAAATTTTGCGATTAAAAAAAGAACTGGACAAAATTGTGAAGAACCTAGCGGTATCGTTAGTCTGAAGAAAGGTCAAGTGATGATCGACAAGGAGGACATAAAGAATCTCACGCTTACCATTATTCTCGAACGTAACGACGACAACGCTATCATTAATTTTCCAAAGGACTTTCAGCCTCAACCGCCGGAAAACGGTACGGAATTTATTTTAACCGGAATCGACGCCGTTAAGTACATTCAGAGGATACAAGAAGAAGCTAAAACGAGCACGGAATTGCCGCTACTTTGACCGATAATCAATCGGCAAAAATATTTGTTATTCCCGCAGAAAAACATCGTTCCGTGTTCTTCATGTATCGTTAATAAAAGTTTTTCTAATCTCGATAAAAAAGAAACTCGTCCTTTTTATTCGCAATTACACCAGAGCCCAATGAACAAATGCTGCGAGAATCTTCGAGAGAAAACAGCTTGATTTTCCACGTGATCAACTAATACGAAAACTTCGATTCTTTCGTTCGTTATTAGAAGCTACTGATCTTACGACCACTTGACTTTCGGTACCAGATTTTGATTCTTCGGTGCTGGTGGAAGCTTTGCTACTGCGAATTTAATCCTGGCTAATTGTGATGATCGACAAGAAGGACAAAAAGAATCTCACGCTTGCCATTATTCTTGAACGTAACGATATAAGAGTGTATGTTTTATTACAGAAACAAAAAAATAAAGTATTGTCGATTGACAGAAACTGTAAGAGCGATTTCAGGTTTGAATAACTAGCTAAGGAAAATAAGTAAAAATAAACACATAAACATATATCGATATATCGTTCAATAAAATAACCGAATTCAAATATTCTTGTTTTCACAAGATACTTCCTCCTTCACCGTCACATTGCGTTACTCGTCTTTGGGTATATCTCACGTATTCTCGATAAACCGTATTTCATGCACATAATACAAGACAGTCATACGAATCACAGCTCACTTATAAAATCATACAAAACATAATATCCTCTTTCTTTTCTTATTGCTCGGTGCCAATTGGTTACGAGTTACTTTATTAAGTTTTGCGATGAGTCACGATGGCTCCTTTCTCCCTGGAGTTGGAAATCTTCGCACCATGGACTTCTCGACAGTCCTTCGGGATCCACGATAAAGGATGTGTAATTCCCGTATCGTCGTTATTGTAGACGGAGTAAATCGCACGACGGTGTTTTCGGACTGGATAATCGAGACGGCTCATCAAACTCGATAGGTGTCGTTCGCTCGGCGTTCCAGGGAGAAAGAGAGCGAGAAACTCCCAATATCAGCGAAACCCGTGATCGCCCCCACTATCATTACACTCGTGTCACTCGTACCACAATAATAATTGTTCACTTTTCTCTCGCGCGAACTTTGAAAATACATCGAACTCTCACAACGACGACAACGCTATCATTAATTTTCCAAAGGACTTTCAGCCTCAACTGCCGGAAAACGGTACGGAATTAATTTTAACCGGAATCGACGCCGTTAAGGGATAACACCACTGTGACCCCCTGTTTTTTTTCACATTTTTCAAGAATTTTTTTTTGTGGGAAAAAAAAGAGATATTCGAAAAATTTTTTGGGATTTGTACCTTGTTTATTAATGTATCAAAAAACATTTTTTTCACATTTTTCACGCCGCATGGTGGCGCTGGGGAAGCTCTCGCGTCAGGTGCTGTCATCTCCGCAGTGGTTCGCGACACGCAGCAGAACTCTCTTCAACGTCGATCTGAAAAAAAATACCGAGTGTTTTCGTTAATAATATGATATTTTGAAGAGAAGTACATAGGATTTTTTCGATATCTCAATAATTATAAAAGTTATAGCCTATTTTCGACGAGAAATTTTGCTCAAAAATCATTCTTTAATTTCAAAGGCGTGCCTATTTTTTTTAAATAATACTTTTCCAAATCCCTATGTACTTCTCTTCAAAATATCATATTATTAACGAAAACACTCGGTATTTTTTTTCAGATTGACGTTGAAGAGAGTTCTGTTGCGTGCCGCGAACCACTGCGGACATGACAGCACCTGACGCAAGAGCTTCCCCAGCGCCACCATGCGGTGTGAAAAATGTGAAAAAAATGTTTTTTGATACATTAATAAACAAGGAACAAAACCCAAAAAAATTTTTCGAATTTCTCTTTTTTTTCCGACAAAAAAAAATTCTTGAAAAATGTGAAAAAAACAGGGGGTCACAGTGGTGTTATCCCATAAGTACATTCAAAGGATACAAGAAGAAGCTAAAACTTGCACGGAATTACCGCTACTTTGACCGATAATCAATCGGCAAAAATATTTGTTATTCCTACAGAAAAACATCGTTCTTCATGTACCGTTAATAAAAGTTTTTCTAAACTCGATAGAAAAGAAACTCGGCCTTTTTATTCGCAATTACATCAGAGTCCAATGAATAAATGCTGCGAAAATCTTCGAGAGAAAACAGCTTGATTTTCCACGTGTTCAACTAATACGAAAACTTCGATTCTTTCGTTCGTTATTAGAAGCTACTGATCTTACGACTACTTGACTTTCGGTAGCAGATTTTGATTCCTCGCTGTTTGTGGAAGCTTCGGTAGTGCCAGTGTCATCCTGGCTAATCGTGCTAGTACTATTACCGACGAGTATATTAACAGCATCGGCGCCATGAAAAACCTTCGTCTGGTTCGTGTCAATACCAATGGGAATGATGTCGCCGCCTTCCTGAAAAGCAATGTCCGAAACATTGGCTTTGACAAACTCGCCTACGAGCGGTGCTTCGTAAATGACAATGTCATTCGGTGGTACGACATCTTTGATTATCGAGCCGGGTTTTGGTGTTGTGAATTTTTTGTTTGGATCGATTTGTTGCGAAATTTCTTGATTATTCGCCGCGACAGGCGTTTCGGGATTTCTCCCGCTCGAAACTAAATTCGTTTTGTTATTCGTAATCGCTGCGCAAGTTCTCTTGTCCTTTTCGTCCCTATTCTCGTTTCCTATAATCACCCAATCGCGCAATATATTCCTAAAATCATCGGAAACATCGCGTTTCAATGATTTACTGGAAATCTCGCCGACCGACTGACGTCGTGTTTTCTCGAGATAACGAGCGAGACCGAGATCAAAGAAATTATCGATCATACGTCGTTGTTCTCGCAACGAACGTTCGGCCCCTTGACCATCCGCGATTGGCTCTTCGTTATCGATGCAATCTTCGCTTCTCTTTGGACATGTCTTTTTACAAGGTCGCGTACCAACACATTTTTCCTTTTGCTTCGGGACACGACCCCGACAAGCCGATAAAGCAGCTTGCACGTCGTCACCACCGGGTTTAGCCGATGGTTTTATACACTGAACTTTACGATGCTTCTCGCCGGTCTTACGATCGCAAGCGCTACACCTGCTCCAACCGCTGACTCGCCATCTGTCAATGGGCGATATAGACGAGAAGAGAATTGAGGCGTTAATTTCAGTCAGTGTTGCGTCGCTTCGCAAAGTAATTATTTTATTCTTTTTTGTTTTATTCTCTTGACAGGAGACTCCAGGATCGTTGGCAGCTTGCCGAAAGTCGATCGCATGGAAAATCATAAACGTGGAATTGTTGGAAATGTTGCCGACGATCGTGCAAACAATTACTCAGATCAATGGCCAAAGAATTGTAAGAAATGTAGCATTTTCAAAATAAAATGAATATACTCAAAATCAGTACTTCTCTAACGGTTTTAAACGTATTGATATGAATTTTTTTTCTACATCACCGGAAACAAATGTCAAACAATCTCTCATTTGGGATTTTCGATACGATTTATTTCCGCAAGATGAAAAATTAATCCACAGTTTTTTCCTACTTTTGATCGCGGAGTCCCCCGTGCTTCCCTTAAGGGGCGAAATAGGGTTAGGACAGCGTTTTCTCAATGATGTTCATGAATTTTTTTATAGTATAAAAAATGAATATAATTTATTGAAACTTTGAGAATATTTTATAGATATATGAGGGGGTGATTCGGTGCTTGTTGTGGTACGAAAAGACGGATTTATTATAAGAGTAATGCACAGTATTTATTCATAACCAATTACAAAATTAATTAGTAAAAATTAGTTGGCGCGGTGAATGAGTTTGTGACTTGACAGAGAGTCGGTTGAGTTGTTGTCGCGGCGCTTGTTCGTTAGGAACTCCCCCGTCAACAAGAGGATTCCTGGTGGTCTGCTTGTTGACGGAGAGAACATATCGAAGAGAGGGTAGGAAAGTTTTTACGAGAAACCAAAGGTTTAGAAAATGCAAGAGTGTATGTGGGCCCTTTTGGTCGCCAGAAGAGACTCCCCGTAAAACAGCCTCGTCTCGGGAGAGACTCGACTGGGACCCGTATAGTTTTATGACAGGGAAAACTGAGAGATGGTTGTTCTATTTTGTAGACGAAGGAATGAAAGGAGTCAAAGAAATAAATGCGTAAGAAAGAATCGAGTCCTTACAAAGAAATGACTGTATAGAAGAAAATGCATTTTGAAACTAAAATGAAATGAAATAAAATAAATGCGTATTAATACGCGACCAGAGAGTGGTGGCGACGCCGTCACCACATATATTTAAGTATATACTATAAAATATTAGCGACCCCATATTGCAGGTCACAATCAGACTCAGCATTTTGCGTACATTCTGGAAGCCGCAATTTTCATCTGAAATCAAACGAGGTTGGAATCTACTTTTATTATATGTCTCTCTTCTATATGAACCTAAATGCTATCAAAAAAATAGAAAATTGAATTTTTTACAGGGGTCAAAACAAAAAAGCATGATTTTTTGCCATTTTTTACAACTTTATTTGCAAAAAAAAATTATTATAAATAATGATAATATTTCGATTTTAGGTTCATATAGATCGCAATACTATGAAGAAATTAACTGCCAATTTTCAAAACGATTGGTTGAAAACTTTTCAAACTAGCGTGTACGCAAGTTCAAAAAAAGTCGTTTACAGAAAAACGCGTTTGAAAATATAGTACCAAGAAAAACAAGCAGTATGGGGTCGCTAATATTTTATAGTATATACTTAAATATATGTATAAAAATTTTATAGTATATACTTAAATATGTGTATAAAATATTCTCAAAGTTTCAATAAATTATATTCATTTGTTATACTATAAAAAAATTCATGAAAATCATTGAGAAAATGCTGTCCTAACCCTATGTCCCCCCTTAATGGCTTATAACGAGTCGGAATTTTCATTTAAAATTTCGGGAAATTTAAAAAAAATCGATTTTTTGAACCGTCTAACCCTATTTCCCCCCTTAATGCAAAAAAAAATTGATTAAATATACTTTGCCGGGCAGGGTTTCTCGTTGCATATACGACTGTTGGGCTTGGGACGTGGAACACTCTGGCAAAAGCTCGGTGTCACTAAACCATTCTGTTCCTCGATGCACGATGGTTCGGAGATCTGGCAG
Organism: Oxytorus armatus; assembly: GCA_958009045.1. Classification (NCBI taxonomy): domain Eukaryota; kingdom Metazoa; phylum Arthropoda; class Insecta; order Hymenoptera; family Ichneumonidae; genus Oxytorus; species Oxytorus armatus. Next base: position 7,189,685 of record OY253746.1, on the reverse strand, counting down.
GAGAGATAAGGAGAAAATTGCATATTTACTTGTCTCTGGTATTTTAGTTATTTCGGAATTTGTAAAAAAAAATTCGATGCCTGAGACGCAAAGTTTATGTTGCGGTGATTAATTACGGATAACGATCGAACAACATTGTCACCGGGGGAGTTTCGTATTCACTTTGTCTCTGTGACTTTTCATTGACACGCGAAAATTGTAAAGCCAAAAGCACCCGGAGTTTTAGCGACGGTACTTTCACGTAATTTTATCGAAAATTTCATTATTTTATATTCGTTTCAGGCATCGAAAAGTAATATCATTGTAAAACGTGATATTTCATCTAACCGACGTGCCACCGCCGCATTTTGCTGTACATTCGCCCCATTCTGTAAAATCCCAGAGGTACTTTGGCTTGTAACCCGCAGTACCGGACGACTTAACGTAATACTTGTAGTGAACTCCGGGATTGCTCTGAGGATCGTAGAAAACGTACTGAGGGGAAAAGAATGTGATCGTTATTAGATACGAAACTGCTATGACGAGCGACTTGAATAATTTGGAGTTTCTGGCGAATGAGATTTAAACGAGTATTACGATAATGAAAACAAAAGTTACAATGAAATTGAGAGACGGGAATGGTGATAATTCTGCAAATGTTCATCGTTGACGATGTTAATAACGTTTAAGAGTGTTTAAGACACTAGATACGGAATTTTATTATAAAAACAAGTAGATCGTGAAAGGTGGAAATGTGATCGGCTTAAAACTCTGTTCTAGTGTCTTAATGGCCAGTTTAAAAGGACATTACATCGAAGTCCCGGATGGAAGGAATTCCCTCTTATATGTTTATATATCTTGCTCATTGATCGAATGCGCCATTACGATCATTGTGCAAGTGGCGAATGCTATCTGGCTTGAACGGGCGTGTGCGCCCGCGAGCACACCACCGATCGATTATTCCCACTCGCTCTGGGATAGACTGACCGGTCGGTATGTGATAAATTTAATCGCCAGGACGCAGTGCGTCGCACGCATTGCAAATTACAGTCTCTCACTCCACAATTCTCCAACTCTCTCTCTCTCTTTCTACTTCACACATATGCACATGCACTCAGCATCCAATTCCACTCGATACTCCGGCTATTGCTGCTGCCTCGTAGCGAGATTTTACATAAATTGTTCATTCACCGCGTCCATCGGTGGACAACGATGATAATAAGGGTAAAATTATTTTTTAACCTATATTTTCGCCCCATACGATAGTATTGCATTCGAATATTTTCATTTAGCACTAATTATTCGTAGAGAGTACGATTGTTCTTAGTAGATTATTTTGATAGTTTTTTTGGAACTTTACATTTCTCTTAGTTTTTGTTAAGGCCTTACATACGTCCAGCGGTACCGAAAACGTACCAAAAGAAAAACTGTTTTTAGGAGGGATAGAAATAGAAATTGATAAAAAAATTCTTACACATTGTTTATTACTGTGTTAAGTTTGTAAAAGAATTTATTTCAATTTTTTTTTTCCTAAAAATTACAACATGAAAAATCACATTTTTTGAAGCACTGTAAAAAAAAGATTGCTCCACGGTCGGCAGTATTTCTTCCTCAAATGTTGACGGATCTGCAAAATGTAAAGAAATTCTTGTAAAATAAGGTAGTAGTTATAGTCTGTCGAGCCGGATTTTTGAAATTCGAAAAATTAAACAATTTACGGTAATTTAAAAAAAAATGTTAAGTTTGTGTCAAAAAAGTCACACTTTAATTGTTTTTATAAAATTTTCTAATTATAATTTTAAAAATCCGGCTCGACAGACTATAGAAAAAACAATTCCGAATATAAAAAAAAAAAATCATCAAAAAATATTGAAAACCGTACGAGTTATCATGCCGACCGTGTCAGAAAAAGTAGTTTTGAGAAAAACGCGTTTGAAGTTTCAAGCGCGTTTCGCTCGAAGTCGCGCGCGGCTGGAGCAAGAACTTTATGAATTTTTTAAATTTATTTAGTTAACTTACGTCTAATCTCCCATTCCAGCTTCATATTGTACGCCTTCCTTGTCAGTAAAAAATTGTTGTTGTTTATTTTTTTCTAATCGACGAATTGTTCTCAACTCAACTCAGGTAGGCACGCGTCAGACCTTTGTCCTTTCGTCGGGCAGTCACATTATCTACAATCACTTTTGAACTATGGGGAATTTTTACAATCAGCCTACACAGAAATACGCCTAAGACTATAAGGAATAATAATCTGTAAACAAAAAAAAATCGATTTTTTGAAAATTCTCGACGTATGAAAGGCCTTAAGGGAAGGGTAGGGTTTTAAAATTATTTTTTTTGCATTTTGTTATTTTTTTTTCTGAATGAACAATATGTCGAGAATATTGTGTATAAATTTTAAGTCAATCGGAGTAAAACTAACGGAGTTGCAGCGTTTCAAACGACCGGCCGTGATACCTGATTTTCACGTATAGAAAACTTTAAATCGATTTTCCCGAAAACGTCATTTTTGAAGTTTGTGAACATTAGAACTCAAAATCTACTGAACCGATCCTTTTGAAAATTTAAACATTACTTTTTCACATAAATCAACAGGTAATCAGGAGGAGTTTGTTTTTTTTTTTCAATTTTTTCAATTTTTTAATCACAAATTAAACGCGATTTTTTGAGCTAAAATTGCGTTTTTCACTTCCAAGTGCTGCAAAAAATAGAAAAAAAAAAAAACTCTTCCTGATAACCTCGAGAAATACATCACCTTTAAAATGCATATCAATTTTTTTGTTTCATATGATCCGGTAACGAGTTATAATGTTCACCGCAAAACCACTTTTTTTCAAGGCACCTCTGGAGATTCAACGTCACCGGCTTATTTATCAATATTTTTCATTGAACATTTTTTCTGAGATACTTCAATAGTTGTACAATAATATGTAATTCTATTCAATAAAATTATATTACTCATGTCGCAGAAAAAAAATCATAAAAATATGCTTTTTTTTCGCCTTTAAAACCCTACCCCGCCGTTAAGGATGGGTGGCGGACTCCACAATCTTTTTCAAATCTTTTTCAAGCCGAAAAATAAGTCGTATCGAAAATCTCAAACGAGCAAATGTTGAAAATTTTTCACGATCATGTCTACAAATATTCAAAACGAAATCTAAAAAATTGTAGATCGCATTAGTTTCGAAATGAGATAAATATTTTAATAAATGAATTTCTCATGTAATTTTTAATATAACGATTTGAATATTTTTTCATATGACCAAAATAAAATTTCGAACCATTTCACGTTTGGTGTTGGAAACACTACTAAAAATTGAATTTCCCCTGTAATTTTTAATATAACGATCAGTATATTTTATCATACGACCAAAATAACTATTCGAACCATTTCACGTTCGGTGTTGAAAATAGTAGTTTTTTTTTCGTAAAATAAATGAATACGGGACAATTTTTTCCGATTCTCAATCGTGGAGCCTCCCCTTAATAACTCGACACATCATTATTTGTATTGTACGAGGTTTGGGCTTGCTGAAGCATTTTTTAAACTCACTAATGTAACCTGCGTAATTTTTGTATATAAAACAATCGTGCATATTACGATCAAATTGAAATCTGTTGGATATTAAAATATATCGGATAAAACTATCTTCAATAAATATATAAAACAACAGCATTGGTTGGATGTTCCAATAAGCGATAAAACAGGCGAATGATCAAAATAAAGACTTTTCATTAAGGTAGCAGTCTGGTAACTTAAGCCGATTTGTCTTTTTTGGAGGGCGTTTTTTTGTAGGAAAATAAAAATGAATCGTTTTGGATATTTAGGATGTTTTTATTTACATATTAAAGATACAACAAAACATTTTTTTGAAAAAATGTAATAGTTTATTATTATTATTATTATTATTATTGATCGAAGTTGTCACCTCGAAGTTGGCAGCCCGGGTCCTAACTTTTTTTCTACCGAACCGATTGCTTTCAAATTTTAACAGGCTACTCTACACACTTATAGCTCTCGTCGGAACCAACGAGAAATGTTTTCACCCCTAAATTTTTATTTTACAACCTCTGATTTGCTAAAGTCCTTTCATTTTAGCAAAGAAGGGGTTTTAAAATAAAAAGTTAGGGGTGAAAAAATTTCTCGGTGGTTCCGACGAGAACTATAAGTGTGTAGAGTAGCCTGTTAAAATTTGAAAGCAATCGGTTCGGTAGAAAAAAAGTTAGGACCCGGGCTGCCAACTTCGAGGTGCCAACTTCGATCAATAATAATAATAATAATAAGCTATTAAATTTGTTCAAAAAATTTTTTTTTTGTATCTTTAATATGTAAATAAAAACATCCTAAATATCCATAACGATTCATTTTTATTTTCCTACTAAAAAACGCCCTCCAAAAAAGACATGAAAATCGGCTCAAGTTATCAGACTACTATCTTAAATCATACTTTCGACATGAGTTTCGCGTTTATTGTTCAAAACGTAGATTAACGAACGTTAAACGTTTACGACAAGAGTATAGAAATACGGTTTATTGGGAGATGGGTAAAATGTCATTGAAATTATCGTGTCTACCGTTGGGTCACGTAACACGGTTGAACGAGTCCCGCGATGTGCATTCACGCTACGTCGATTTAGCGAATTATACCGTAGCAGCAAACGACAACGCGCGTAAATCGCGTATCGACGATACACCGACAATGATATCACGAGGCGATTTTCACGAGATAAATATTCCTATAATTTGCCTGACATTTCGATCGATATATAGGTCATTGAACAGATAAAAAAACAATATCGTTTTTTTTTTTCTTACTCACTTGGATCTCGATGTTTTCGCTCAACGGACCACGTATCGTTATTTCTTCTTTCTGCGGCTTGGGATGTGAATAGATAATTATCGCCCCGGCGCACTCGTAATCGCCGTCTCTCTCTTCGGCACTGGAAAAGAAAAGCGTCATATAAACGACGTTAAACAAGAAATAAATAATGATTAAAACAAAGTTAGATCATTGTTAATGATTTTTGTTTTTAACGCGTTATATAAGCTCAATTCCCTTACTTCCCGCCGTTCAGACAATACTTATTGCCCCTTTCGGTTTTCACGGCCAGCGTATTACCATCTTCTTTTTTCTCCGTCACGGAGATACTTCGAGCACCCTTCGGTATTGTTACGATTTTTTGATAATCTGATAGATAATATATGAAATTTTTTTTCCTGTATTATTTTCGTCCTTACAAATATGCTGATTTTTCACAAATTTTTCATTTACCACCGAGATTGATTTTCGTGTAATCACCCTCGACCGGCGAACATTGAGTACCGTCACCCTTGCATACACCGCACTTATCGTCGACCGCGTCAGAGTCAATTACCCAATCGCAGCCAACTTTCTGAAACGTTTTCAAAGAACGTCCACAAAAAATAAAGAGTTTTTCCATGTCATACTGACTTTGCCATTTTTAATTGTCGTTCCAAGTTAATTTTCGTTATTATACGTCTTTGAGTCTTAAGGGAGTTTGATGAAAATTCGGAAACTCACCCTGCAAGTACCAGAAATGCACATGTTGTTCGTTCCACCCTTGCACGGTGTCGCGTCCTTTGTCGTTGGCGCGAGTTTCATAAAAGTATTTTTCTCATTCATGCAATAGAGCGCGCACGGCTCAAGATCATCGCGCAAAAATGGCACCCATTTGTGCTGAGCGTTGTCGGTTGTAACTTTTTTTTTGTTAAATTCCGAGCATTGAACAACTCGATATGGGGCTTTTGTGGGATCGCAGGGCTTTAAAGAGAAAAATTACTAGGATACGAGGCGATACCAATGAGACAAGGCTGTTCGAACGCTTTTTTTTTTCTTCTTTTTCCATCGTTGATTCAAATGGTAGAGTCGGTGAATGAGAATTGTTCGAAAGAGAGTAATTTATGGGGTCTGGCCACGGTAGCGGGTATAAAATCATGTGGACATTTACCAATTTTTTTTTTCTATGAAAAAGTGATTTATTTATAAAACTAATTACACATCTATTTAGTATAAATATCAAGCTAATAAAAAATATTTTTTTTGTTATACAAAATGGCCGACTACTGCTATTTGCTTTTGGTATCTTTTTTTTTTTTTGAGACGCGCAACGTGACATTTGGCATCGACAATTTTTTACCTAGAATAAAAAAAAAAATTCTCGTTAATCTACATCAGAATACCTAGAAAGGTCAGTACGGAATTTATGATTAATTAAAAACTTTCAACATTATGAGTAGTTTTATACGAAATTCTTCAAATTGGAAATACACCTTTTAAGTTCAAATGTCTACAATGATCCAATAAAATAATTCCAATTTTTTTTGTTCTAGGCAAAAAAAAAACCAAAAAGCAAATAGCAATAGTCGGCCATTTTGTATAACAAAAAAACAAAAAACAAAATTTTTCTTTGCTTGATATATATACTAAATAGATGTGTAATTAGTTTTATAAATAAGTCAGTTTTTCATAGAAAAAAAATTGTTAAATGTGCACATGATTTTATACCCACTACCGTGGCCACTCCCCTTAAGAGGGGAAATAGGGTTAGACGGTTCAAAAAATCGATTTTTTTTTATTTCATAAATTGTTAGTAAAACTATTGAAAAATATGTTCCCAAAATTTTAAATGAAAATTCCGACTCGTTCTATCGTTATAAGCCATTAAAGTGAGTAGCTGTCCTTCAGGCCCCGAGCGCGCCACGTGTATAACCGAGCGGTCACTATTTTTTCAAACGCGTTTTTCTGAAAACGACTTTTGTTTGACTTGCGTACACGCTAGTTTGAAAAGATTTCAACCAATCGCTTTGAAAATTGGCAGTCACTTTCTTCATAGTATTGCGCTCTATATGAACCTAAAATCGGAATATTATCATTATTTAAAATAATTTTTTTTTTGCAAATAAAGTTGTAAAAAATGGCAAAAAATCGAGCTTTTTTGTTTTGACCCCTGTAAAAAATTCAATTTTCTACTTTTTTGATAGTATTTAGGTTCATATAGAAGAGAGACATATAATAAAAGTAAATTCCAACCTCGTTTGATTTTAAATGAAAATTGCGGCTTCCAGAATGTACGCAAAATGCTGAGTCTGATTGTGACCTGCAATATAGGGTCGCTAATATCCCCGGTGTTTTTCAAGAAAATTCTTCAAAAATTTTATAGTATATACTTAAATATATGTATAAAATATTCTCAAAGTTTCAATAAATTATATTCATTTTTTATACTATAAAAAAATTCATGAAAATCATTAAGCAAACGCTGTCCTAACCCTATTTCCCCCCTCAACATGATTTGATGATAAATTATGAATATCCATTGTGATTAAAAATTGTTCATGGATAATTTCATTAAAAAATCATTTTTTTCGTGATTCATCATTCGAACGTTTTACGTCATTGTTTACAATCATCATTAGAGATTGAGTGGAACCGTACTAATTAAGTAGGGAATTAATAGGAACATGCTTGCCTGTAATCAAACAAATGTCACTTTCCAAATGATAATTGTAAAATTTCATCGTAATATCGAAGAAGAAGAAAAAAGCCCGACTTGCGTCATCATCGAGAATCGATTGTAACATTTCACGGTAATGTAAATAAATGTCCTCATGGAAATTATAATAATCCGATAATTTATATAACTTGCTAATCTACCGTCGTGTTGCAAGTCGATAATTTCCTTCTCTCCCCGATGCAATATCTACCACCGTTAGACGGTATCGGTTTGTTGCATTCCCTCTCCGCGCTCCTGATACCAGCGCCGCATGTCCTCGAGCAACCGCTCATCGTTCCCCACGAGCCCCAACCACCGTTAACGGCAGCTGGACGTGAGCCCATATTCACGCATTTCATTCCGATACACCACTGTTTCAACGTCATCCCGATTTGAATGGGAAAAAAAATAAATATATTACATTCCCTAAAAACTAAAATATTGACGACAAAACATTGAACAACAATTGGGAAACCTTTTTTTCACCGCATTTCGTTCCATCGGCCGGCGGAGAACCTTTCGAGAAACAATTACTGCCATCCTTGCACCACAATTGTTTGCAATTACCTTCCTATTTAGAACGTTCGTAAAAAAAAAAAAAAAAGAAATAGAAATCAAGGCATAGAGCTTTCGGAAAGAGACCGCGTGGAAATAACGAACCTTGCCCTGATCACAAAATGTCGAGCCGGGTTTGGCAAAACCGCACTGAGCAGTAGCGTCGTACATGGCACCTGGCAACATGTTTGGATAACGAAATTTGTCAGGTGGATTTCGTGGATCGTCGTTCAAACACTCGCCAAGACCACTCCTACGGGAACGATTGCCAACGAAAATACGATCAATTTTCTAAAATCCTCACCCCAAAGAATTCTTTCTATTTTAGCAATTTTTTTTTTTTTTTTCATTACTCGAGAAACGAAGTGATGAATTTTCTACTGCAGGTCGACCATCTTATCGTGTGGAGGAACACTATTGGTGACATTATGAAGTAACTTTGGTCTTTTTTGTCCTGCGACGGGCATCCACTGGTTTCCGGCTCGTCGTGAGAACAGCCCATTCTTTGTAACGAATATTACGTCAGAACATTGTTCGAGCATTTTCGATCATTGAATTAATGAACTGTTAGTAATTATATTTTTTTTTTTTTCCCACGAAGTGTCGCTAAACCGGAGATATTACATTTCGGGAATTCATGAGCCAGGGAAAAACGTACACATGACCAACTTCATGGGCGACTACAATACCGAGCAAAAGACCCGAGTCCTCGTTGATACAAGCAGCTTTCGAAGGATCACAAGCTGCTGCTACGTACGCGAGACCCATTAGATCGCAGGACGAAGTTTCCGAGCATATGTCATATCTTGAGGAAATTTCGAACGTTTAATTGTTGAAAATTCGCGAAACGAGGGAAAAAAAAGGCGGATTAAACGGTGGGGAATTGTGTACCTTGTTATGAGGACAGCTATGTCATGATGATTGGGATGTTTGTGATCTTTGGGATTCATTTTTTCGGACCATTTGGCGAAACTGTCCAGAGTCTTCTCGGCTTGTGGACTTATGTACAAATCGATCTATAAGGGTTATTACAATCAAAGCTTTCTCGAACTTGGAATTAATTTCCGATTAATTCGGAATCAAGATAATGATTGTAAAATATTTTTGTAATGATTGTAAAATATTTGTCAATCATTCCTCTAATCGAGAGCCTGTCTTGTACTCGCTCGAGTTGCCCTACCTCTTTTTTTTCCATCTCAAGATAAGTTATTCGGACGACAACGACGTCAATTTGATTGCCGGAGCTCGAGTCGTGATAAAAATCCGACACCATGTTCATAATGGTCATAAGATATTTTTCGTAATCCGTGCCTTTGTGATAATCGAGAAATCGACGATCGCAGACCAGACCGATCTCGATAAAACGATGAATGCTGTGTGTGCCGGAGGATGGTTTATTACCGGCACGTTTCGATGGTCCAATAGACATTGAACTATCCACCGGTTGCACTTCAGCTCTTTCGAAAAGTCGCTGCTGTCTCTTGGCCAATTGTTCGGCCCACGCTGCCTCCCAGTTGTCTGTTGTCCGGCCTCGTCCCGAGTGTACGAACATAGAGGAAACAACAACGCGCGACGGACAAATGAGACAAACTTTGTGATGACCACACGGCGGAAGCTTTGTCGCTAGCATCAAAGCTTCGGATCATATTTGTGCTCTCTCCCTCGATCTCTAATTGAATCATGCAATTAGCTAACCACCGGTGCCACAGCGTCGTTTTGGAACTCCGCCAGCCGTATTACCGGTCTCGTCTTTCTCGTGAGGTGCTTCACGCCTGTACGCCATGTGCACATGTTGTCCGTCCGAGGCTGGCTCCGATTCGCTCAGCGGCTCTATGAAGTATCTTCCCTCGTTCGTTTGAACATATCCGGCCTTGACAAGCAATTTGTTCACATTAGAACAACAAAAAGTTGTCCTTTACAAGGACAGTGGAGAACTCCACGATTTAAAGTCGGTAACACCATGTTTTATTAATTTAACGTGGGAAAAAAAAATTTGTTATCGACAAACGCTAATGAGAGATTGTTCGAAATGCTTTCCTAGTCGTGTCAAAAAAATATTCAGATCGGTAGAAAAGAACAATTGCGAGACAAGTTTTATTTTTTAAACAACCGCTGGAATTTGAAACAAAATGCATTTGCTCCGAGATACTTTAGATTTGCATCTAATTATTTGTTTATGTGATCGTAAAAATATTTCCGACAAACGCTCGTTTGGAATTTACGGTGCGATTTATTTTTCTTTCGGCGAAAAGAAAAAGATTCGAGTGCAGGTGAGGCAATTCGTTCTCGAGATCGGAAAAAATCGACTTACCACACCGTCGCAGAGGGACAATGCCGCGCGGGAATTCGAATGTCCTCTTATCTGTCCTCGGTAGTGACATTGCTGATCGGATGCTCGACTAAAGCGCAATCCTTCGTTGAGACTTTTCTCGATGCCAGGACCACGTGTCTCTATCACCATGTCGGGTGAAATAAACTCGTGATAAGGAGTGAGTTCGACATGATGATCGACACCGTTAAACGGCAACATCAAATGAAGCTTGTCCGTCTCGCTGTCCGCCGATCTTTTGTTCCTCTCGCCGATCTCACGACGATCGTAGTATTTTGGTAGCTCGTAAGTGTTGAATCTTCCATTTTCGTTAACGTGACGTGGCACTAGGAGTTCGGGCTCGTGTACGTCGCGCGTATATCTACCAAAGACATTGAGAAAGGGAATTGCGCGAGTGGGAGAAATGGAATTTTATCCTCGTGGAAAATCCTTGAAAGGACCATCATCAGGCTCGCCAGACTCGAAATTTTGTTATTTTTGACGTTTCATTTTTTTTTTAACAACACGTTTGACTTAATATTAAGTTTTTTACGCTCATTCAAACTGTCTCAAAGTTCAGGCCTTTTAAATACGTTTCTAAATGCAAGAATGATTATGTTCGTTGGGTGATATGAAGAAAATCGTGAAAAACCACAGGATCAATTGATGTAATAATTAATTCTCTCAATTACTCAACAACTTCGGATTTTCGTCATTCAAACTTTTCCTCGAAAGATATTTATTATCTTTTGCACTGGATGCAACAATGAAATAATGAGTTCCTTAATAGTAATTAAAGATTCTCAACGCGTCGTGCCGTGTATTTTGTTAAGTAGGAAACTTTCTTCAGCTAAACTTGCGAATTCTCGTGCTTCTATGCCCGCCCGCTGCCGTCTCTGTCTTTTCTTACGACTGCAGGGTGGTACAGCGGAGCACGTTGTGTTTTAACTTTTGCGGTAAATTGTTTAGAGCGCGTTGGCGAGTGCTCGATGTAAATTTAATGAATGCCCGCTCTGTACTTTACAACTCCGCGTGGACGCGCGGTAGATGCATACCGGAAGTGAAGGAGAAGAAAAGTATAGATGCATCGGTATGCGAGTGTGCGCGGGTGTGTAAGGAGCGGACCCGCGAGAGAGTGGAAGTTTCAGCGTGTATTACTCCGGAGAGGAAACCCTCTTTGGGGAGTTTGCGTATATAGCTAGTTTCACGATCCCCTTTACTCGAGTAATATTCCCTGGCATATGCAGATGCAGTTCAGCCAGTCTTCTCCTCTCCTTTAATAGTGCACGAACAACGTAAATAACAACATTTTTAAAACGTATAAACCTCGGGTAGCGAGTTTATAGGAAAAAAAAAACAAAATCGAAACTAGCAAAAGTTTTCTCGTTACATCCACCAGCGAACTATCGTTTCCGCAAAACATACTCGAAGTTGTTTGGTTTCGAATGGATAAAACATGAAGTTATGAATGATAACGAAGAAACATTTTGAATAATTTTCGTATCGTTACGACCAAGAAGTTGAGATAAATATTTTTGTTGTTGTTGTTGTCACTATTATCAATGAGAAGAAGATTTCGAGAAGTTTGAAGATGAAAATTGCGAACCACGTCAAGAGTAAAGAACCGGAAGGATTAGGATAAAAAATGATGATTAATCAAGAAGAATTATTGTGCGGATCTTGAGCTTACCGACCGTGATACGCTTTACTCGGACTTTTAGCGTACGCGTCGAGTATACTCGCACATTTTACGATAGTCGCAAATAAACTGCAGATCAATAAATATACTAATTTGTCACGCATAACCTCAACGAGGAATTGACAAAATTGTGACTAAAATAATCGAGAAAACGAAGTAAACGTCAGATTGGCCGGGCTCGTTTAACTAACGATATTTCGAACAGTCGGTTTTTGTTTTTCCGTGGATCGATAGATATTTTTAAAAAATCGTAAAATCTAAACAACAATAATGCCAGCATTTTTTTTTAAATTCATCATTTTTACATTTACATTCACATTTTAGTCTGCACTAATTCAAAATATATTCCATTTAATTTCCAATAAAATTCAAACTGTAACGAAGACTTATCTAAAATGACTATCACAAAATTAGTACGCGAAAATCATTGTTCTTTCTTTTCATCGTTCCGGAATTTTATCTTCAAATGCTCGAACAATGTTTATCTTCATCACGATCTTTTCGCAACTTGACGGACGATTTACGAAAAAAAAAAAAGGTAAATTCCCTAGCAAAACTGTACATCGATGTATATTTTTAAAAACAAACACAACAAACATCTCTCGACAGTACACTTGTTGCACGTAATTCTATGGGCAATATAGCGCGTTCCCGGAATACAGAATGTCGACTGATTAAAGATGCAAGACAAAAAAAACAGAAAAAAAAAGATGAAAAACCCGAATTCTCCCGGCGGAGATTAAAGAGGAAAAGCATTAAGGGAGGAAATAGGGTTAGACGGTTCAAAAAATCGATTTGTTTTTATTTCATAAATTGTTAGTAAAACTATTGAAAAATATGTTCCCAAAATGACAATTCCGACTCGTTCTATTGTTATAAGCCATTAGGGGGGAAATAGAGTTAGGACAGCGTTTTCTCAGTAATTTTCATGAATTTTTTTATAGTATAAAAAATGAATATAATTTATTGAAACTTTGAGAATATTTTATACATATATTTAAGTATATACTATAAAATTTTTATACGTATATTTGAGTATATACTATAAAATATCAGCGACCCCATATTGCTTGTTTTTCTTGGTACTATTTTTTCAAACGCGTTTATCTGAAAACGACTTTCTTTGAACTTGCGTACACGCTAGTTTGAAAAGTTTTCAACCAATCGTTTTGAAAATTGGTAGTTACTTTCTTCATAGTATGGCGCTCTATATAAACCTAAAATCGGAATATTATCATTATTTAAAATAATTTTTTTTCTGCAAATAAAGTTGTAAAAAAAGGCAAAAAAACATGCTTTTTGTTTCGACTCGTGTAAAAAATTCAATTTTCGATTTTTTTGATAGCATTCAGGTTCATATAGAAGAGAGACAAATCATAAAAGTCAATTCAAATCTCGTTTGATTTCAGATGAAAATTGCGGCTTCCAGAATGTACGCAAAATGCTGAGTCTGATTGTGACCTGCAATATGGAGTCGCTAATATTTTATAGTATATACTTAAATATATGTATACAAATTTTATAGTATATACTTAAATATATGTATAAAATATTCTCAAAGTTTCAATAAATTATATTCATTTTTTCTACTATAAAAAAATTCATGAAAATCATTGAGAAAACGCTGTCCTAACCCTATTTGCCCCCTTAAACATCCCTGGCCGAGAGACGAACGAGGAGTGGATGAAGAGAAGTCGTTTGTTCGACTCTAAACGTCGAGCAATTTAATTTGACAGACCGCAAAATAGTAAATAATCCGTGCGTCGAATGTCGAAAGGCTCGTGGGAATGAAATTTGTCAGTCGCACAGAAACACACACATATACGTCGTGCATTTAATTCGATGCACGAAACGCTACGTCCGTTACTACCGTATGGCATATATAACGATACGAAATTTTCGACGGCGATTATCGTATCGGTCGAGTACTCTGTTTATACGGTTGAAATAAAATTTTAATTTTAATAGAGGAGGACCGAACAAATCCGCAAAATATATATACGGTGATGACGATGATTATAAATAATAATTCGCGCGTGTAATATGCACGTCTGTGAAAAACATTTCGACAAGGATAAAAATATATGTGTGTTCGTCGTAACGGGGGATGCAGCGAAATACGAGATTCGCGAACACGTGTCGAGCATTTAATTCGGCGTGGTGCACGAGAACAGAGAAATCGACAGAGGGAAAGAGAGAGAGAGAGAGAGAGAGAGAGAGAGAGAGAGAGAGAGAGAGAAAGAGAGAGAGAGAGAGAAAAAGGGACGTAAATGAAATCGTTGCTACTGGACGATTCCATTTGCCTCTCTGGCATAGACAAATGATTTAATTCTCGCACAGTGCATAGGACGAAACTCACGTACAGTGGCACGTAATAGTTCAGCTAAAACGCTTTATATCCTCCCCACATCCTCTCTCGTCCTCTCCCACGCTTTTTCTCCGGTGGGAGTGAGCAGCGATTCTGAACGATCCGGTCCAGCGAACGCGGAAGCGACTCCCCCGTGACACAGTGAAAAATGAAAAGCCAGAAATACAGAATTGAATTGGTCGAAAACTGGTCGTGAATTAAACGTAAAATCTTCATACAAAATTTATTCATCAAATGGGAAACTAGAAGTAGAAGAGAAATCTGAGGAATTTAAGGTATCTCTCAAAGTCAGAAGTTACAACCTCGATTTTTATTCCCGCTGAAAGTCTCCTTCCATACCGGATGATCTGTGTAGCCGTTGTTTGACGATGAAATTTGTTTTTTTTTTTTTTTTTTTTTTCTTTGCTTCTCAACCACTTGACGTTCGAGACGGGTCTCTTGATATTTATTTCGCTCTGGAGACTGTCTTTTTGTCGAGAGTGTAAAGGAAAAAAAAAATTAAGTGGAGTAGACGAAAAATCTTGTTCAAGTGATCCTTGATCCTTTTTAGGGTGTCCCCGAATCTCGATTGTCCCTTACACGTGTTCACGCCGAACGTACTGACTCTCTTGCACGTCTGTATCGGCATCTGACAAACAAAAGGGCATAATTACACAGGATTTAATACGCAAAGTGGTCCGAGTTACGTCCTTGACTTTGTTAACTGTCAATTTAATGTGTATACCATATATCTGAAACGAATTTCGATTCTTTCGTACCATCTCGCAGACTACTTTTCGTTTTGCAAATACTCTCTCTCTCTCTTTTTTTTCTCTGTCCGAGGACTGCACCGACACGTCGTATCTCATCGGGTCTCGCGTGAGAGTCGCGTTTCGCGGGCGTCTTGGTCGCGCCCGCGATTTTCTTTCGCGTTTGCTCTCCTCGTGCCGCTCGGGAATCGCCGCTGTATCTCCTCGTTCTCGGTCCAAATATGGACTCAATCAGGGCCTCGGATCGCGTCCGATAGGTCAATCTCTTGGCTCTCGCCGAGAAATTTTTTTGTCCTTTTTTTTTTTCATACGAGTGCCTCGTGACGCAAAACTGACACGAACAATCGTCGACTTGTTCTTCCTCGATCTTCCGTCATGGTCGAAGTAACGAAAAAAACAACAACGTTATTTCGTAAAATCGTGACATTTTCTATTGATTAAACAAAAGTTTTTGCTGAACAAACTTTGTACATAATAATTGTAACAATATGGAAAATAGTTTGAGATTTTAGGAGTCCTGCGACATTACGACACGGAGAATCCTATCGTTCTCAGGATAAATATTTTCAATGTACAGAATTGTATATGTAAGGTGGATTAAAGAGTTATACGCAGTCAGGATTCGAAAAAATTCGACAATTCGACAAATATTCTCGAAGTTGCATGCATATTTGTAATATGCCCCTCGGCTCGTTTGAAAGTAGATTTTGAAAGTTTGAATGCGTTTTTTTCTCAAAATTGTGTTTTTGAAGTCGGTGAGCAGGAATCCTCGGAAACGGCTAAACCGATAAGTCTCAAATTTTTACACAAGCTTTA
Source organism: Oxytorus armatus (assembly GCA_958009045.1). NCBI lineage: Eukaryota > Metazoa > Arthropoda > Insecta > Hymenoptera > Ichneumonidae > Oxytorus > Oxytorus armatus. The sequence continues at coordinate 7,173,696 of OY253746.1, read as the reverse complement.
TAAATATATTTTTTCTCGCCGATAAATATTTTCCATTTTATAAACAATTTAAGGCCAACATTTTTGACGAAAATCGAAATTTATTTTTGAGCAGCCATCATTTTGTTAAAAATTAATATTTTGCTTGTTCCCCGTTTAAATACTAGATATATTAACGAAATCTTTATTGTTTTTTTTATCTTAAATGATCCAATCCAGAGATATCGTGCTCACCGCAAGACGCCTTTTTTTAAGAGGAGCTCCCGGAGATCGGCTATAGCAGCTTTAAAAATCATTATTTTTACAAATAAAAAATATGAAAATAAAGTCAAAAGTTTCCACAATATGTATATAAATGTTTACGTTAATAAATTAAAAGGTCTTTCGGGAAAAATTCTTGAAAAATTGCTGTTTTCGCTCTCCCAATTGCGTATAACTGCTTAAGGGAGGAAATAGGGTTAGGGCAGCATTTTCTCAATGACTTTCATGAATTTTTTTATAGTATAAAAAATGAATATAATTCATTGAAACTTTGAGAATATTTTATACGTATATTTAAGTATATACTATAAAATTTTTGAAGAATTTCCTTGAAAAACACCGAAGATATTAGCGACCTCATATTGCAGGTCACAATCAGACTCAGCATTTTGCGTACATTCTGGAAGCCGCAATTTTCATCTGAAATCAAACGAGGTTGGAATTTACTTTTATTACATGTCTCTCTTCTATATGAACCTAAATGCTATAAAAAAAAATAGAAAATTGAATTTTTTACAGGGGTCAAAACAAAAAAGCATGATTTTTTGCCATTTTTTACAACTTTATTTGCAAAAAAAAATTATTTTAAATAATGATACTACTCCGATTTTAGGTTCATATAGAGCGCAATACTATGAAGAAAGTAACTGCCAATTTTCAAAACGATTGGTTGAAAACTTTTCAAACTAGCGTGTACGCAAGTTCAAAAAAAGTCGTTTTCAGAAAAACGCGTTTGAAAATATAGTTCCAAGAAAAACAAGCAGTGTGGGATCGCTAATATTTTATAGTATAAACTTAAATATATGTATAAAATATTCTCAAAGTTTCAATAAATTATATTCATTTTTTATACTATAAAAAAATTCATGAAAATCATTGAGAAAACGCTGTACTAACCCTATTTCCCCCCTTAATGGCTTATAACAATAGAACGAGTCGGAATTTTCATTTAAAATTTTCGAAACATATTTTTCAATAGTTTTACTAACAATTTAAGAAATAAAGAAAAAATCGATTTTTTGAACCGTCTAACCCTATTTCCCCCCTTAACTGCATACTGAGAGTCTGAATTCCGTGGCGCGTGGACTCTCGAGCGAGAAATGCACCGATGGTGTATATAATGGCAGGATGAATAATGATTAGAAAAGTATATGGCACATATATATCTGTATACCTAGACATATTATATTGTGTGTAATATATAAAAGCCAGGGAATGCGAAGGCATCGGTGTCCGAGAAAGCCTTTAAGTAACGACCAATTATAACGTTTCGTAAGAGTTGTGCACCCCGAGGAAACAGAGTATTATTGTAAATATTCCGATATATCGGAATATTTACAGATTTTTAATTTTTTTTTCATACATAATATATATGTACTCGAACTACCGTAGAATGAGGAAAGAAAAAAAAGTTCCTTTCTGTCTTCTTCCCGGTAGGACAAACTACGATGTTATACAAAAGTGAAAAAGACGTTCATATGTATCAATGGCTTAAAACTTAAAGGTCCTATCGATTGTGTTAAAGCATAGATACTATGCCCTTTTAACCATAAACCATTGATATGTTATCCCGATTGCTAGCGACCAGAAGGACTTAATTCCAAAATTATTTTACACGTTAAATCTCGTGAAATTCGCCCTTTCGTTCGTTAGTGCACGCTTGTTGTATTATGTCGTATACTATACAACGTACAAGAACGCGTTCCTCGTAATCCTCAACGTTTATATTTACGAGCCGTAAATAAGAGATTTAGCTCGGAATCGCCGCAGCAAAAGAGCTGTTACCAGCGACGGCGTGGTCGTAGTAAAACGACAAAACAAAAAAAGAATGAAAAGTTATCGAACCCCTGGTGATATCCTGTATTTTACGAACGCCCCCCTCCCTCCCTTCGACGCACCAAACGGTGAATTTAAAAGATTTTGGTCATTTACTTGATGAAAAGACGAAAAAAATTAGTTTCGATTTCGAGTGTGAATTACAAAAAAAAAGAACTATGAATCTGAGTAAGGGCAATGCAATGATAATCTTTGGTTAATTTTTTTGAGGGGTTCCGTGCAGGTTTCCGCACTGGGGTTAAAGAAGGAAGAGTGATGATTCAGAGACGATCCAGTAAAATAACAGCCCTAAATCGCGACTGAAATCCGTCCATTGTCAATACTTCGAATTTAATTTAATACTATTGAATTTCGGAGAAAAGAGAGAGACTGTATATTCGCGAGTCGTGCATCAAAAGACGAACGAAAAGAAAAAGAAACATTTCACTTATTGTCCTGCAAACCGCGTGGCAATATGTTTCTTTTTTCGAACGATTTTTGTTTTACGATCGCAGACAGACATTTCGTCGCAGAGATAGAAACAGAGAGAAAGAGAAGTGGCGGGCTCGTGGAAATGTCGTAAAATCGTGAGTCTTCTTCGTGCCTCATTCATGCGTAAATTTTATGCTACACGCGTTTGCTAATAATTTCTGAGGGTTAAGAGTGACCGCGAAAAAGTCCATCGGTCATTCTAGTCCAGGAAACGAACGAATATACGTACGGAACGTTCCGAATCAAATCGCCAGCCGATTTCCATCTTTTCTATTTCACGTATTTTGTAATCTAAGAGTATCAGAGTCAAAAAAATCGTTGCGGACGATTTTTTTATAATATCTCAAAAATTTCTATTATTATTATTATCAAAATTAAAAAATGGAGAAAAAATTCGCGGCTGTTTCTCAATTTTTTGAAACTTTTACATTTTATTTTTATTGAAAAATATTTTCCATTCCCATTTTGATAATCACTTTGAAGTATTTTTTTTTAATCGCCCACACACTCATTGAAACGCGTATTTAAAAAATTTATTACGAACGTGAACCTGACGATTTGATCCGGAACGATCCATGGATCGACGTATATACAGCCGTGACGAATTATTGGAACTAAGAATTATTGGTGAATCACGCGCGTGTTTATGGTCACTATTCCTGAAATTATCTAAATAGGTTCAAGGTTCTGAAACACGTCGAAAAACGTGTCCGCGTGTCCAGCACGATCATGCGTTGTAATTTTATGTGAATTTAAATTTTTTACATACGATTACAGGGAAAAATGGGATATGGCGCTTAAAACTTCACGACATTGCACCGGCATGTTTGCACGATCGTATAGATGTGATCTTGATGGAAATTGTCAATAACAATTGTAAAATTATTAGGGGCCAGGAACTCTGTTCTTAAAATCATCGAGGAATTTCAGAACTAATGACGTAGAATTTGGAAAGAGAAGGCGTGTCATTTCGGAGCACTGAAAAAGGGCTCTCAAAGTGTTCTTGAACGGCAATAAATACAAAAAATGATCATTAAAATCCGTCATCAGTGATTAATTGTTAAAATCCTTCGTTGTATATTCCACATCCAATAAATCCTCAAAAAAAATCTATTACGTTCAACTCAGGTTTAAGTGAACAGTACGAAAGTAAATTTTTGTTATTTTATTATTTATAAATGTCGAATTATTTTTGAATTAGCTAAAAAATGGAAGATAATTGATAAAAATGTATAAAAATTGAATTTTCATTTATTAAGGGCTCGCATAACCCTGAAATTTCAAAAAATCGATTTTTTTTTACGTCATTTTATGCTTTATACTTTTAAGAATGAAAAAAAAAAACTTTTAAGAAAGTTCCACTCCGTTACAGAGTTATAGCTGGAATGGGAGACTAGCCGTAAGTTCACGCTGTACCTACCAGAAACTTTAAACGCGTTTTTATCGATGACTATGTTTTTAGACAGTGTCAGCAAGATAACTCAGTCACTTAATATTTAATATTTTTTAACTTTTTTTTAAATTTTGATAATTATTTTCTCTGTAATCTGACGAGAGGTTTTTTTTTAATTTCTTGGTTGGACAATTTTTTATAAATTAGAAAACACTAATTTTTTTTTTTAATTGCATACTAAAGTTTGAAATACTGTAATTTCTTTATTTTTGAACAAAAAAAAAATTCTCTCCGTCAGACTTACTACTACATTATTTTACTAGATTCTTTTTTATTTTTGCAGATTGGATAATTTTTGGTGAAGTTATGATGTCGATGAGGAGGCGCCATGGTTTTTATCAGTAGTCCATTTACACCCATAAAAAATAATGTTAATATTTAAAAAAAAAATCTTAAAAATTTTTCTCTTATAGTTGAAAAGTTAATAAAAACTGTGAAATCAACAATTTTATTTATTTTTCACCATATAACCTTTATAATAATTTTTCAAATTTACTCTGTATTCAGCGCGCGCAACGGTATGTTAGCTCTTAAAGTCAAATTTAATAATTCGACAACCACCAGAGATTGCGCCTAATACTAACTTTTCCTCCATTCATTGATAATAAAAAAAATGTGTAATTTCTTATCAATGTGAGTTTTATCCATAAATTTGTGTTATTCTCTCGATTATACCCGTATTTTAACTTTTTCTATCGTTCGAGCACCAACTCCGTTGAAACATTAACTCGTATAATAATTCCGCGATAAACTCGTTAATCCATTCGTATACTACTAAGTGCAAATCTCGTTCAGGAAGCTATTACTTTATATCGTCATTAAAATACATAAAAAAAAAAAACATTCGCGATATCATTAGAAGCGAAGTGTTCAGGAATAACGATCGAAAATGTAAAAGTGCAATGTTAAAACGAGAATTGGCTCGATCGGCATTAAATTTTATCGCCTAAGCATTTTCGTAAAATATATTAATGTTAATATTCACGAATATTAAATAGAGTTGTAATAGGCGTAAATGTTGCAACAAAGTTGATGGAAATTGGCATTTTTACGATCGAGAGATTCACTAGGGCTACACATGGCGACGAAAAAAAATCGAGAACTCGAAAGTGGGGATGATCGAGGAATCGGAGGATTGCTAGTGGTCAATGAGAGAATAGAGATAACCAAGGAGCACCTGGCATATCCCAGGAATATAGATTATATATTTCTGTTTGTGTGTTTATGTGTGTGTTTATGTGTGTGTGTGTGTGTGTACATGTATGACAACCTATATATTGAAGTAGGATTTCTGCTTCCTACAAACAGGTCCGCGTGGGACGACGCACCGATTTTAGAGAAACGAGAACACGACCTTCGCGATTTGTCCGCGGTTTCCGTACAATGACCCTCGCTCGTCATTCTGCTCCAGAGGTAGAGAAAGAGTGAGAGAAAGAGGGTGAGATTTTTCAAACATCACTAGGGACTCGCTCGTTTTTTTTTTGTTGCAATTTGTAACGGACTGTGACCCAAGACTCGGATGATTTTTGACTCGCGACAGAGGAAACAAAGAGATTATAAGATTTTTTCCTCTCGTGACAGCGGTCTGTGTATGAGCCGAACATAAAATTCAAACAATTCAGAAGTCACATGAATTTTTCATCAATGCTACGGTCTAATCATTTTTTTAATGGAAAAGTTAGGAAAATTGTAGAGAATTCTACATCAGAATTTTAGAAATGTTTTTTTTTTGTCGAGACCGAGGTTTGTTAGCCAATGGTTACTGATTCAACGACTGTATCGCTATTGGGACTTGTAGTAAGTACCCTCTCGCGTCGTTGGTCAAGAGGAAACTTGTCCGCGTGGGACGACCGTCCGATTTTGGAGTGACTTCGATCTCTCGCTGTGTGTCAGCCAGAAGACCCTCTCCGCGGGATCCACGAGACTGGACTCTCATCTCTTATCTCATTCTCACACACTTTTAGGGATCTCTCTCTCTCTCTCTCTCTCTCTCTCTCTCTCTCTCTCTCTCTCTTTCCATCGTGTGTAAAGAATATCTACGTTTTTATCTCACTCAAGTTACGTTTGTAGAAGCTCTTATAATTCTCTTCCTTGTATACATTTTCCATCCATTAAATCCCTTAAAAAAAAACCTACGTTCGTTGAAATCATTTGGTTTAAAAAATTTTCGTAATTTTGTTAAAATCGTTTTAATTGTTATTTCAAAATGAATTATTTTGTACGGGATTGAAATAATAAATAATTAATGAAAATTTATAAAAAAGAAATTCTCTCCTAAGGTATTTCATAATCGTAATAACGAAATCTAAAAAGTTGCCCATTAAACTTCCTTTCTATTTCTCTTCGATCTACGAATTATCAAAAAACTTGTAAATTTTCTCTCCACTCAAAATTAATGAGTTTTCGATAATTATAAAGATGTAACGAAAAAGAAGAAAAAAAATAGAGGTGCGAGGGTAAAAAAAGAACGTTATTTACAGTCAGCCAATGCTGTTAGCTCTTACAGGAGAGAAAGATAGAACTGAAAGAGAAGAATCGAGGGGAAACAAGTCTGGCCACACTGGGCAATATAGGCGGAACGGTGTAGAAACCATACCTACAGATCGCTCTGTCTTTCTCTCTCTGTGTCTCTCTCTCTCTCTCTCTCTCTCCTCCAAGAGCGGTCCAGAGTAGCAGGCCGGATAGTGGGCGCAGCGATGGAATGGTAGCCAGTCAGCAAGAGAGACGAAGATCCAAGGATCACCGTCTCTTCACCGAAATATACTTGGTTATAACTTGACTTTAACGACCCCCATTGTCTGACATAATTTTCGCGAAGTTCCGAACCCACTCATCGTTCAGATATTACAAGCTTTTGAATTTATTTTTCAGAAATATCAGTTAACAGAACAATTCTCGTGAAATTTTCGAGTTAACAGGCTAAAACTTTTTAAACGAATTGAACATCATCGAATACTGTTCGCTATTGAATTCGGAGAGAATCATTCGAGGCGCTTTAAATTTATGAAATTTTGAATTTTCCAAAAATCCCTACACGTGTTTCCCAAGTCTCAAGTTCGCGCAATTTTCGAGCTATCGGATCAAAACTTTCTACATCAATTGTTGGAATGAAAGGTTATTTGTTATTGAATTTAGAGAACATCGAAAGAGGCATTCAAGATTTATGGTATAATCAATTTTCAAAAAAAAAGAAAAATCATTAAAAATCAAGGAAACCTGATATTATCTACTGTAAGGGTGGGAGAACTGTTGCTAACTGAAATTTGCATATTAATTCGTCGTTTTTGTTCACAACACCAGAGCATCCTCGACGGGGTAGCTAAAATTCAAAAAGCCTCTTGCTCGTTGAGGAAAATGTGTAAATGGACAAAAGTGATGAGGAAGAAACATGCGATTTTCAAATTGCACCATTTTAGCTAGATTATGATTAATTGCGCGTTAAAAAATTGAAATTCCGATAAAAAAAAAGGAAAAATGTTATTTTCATGTCAGGATTATGGATTCGACTGTGTGGAACGGATTTGAAGCAAAAACAGCAGCAAAACGAGCACGGAATACAAGAAGAATCATTAAAAATCATTAAAAATCATTAAAAATCATTAAAAATCATTAAAAATCAGTAAAAATCATTAAAAATCATTAAAAATCATTAAAAATCATTAAAAATCATTAAAAATTAAGCCAACCTGATATTATCCACTGTAAGGGTAGGAAAAATGTCTCAACCTGAAATTCGCATATCAAAATCGTAATTTTTGCTGGAACACCAAAGCATCCTCGACGGGGAAGCCAAAATTCAAAAAGCCTTTTGCAAGGTGAGAAAAATGTGTAAATGGGCAAAAATGATGAGGAAGGAACATGCGAGTTTCAATGTTCACCATTTTAGATAGATTACGATTAATTGCACGTTAAAAAATTGAAATTTCGATAAAAAAAAACAAACGAAAAATATTATTTTCACGTCCGGGGTATGGATTCTACTGTGTGAACCGGACTAGAAGTAAAAACAGCAGCAAAACGGGCACGGAAAACAAGAAGAGAAGCTACGGAGAGCTCCGGAGAGAAGCATGTGGTTAAATAGTATATATATATGTATAATAATGACCGAACCACAAGAGAGAGAGAGAGAGAGAGAGAGAAAGAGAGAGAAAGAGAGAGAAGAGGCTGGCCCGGCAAGCCAACTACTAGTGTTGTGACGGCGATCGTGCCCACGACTTCGTTACCTCCTCCGCGGGATAGCCGCCGTCGTCGTCGTCGTCGTCGTCGTCGTCGTCGTGGCGATCCACGCGCGACGACGCCGTCGTCACACTTCTCGATCGTAACCGAGCACGCGCGTCAGATCGAAACCTTCCTTCGCTCCGCGAGATATCTTCTGGATCAACGAGCCTTTCGCCCGGCCCGGAAATCCATATGCCGATCGATCGACAATCGTAGTAGCGTTTTTGTTTTTCTTCTTCACATCGATTTGTGCGCGTTTTCATTGCCGTTCATTTTATGAAATTTTTACGCATTCTCTTTTCACACTTGTATTAGTGACACGGTACAGATCTTGTTTTCAAAGTGCCGACGGAAGTGATTTTTATTTTGTTTTGTTTGTTTTAATGTGTCAGTTTGTACGGAAAATTGGAAACGAGGAAGGAATTTTTCTCGTCGATCGAGGATAAGACTTTTACGATGGGTGGGTTTCTAATTTTTTATTTCTCTTTTTCTATCGTTATTATTTATTTTAAGTTGGTGTTCATTTTAATGTCGCATTTACGATTACTTTCAATTTTTATTATTTCAAGTTTTATCATTAAAAAAAATTGTTTTTCTCACTCGAGGACTCGTAAAGGCTTTTGAAGACTAATGTTTTTGTGTGTATTAGCCTCGTACTTGCAATTGACTATTTTTTTGCTCGAATTTTTGAGACAAAGTTTTGTAAGTTTTTTGTTTAATTCTGAAAAAGTTTTGTTTGCTTTGTTTCGACTTTATTTGTTTTCGTGTTTCCGCGTCTTATGATTTGGAGGAAGTTCAAGATCGAAGTTTTTTTGTTGTTGTTCGTGACATGATTTTTTTTGTTGGTTTTGTTTTTACGAATGATGAGGGTTTCGTTAATCAATGGATAGTCGTCGATCGGTAGTCGCGCAGTCGAATTTCAAAGAAGTCGTATCACCAGAATATTATCATTCAAGTCGAGTCGTTGGTTCTCGAGAAAGAGAAAGAGAAAGACAGAGAGAGAGAGAGAGATATCGATTCGCGATCCTCGTCGTCTGTCACGTTGACATTTCATTACGTGCTCCGGTGCACGTATTACGCTCGTATCAATCGTCTTGTCCCTGTCGCATTGATCCTTAATTATTTTTCGTAATTATCCCCCTTCATTGCGACGATTTTTATTTTTTTTTTAAACCGTCAAATTCTGTCAATAGAATTTTCATTTCACAAATTTTCATTGTCAGGTTTTTCCATTAAGTGACCCATTAACCGGTGTTTGAAGTCTAACAGGAAAGTGCAACTTTGAGAAAAATGATTTTTTCTCATCCAAATTTCCCTGACTTTAGTTAGTCAATAATTGTTTTAATCAAATAATTAGAAAATAATTGAATTATCGTCACGTCGACATTTTTTTTATTGACTGACCCATTGACCTCTATTCGAGTTGAACCAGACAAGTAGGGCATCGAAAGGAAAAATGAATTTATTCGATTGAGGTGATTTAAAGGGAATGGGCCATTCATTTAAATATTTGTGTTATTCAAAATAAAATGTACCTCATACAATTTTTTAGATTCGAATGTGAATATTTATTTAAACGATCGTAAAAATATTTCCGACAATCGTTCTTTTAGGATTTTCGATACAATTTTTTTTTTTCCGTCCAATTGAAAAGGTTCTTCAGGGAAAATTCATCTTGGGTTTTTTCTAAAAATTCTTCCTCATCGAATCGAGCTCTCACAGACGTATAATCGCTTTGTGACGACATTCCGGCATCACTAATACACCCTGTATAACATGCAACAGCCCTATATCGCTCTTTCTCTCGCTATCTGTTTCTCTCGCTATTTCTCTCTCTCTCTCTATCTCTTGGCTCTCGTCGTGGATTGTGATTAATTTCGAAGGCATAAATAACCATTCTGGTTCGATCCATCACGCCAGAGGGTACGGTTAGAACAATGCGATCGTCGAGGATCGACCCACCCGTGTGCTGCATCATCTATATATATATATATATAGATATATATATATATATATATATTGTATATATGTGAGCAACCGCACGTTTTGCCCTGGCGCCTAGCATTGTATATATGTATATTCCTATGGCTCTCTGCTGCTGCCTGTATGCTGTCCATTATACACCAAAGTATTCCGGTATAAATCATGCATAAATATTTACCTGACAATCCCGCCGAGCCCGGTAACCACAAAACGCTTGTCCGAGACACACGACAATATAATCGTCTCTCGTGATCGACACGTTGTTGTACATCTTTTTTTCTTTTTTTTTCCATAATTCAACTTTCTTTTTCTCCTTTGTCTATCTCGCGAACGTGCTTTTATTAAAGGTTGCCCGAGAGTGTAAAATCAAGAACGGTTTTGTTGCCGATTCGTGCATTAATGATTTCCGTCATTTTTGCACGTTCGCTTCGGCTAAATTTACGTTAGAGTGCACGAACGAATTTATCTTCGTTTGTTTTTTGTTTTTTTTTTAATTAATCAGTTCCGGATCTCGAATCCGGGACACCGAATCAAAACGAAACAGACGAGAAGAGTGCTTAGGGTTGTACGTTAGGAGAATCACGACTGAAGAGTGTTTTAGAAAAGATCCTTTTACGATTAACTAGTGTATTGATTGTTATAAAAAATTCAATTTTTAAAATATTTTATAAAAAATTATGTTTCATAAAACGTGACGTAATTTTGTCTTTGTCAAAGATGGGGAGGGGATAAATCGACGACTTTTCGCATACATTTAAAATCTCAAAAATCAATGCCTATTGTCCAATTACTATTATACCTAAATGAACATTTCAGATTTTATTGGCCGATTACTTCAAACTTTATCGTTCGAAAAATTAAAAAAAAACTGGTCTATCAATTAGCGGGAAATTTGAAATTGGATTGTTTCAAATGTGATTGAAAAAAAAATCGTTGTTGCTGCCGATCAACAATTTTATTTTCACGACATGTTTTTTTTTCCTAATTTTTCTACTATCATATAAAGAAATATTCGAATCTTAACAGAAATGAAAGCGAAGGGGATAGATTTTTGTTCTGAAAATAAAACAAATATTTAACAAAAATAAATGTCTTACGATTTTTAGAATATCCCGATGGGAATATTTTTCTACACCACCGGAAAATCATTTTCGAACAATATCTAGTTTTAAATTTTCGCTACGTTTTTTCTTGGGAAATTACAGAGATATTGTTTCTTTCCGATTTTAAATCGCGAAGTCCCCTCCCATTAAGGTAGTAGTAAGTCTGGTAACTTATGCCGATTTTCATGTCTTTTTTGGAGGGCGTTTTTTTGTAGGAAAATAAAAATTAATCGTTTTGAATATTTAGGATGTTTTTATTTACATATTAAAGATACAAAAAACAATTTTTTTGAACACATTTAATAGTTTATTATTATTATTATTATTGATCGAAGTTGGCACCTCGAAAAAAAAGCGCGTGGGTAGCCCCGGTGATTTTGGCTCTTGATGTTGTCTGAAATCAAAAATTCTTGATAATTCTTAATCTATAAACATGTCATTCTGGTCGGAACTACTGAAGTTAAATTTCATGGATAAATAACAAAGAAAATGTTAGACACGGAAGAAAAAAAAAGTTTTTTTTCCAAGGTCCGCCATTTTGTTATTTATCCATGAAATTTAATTTCAGTAGTTCCGACCAGAATGACATGTCTATAGATTAAGAATTATCAAGAATTTTTGATTTCAGATAACATCAAGAGCCAAAATCACCGGGGCCACCCACGCGCTTTTTTTTCGAGGTGCCAACTTCGATCAATAATACTAATAATAATGAACTATTAAATTTTTTCAAAAAAATTTTTTTTTGTATCTTTAATATGGAAATAAAAATATCCTAAATATCCAAAACGATTCATTTTTATTTTCCTACGAAAAAACGCCCTCCAAAAAAGACATGAAAATCGGCTTAAGTTACCAGACTACTACCTTACGAAAGGCGAATCGTTCTTCGTACACACTCTTAACGATAATGTCATTTTTTCAAAATAAGTTCCGCCGACAAGTGCAATTGCAATCTGTAACCTATTTTTCCTTCGGGCAGCATATTTTTTTTTTCCTATCAACACGTATATACCAGGATTGAGGGGCAGGGGGGGGGGGGACGACTTGTTATAAATTTGCCTGTGAGCAGGTGCAATTAGTCTCTTATTCTCGGTCTCCAGGTTACCAAAGGGACGGGCTAACAAACGCCCCCCCAACATCCTACGAACGTTCTCTCGTGTGTATTCAGCGAGAGAGGCAAGACGACGAGAGGTGTTGCGGACGGAGTGCCGGGGCGGGGGGAGGGGAGGGCTACATTAGTATAATATGTCGCGCGTCTCTTGAAACGCGAAACCGAACGCATAAATACATCAGCGTTACTTCGTCGCGGTTTGCACTCGAGACATCGGGTTATACATTATCCTCCGACTGTATATATACTATTCGTGTATACTGTGTAACACGAACTGTGCATAAGTAAAACGAACGATACACACGGGACAAGACATTTCCTCCACCCCTCTGAACCGGTATGAATTAACTTTTGATTTCTGGTTGACAGATATACCTCTCGCGTTGAGAGATCTTAATTAGAAATTATACCGTTTGTGCGGATAACGAATCGAAAGCGTGGGGCCCCATGGAAATATTGAACATTTTTCATGCTCATCCGTACAAGCAATATATTTTTGTAGAATTACCGGGGAGGGCGGGGATTTGAAATTCCGAATTGTGAAAGTTTCGACGGCGTGAAACTCCGAATTTTACGAACTATTTTACAATATTACGAACTACACGTCTCCGTATAGTTTATTCCGGCGAAAGTGTACATAATTAATTGTAAATAAAATCGAACGTTGTGAATAGCGATAAAAAAAATGATACACAATTAATATCATACAGTAAATACTTTTTGGCAACAGTAACGCAGAAGACAAAACAATTTATTCAACGAATTCCAAAACCCACAATTTTTCGGAACTCTACACTTTCTAATTATGAAAAGAAGGTTTTTTTTTTATGTAGTTGGGTTTTGATGTCAGTACACTTTCACTCGGTACCGTAATTATTCTTGTAATTCAATCCTTGGTGTATAACTATATTTTTGGCAATGACATTTCTGTTTCACAAAATGTTGGATTTTCGAGTTTTCCAAAACTTTTACAATCATCGCACGTAAATTCGGAGTTGTACACCTTCGGATCTTTCTCAGTGCGGAATATCAATCCCGCCTCCCCCCATTACCAAACGTTAAAAAAAATCCACTAAGAACGTTATTTCGCGATGGAAAAAAAATTCCCTTCGTATTTTCATATCTGGAAAAATGAACCTTGAATGAAAAGTAATTTATTTTATTTTTTTCTATGGGTAATTCCGAAATTTGGTATATCGGTAAAAAAAAAACAAATAATATAAAATTCACTTTTGGGGCTGTTGTTTATCATTATAATGAAAAGTGGAGGTCTTCTTTTGCCGAAAAAAAGGATTCTTTGAAGACTCGGGTTCGAAAATTTGCAATGCCATTAATTTACGAAAAATAATAGTTTCCTTTCGAAACGTTTGACTCTACCGAGTGGAAAAACATTTTCCGAAACTCAAACGACGTTAGTTACCCTTAAAAGTACACACTAACGAGTGGTAACACGAGCCACGAAACGTTACAGAGCCACAACTACGATTCAGGTGTGGTGAACAAATTAACCGCGGCCAATAAGCCAAGAAGAGCAACAGCTCCGAGGCAAGAAACTCAAAGATCTGTACAAAACTTTTGTTGTTTTCATCATCCCAGCGTTCGATGATAAGAAAACGTCTTCGGGCACTGTAGCTGATAAATACGTGACTGGCATCGTTATTAACCGGCGTGTACGAGTGCAAAAATCATTGCGGTTCGTTGAGAACTCATTGCAAACCGGATGTACGAGAATTCCGAGTGTTCTCGGTGTCGTGGTTCATAGAAAAAACGTGAAATAATGGAGAAAATCAATAAAAACGTAAAACCCAACGAGCAATGCACGGTTTTAAATTCTCTAAAGATAAAAATCAAACAAATGAGGATTGTGGAATATAATGAAAAACGAAAAATGAAAATTTATCAGCGACAATCAGGAATCAATGAAGTGAACGAGTGTCTTAAGTTTTTCACGATTTCAACTAATTAAACAAAATTTTATATAGTCAACAACAACAAAAAAGCGTTATGAAGGGTTCTTCCTTTTTTTACTGAGGGATAAGACTGGAGTTTCCTCGATTTGTTTTATAAATTACGAAAAAAAAACAAAAAAAACGTATGTGCAATTTCCCAACGAGCAATTTCTGGAAATATACATTTTTTTTGCACGATCCAAAAATCATTTCTAACGCGCTTTCGTTTTGGGATTTTTTCATCGATTCTTTCAGCGATTTTTTCATCGTAAAATAGAAGAAAAACAAACAAACATTATTTTCCAATGAAAAAAAAAAAAATTTCGCACGCTCCGCGAAAAATTGTCCTAAAGACTCCCTTTTTTTCCGTACTTCAAAGTAAAGAAAGTTGAAGTTTCTTCCACCGACTGAAATGACTTTATAATGATTTTTCTCAATCAACCATGGTACCGGAATTCTACCATTTGTCTTTTTATTAGAGAAAAAAAAAAACAAAAGAAAAATAAATAGTGACCAAGCCGGTATCGAAGCTTCTAAAATGAGAGAAGTAACGTACAGAGTGCACCGGGAAGTGAGGAGAGAATGATAATTTTGCCAGGTGTGATAACGGGGCACGTCTGAAAGGATTATATCGATACGAATCCTGGCACGTGCGTGTTGACCACGCCCGCAATCTCTGTACATTTTAATTGTAACTTACAACAAATATATATATATATATATATATATATATACATATAAATATATAAATAATATATAATACGCGTTTCTAGATATATAAAGCGTATCAGTTCCACGAATTTCGTGACTGGTCAATTATAAGAGAGGCGGGGGCGTTGATGCATAACTATTTCTTGTTTACGTTTGCAGGAGAAACGAGAGAAAACAACGATATGCGGCGCGTGCAATGTGGAAAAGACTGAGATAGAACTCTGAGATCTCGGAGAATATACCGAGATATTGGCGCATACTCGTGCACACACTCCTTGCCTTCTCGCCGCGTTCACATTACACATATAAAACAAACCACGAAAGTAACAGAACCGTGAAGGGGTGGCTCTCGTAAAAGTGAGATCACGTATATATGTATACATATATATATCGAAGAGCCTATATATATATATACATACACATGTAATATATAACGAAAACTCGTAGCCGAGTCAAAGTGGTTGGATTTTAGTTCGTCGTATAGAGAGTCGTTCGTCAATTATGCGGTGGTCGGTGGTGTTACGAGTCGTGATTTTCGTCGTTCTGCGCTCGAGCACCGAGGCTCGTACGGAACGACCCATCGTCAGAGGTGAGTACACGAAAAATTGGTTTATTCGTTGTTTTCTGTATTTTTTTTTTTAATTCATCAGATATTGCATCGGTTAATTTTGGATCTAATTTCAAATTGCAATTGATTGAAATTCGTTCAATTGAACGAATTTTTTTTAACATCCGGACAATTTTTTTAACTTAAGGGTAGGAGAACCACGATTAAATTCCGAACTCCAATTGATTTTAATAATTTTTGTCTATCAACGTTACGAACATTATCTGATCTGGAACGAATGTTTTTTAAGGTCTGGACAATTTTTTTTCCATAACGACAGTTGACCTACGATTTAAGGTAGTAGTCTGGTAACTTAAGCCGATTTTCATGTCTTTTTTGGAGGACGTTTTTTTGTGGGAAAATAAAAATGAATCGTTTTGGATATTGAGGATGTTTTTATTTACATATTAAAGATAAAAAAAATAAAATTTCTGAAAAAATTCAATAATTTATTATTATTATTATTATTGATCGAAGTTGGCACCTCGAAAAAAAGCGCGTGGGTGGCCCCGGTGATTTTGGCTCTTGATGTTATCTGAAATAAAAAATTCTTGATAATTCTTAATCTATAGACATGTCACTCTGGTCGGAACTACTGAAGTTAAATTTCATGGATAAATAACAAAATGGCGGACTTTGGAAAAAAAAGTCCTTTTATATTAGCAAAGAAGGGGTTGTAAAATAAAAAGTTAGGGGTGCAAAAATTTCTCGGTAGTTCCGACGAGAACTATAAGTGTGTAGAGTAGCCTGTTAAAATTTGAAAGCAATCGGTTCGGTAGAAAAAAGTTAGGACCCGGGCTGCCAACTTCAAGGTGCTAACTTCGATCAATAATAATAATAATAAACTATCAAATTTTTTCAAAAAATTTTTTTTTTGTATCTTTAATATGTAAATAAAAACATCCTAAATATCCAAAACGATTCATTTTTATTTTCCTACAAAAAAACGCCCTGCAAAAAAGACATGAAAATCGGCTTAAGTTACCAGACTACTACCTTAAAGGTCGAAAAAGACGTGTATTATCTTGTAATTTTGTAACATCGGATCGAAAAATCTGAACGAGAGATCGTTCGAAATGATTTTCTGATCATGTTAAAAGAGTATTCAGAACGATATATAAAAAATTATAAGAGAAATTCAATTTTTTTTCATATTTCATTTGTTTCGAGAAAAAAAAATGCATCTCTCAGCTGAATTTTTTTTTAGTTTCGAATCTGAATACTTGTTTATATGATCGTAGAGACATTTCGAAGAGTTGTTGGTTAGGAATTTTTTATACGATTTTTTTCGGTAAGTTTAAAATTATATCCTCCCCCGTAAATCATTCAAAATTGGATTCGAAAAATTGCTCGAATAAAACAATAATACTTGTTTGAATGCAAAAAAATTATTGAAAAAGAATGCAATTCGTTGAATTTTTAAATTTGTCACTTATAGATCGGCAAACGATAATTTATTATATTTTTAAAAAATCGTTAGATGCAAAATCTAAAATTATGTTTAATTGCAATCAATGTTTTTTTCTAATAAATATTAAGACTCGAATGATTTTTTTTAAATTAAAAAAACAAAAAGTATTGTTTTTGGTTCTCGTCGATCGGAAATTAATCGAAATTGCGAAAGACCTGGGCAACAGGTCGCACATCAATGTTCCCCTGTATGTAGCATACGAATCCGTGAAATACCCTCTTTAATTAAACTAATCAGTTCCCAAGGAGGAAATTTTCCCTCCATAAAAAAAAAGAAAAAAAACCATTAAAATTGTGTCGGAGGAGCACACAGTGCGTCGGACAATCAGTCTGGCACGATCTTTATACTAGTCCCGTGGCGACGAGAGACGACGACTCGAATGCTCGTTCAACGCTCGGTAGTTCTAATCAGCGAGCCCGATCTTTTTCACAGATCGTTTCTCGCTGATGAGGTCCAAACCGTTGGCGTATAAACTTTGGCCTTTGGAAGCCATAATTGCTTCCTCATTAGGGAAGATTAGTGACCGTACGGTAGTCGCAAAAATTAAATCGATACCGATCAGAACGACTTGAGACAAAAATAATGAAAAAAAAACAAACAAACAAAAAATTCTCTCGTCGTCTTCGCAAAATTGTCGCTAATCCCACAATCATTCCATTTTATATTCTTTGCGAATTTTTTTTTTTTCAGTTATCAATTACGCACGAAATTATTGGGCTGCAATTATTAATTTTGTTCCAATCATTGCGTAATTGTCATTAGAAAACGAAAAATATTGAAATTCATTAAATTTCGTTTTACTCGTAATTACTCGCTTTAGCATTTTGCCTTCGTCGAGTGGTGTTCGATGATGTTGAAGTTTGCATCGTTGGAACGCAACGAAAATAAGTTTTAAAGATCTTAATATCCAGTATTGCTCTCGCTTCCCTAGCCCATTTAGGCCATTAGGGCCATCCTGGGCCATTTAGGCACAGGACCTTAAGGTAGTAGTCTGGTAACTTAAGCCGATTTTCATGTCTTTTTTGGAGGGCGTTTTTTTGTAGGAAGATAAAAATGAATCGTTTTGGATATTTAGGATGTTTTTATTTACATATTAAAGATACAAAAAAAATTTTTTTTTTTAAATTTAATAGTTTATTATTATTATTATTATTGATCGAAGTTGGCACCTCGAAAAAAAAGCGCGTGGGTGGCCCCGGTGATTTTGGCCCTTAATGTTATCTGAAATCAAAAACTCTTGATAATTCTTAATCTGTAGACATGTCATTCTGGTCGGAACTACTGAAGTTAAATTTCATGG
Source organism: Oxytorus armatus (assembly GCA_958009045.1). NCBI lineage: Eukaryota > Metazoa > Arthropoda > Insecta > Hymenoptera > Ichneumonidae > Oxytorus > Oxytorus armatus. Next base: position 7,155,240 of record OY253746.1, on the reverse strand, counting down.
ATAAATAACAAAATGGCGGACTTTGGAAAAAAGTTTTTTTTTCCAAAGTCCGCCATTTTGTTATTTATATATTGGGAAGAAAAAATCGACAACGAAGGAAAAAAGACGAACAAAATTGCGACTCTGTCGAAATATATTCTTTTTTTTTTAAGATTTTTTTTTTTCTCAATAAAAATTTGCGTACACGTACCGCGTGATCGAGAGACTAATAAGAGAAGAAAATAAAACGTACGTGCTTCACGTACAGCTTTATATATCGCTGAACTTTCGATGATACTGCTGGGACAAGGAACTCGCGCGCGCGCTCGCGGATGAACCGAGATTGCGGAGGAAGTTCCATTCATGGGATTCACGATGAAAAAAAAAAAATTGTTCTTTGCCGTATCACGTATATAACCGCGCGCGACGATGCGTGGGCGCGAGGCAATAAATAATGCATATATACGTGAGATCTGTTCTTTTTCTTTGGGGTTTTTTTTTTACTCATGAATTTGCGTGTACGTCGCGCGTGCAAAGTACCTTTTGCGTACAGAGAGTGTAGATATATATATTTGTGTACAAACTTGCGATAAAGAGAGATCGAAGTCGAGCGCCCAAGATGCGCTTAAAAATTGCGTGGGTTATCGTGCACCTCGTCAATAAACGAAGATAAAACATTTTATAAACCCCAAAGATTTTCGAGGTCAAAGGTGTCTTAACATTTTCCATGAGGCTTAGAATTTATACAAATTTTCAAGACAATTCGAGAAAAATAACTAATTTTCGAAAATAATTTTCACAATTTTTTTCCGACAAAATAAGAAAGCATTATTGTTTCGTTACTCACTCTTTTCGATGGCTTCGTATGCTCGTCACTCGGTTCGGAATTTTGTACGTCTGACTCGAGGAAGTGGAAGCGTCGAGGGAGGAAAAAAAAGACAGCATGGCGTCTCTTTCGCTCTCGCGCTACGCTCCCTAGGCAGCGTCGACGGTGCATCAAAATTTCAGAATCGCAACGCTAAGATCGTCGAATGCCGAAAAGAGCTTGTCCATTGTTTCAAGATGCTCGTTACCGTTCTTCATAGCCTGCTGATATTCACTTTACACTACACTCGAGTTTATTCGTATTCGTCCGATTATTAAACACTGACCAAACGACAAGAAGAAAAATGACGCGGAAAAAACGAGGCGAATTAACCGCAATTTTCATGGAAAGCTAATCGCACGATGCAATTCCGGGAGGTGAAAAATATTGAGAGACTATTGTTCCTGAAGCTTTGAAGAACACTTATTGTCCATTATTTCGAGTATTATGAGCAATATGAACGCGATGACGATCGATATTGCAAAAGATTCGCGGACGACCGTTGAAGAGCACTAAGCCACGCGGTACGACGCCGTACAATGCCAAAAGCAGGAGCTTAGAAAAAAAATCACCGGTGATTTTTTTTTTCGGGAAACGACACGGACTAATGTTTATTTTCACACAACGCGCAAACGATCCGTACTAATACGTTACGTACGTGCTCGCTCTGAGATGCGTGGAAAAAAAAGGACGCGGCACTAACCTCTATTTTTTGACGAGACGCAAAACGCACGATGAAATCTCAGGAAGTGAAAAATATTGACGAATTATTATTCCTGCAGCATTAGAGAATAGTGAATATTTATTTTTTAATATATTATGAGCAAAAAAAACGCGATGGCTTTCGATATTGACTTATTATATTGACACTTTCGCCGCAAAAATCACTTATTTAGATTGTTTTATTCTGAGTAAATCGAAACCAAGAACAATATGATAGCATAAAATGCGGCTGAGTTATAGAAATTTGAGAAAAAAAAACCGATTTACGTGCATTTTAGATGGAAAATCTTCTTACGTTTTGGGAAAGTACTTAGAATTAATATTAAGTGCTGTAACTTTCAGGGAATTTCTTTTTCGACATATCCAACAAAATTTCGGGTGGGGACTGTAAAAAAAAAATATTCGAAAAAGAAAAAAATCGCCCTACTCTGTAATGTTAAATTTGCGAAAATACAATAATTTACGAATGGACCACCCCGGTCGTTGCGTTCTCACGTAAACCTTACGATAGATTTGATCTGCCTATCCCACATTATGTATTATATACTAAACTATCGACTACAACAAATATACATACAATAACGTTTATACATAAATGTACAAATTTAAATTTGTGTTTAAACATCTTTTCACTTATATATTTATATATATTTGTCTATTTGTATGTATATCTACTCTCGGTACTGTAAGTTATACACGAGCTGTAATTAGCAAGTGACATTTGCATCGCTTGGTCCACAACATGTACACATACGTTATATATATATATACAACAACATAAATACTTAGACGGACAGACACAACGTACGAGTATAATACGATTGGTCTTCGAGATTAAATTCATAACTTGGGTTCATATAAATATATATAAATGATTTTACTGCGGCGAGAGAGCTACGGACTTTGCAACTTTAGTTGTCTTGTATTGTATATAATAACCGTGAAGAGATCGGGACGGGGTCGGTGTGTTATCGATCGATTGGCCGCGTGTCAGAATCGCTAGGCTTTAACTTAACAGCAAATTCTGTTACTGAGATATCGATGGAAAGAGGTTGGTACACCGTTTAACCGCGTAACCGTACCTCCTACCGTAATGGCGTGAACACACCTCTCGTTTTCCACGCACATCGATGGTAGGCTCTCCGGATTAAGAGATAAACGAGAATTCTATTGCTGAAGGAGTGATATTTTATCGTCCCATTACTTGGAAATATCGAAATTTTAATTTTTATCGTCAAATTCGTATTTTCAAATAATGATTTTTTATTTTTTGTTTCTTTGTCGTTAACCATTAAGGTTTTTACGTCCCTTCCATTTTGCTGTCATTTAGATTACGCTTCTTGAACCCCAAAGTTATGGCCGCAGTTAGCCCTTAGGGTGGCTGCGGGCACTGTCGTGTCACATTTGCACAAGGGCACAAGGGAAACTGTGGAAAACCTGTTCTATACAGGTGGCTACATTTTACTGAGCTTTTTTGCTTCAAACAACTGTCTCACCCTTAATACTCGGCGTGCAAGGCCAATTCACGGCTATGAGCGATCACTCATCTCAGTATTTAACTCGGCCATTACGCTGTTTGTGTGCAAAATGGAAGGCTGGAAAGATTTCCGATAAATACCTTCTTTTTTTCATTCAAATTTCTTTATGCTCATACGTGCCTAGTGAATTTTCACGTTGATCCAAAGACACATTGGTAATATTCTTCTTTTTTTTTCGTGAATCGTTTTTACTTTTTACTCTACGATTTTTCCCATTCTCAGCGTGGCTTTTATCGTTTATCGGCGTGCGATTATCGTCTATTTGACGATTACGCTCGATGGACATTGTAAAGTGTTAATCGATGAATAAATAAACGTTTCTAGTTCATTGATGCGCATCCAATTGCGTACATTAATAATTTACCGAGCTTAGAGTGTTAAAAAAAAATCTTGGCTCGATTGACACTGACGGTTTCACCATTAGTGTCTCCTTTATTACTCTTTCAACGAATAATTAACCCAATTAATCGATGCAATTTTTTTTTTTCGCTTTGTCATGCAAATCGTTTAACCACAACGAGTCAAGGTTTTGTGGTTCTTTAAAGTTTAAACTTGAAAGAATTTTTGAATAAATTTTTGCACTCTTCGTTGAACAATTCGGAAAGTGAACTTTCCGAAGTTTCGAAGGAAAACCTAGGCTGCCAATAATTGCGTAATTTTGCAAATGCAATATCGAGTTCTTCTAAGCAAAAATATTGTAAATTGAGGTTCCCGGCATTTCGTCAGATACGTCTAATACCTCAAATCTTAAGATTCTGAAAAATGCCAGTTATACACCCGGGTAATTGCGTCGAGAGAAAAATATTTTATTTCCGCGACGCAACTTCGTCTTTTGGACCGAATGACGAGTCAAAAGGGACGAGAGAAGAAACTGTAGAAACGATGATGTGGCGCGAGGGGGAGATAGAAAGAACGAAGAGGCGCCTCTAATCGCGGTTGAGGCTCCGGAACGGCGCCCGGTCTGGCTCTTCTCAGTTACCGATCGTCTCTTGCTCCTTTTTTTTTTCCTTATTTCACATTTTCCCCTCTTTCTACGTCGACAAATCTGTATCCAGGTGAATGTTCCAGTCATTCGCCATTAAACGCGAGGCTCGACTATACTGCGCAGGAATTTGTTAATAAAGCATTTGTGAATCGATTTTAATCTGCGGAATTGAATATTTATTGAGCAACTTCAATGATTTTTTTTTTTCCGTAACAACGAACATCGGAATTTCGTACGAAGATTTGAATTTTTTATTTCGAAATATTTGACGTAAATAAAATGAGATACAAATATTTTTTAAACGGGTTTAAAGAAAGAAAATCTAAAAAATACATCAGCCAGCGAAAAAAAAATGTTACTTAGTTAATATGTTTTTTTGGCAAAACTTACTAAAATAATTGAAAAGAGTTCTTTGCAAATTATCGTCATTTATCACTATTTTCGTTCGGTTCGTTTGGTTGACGAAAAAACATTTGAATTTTTATTTGAATTTTTATTTCAAAGTATTTGACGTAAACAAAATGAGATACAAATATTTTTTAAACGGATTTAAAGAAAGAAAATCTGAAAAATACATCAGCCAACAAGAAAAAAAAGTTATATAGTTAATATGTTTTTTCGCAAAACTTACTAAAATAATTGAAAAGAGTTCTTTGCAAATTATCGTCATTTATCACTATTTTCGTTCGGTTCGTTTGGGTGACGAAAAAACATTTAAATTTTTATTTGAATTTTTATTTCAAAGTAGTTGACGTAAACAAAATGAGATACAAATATTTTTTAAACGGGTTTAAAGAAAGAAAATCTAAAAAATACATCAGTCAACAAGAAAAAAAAGTTATATAGTTAATATGTTTTTTGGCAAAACTTACTAAAGTAATTGAAAAGAGTTCTTTGCAAATTATCGTCATTTATCACTATTTTCGTTCGGTTCGTTTGGGTGACGAAAAAACAAAGAAGTACTAAGAAATATCTCGAAGGAAACAAAATGTTTTTCAACTTGACCGTATTTTTCTGCAATTATCGATTCTCGATTATGAATTTTTATACATAACCGATCTTTTACAAAAGTCCCTGACATATATTTCTCTCTGGCCAAAAAAAAAAAAAAAAAAAATCTTAATTACATCCGCTCTTTCTTCGTTCGTAAAGTTTTCCCACCGTCTCGTTCGTGCGGTGCATTTGACGTATATTTCGCGTCGTTCTTGCACCGCAGGACCGTCTGTGCACTCTCCCCCTCCGCATTATTTATATATATATATATATCTTGAGAGAGGCAATCCTTTCGAACCTCTCTCGTACTCGAGAAGTTTTGTTTCTCTCGCGTGGGCCACGTACGGTACTACTATTGCTCTCTCACAAGATTTTTTTCTTCTTCCACTGTCTCTCTTTCTCTCTCGATCGCAGGTTCGTTATTACCGATCGGTGTGGAACCCACGCGAGAATTTCGAACTGAGAACTCGACGCACCGAGATCATCATCTCTCTTTCTCTCTCGCTCTCTGTTTCTCTCATTCTTTCTCATATCTTACGATCCTCCTCAACTTGTATACCTACTCTTACGTTGAAAAGTCTCTCCTCCATCTCGTTGTTGATGCTGCGGTTCCGGCCGCCTTCGCAAATGCGAATCAGTCACTCCGCTCGTTCTTTAGTCCTCTCGCGCGAGTATAGGAAACGTAGATATTTCTTTTGCCACCCCCGCTAAGTGGAATATAATAGCGGATGCTGAGTGAGAGAGACAGAGAGAATATTTGAAAAAGTACTAGGGTAGATTATAGTTTACCGTATATGGGATCAGGACTCTCTGACCCACTGTATATAAGTACAATATCCATGTATCGAATGTCAGCAAACAAAATGGCGTAACCGACGTTAATTTACGCGCCGAATCCTGTGATTTAAAGATCTTTTACTTGTTAGCAATCGCTTTTACAGCTAATATCGTGAGATTTCTCTTTATTCGTCCGTGCATTTTTTTTCCTCTTCGTTCGTTCTAGTCTCATTAAATCCACGTGTTTCTCATCTCGCTCGTGTCTTTATAAGCAAACTCGTTAATGGCCCATACGTCATCACGTCAATCAAGAGTTATCCGATAGAAATTGACTTTCGAACACGTGCCTGACGCGAGATTCGAACAAAAGTGATGCCGGGCAAATCATGTGAACAAGTGGAAAAGGTTTCGTGAGTTGTGTGAATAAAACATTAGAACAACCTTTTAAGGGAGAGAGTGTGAGAGGCTCTATGATTTTTTTTTCTTCAATTGGCCGAAAACAAATCATGTAAACGAATGTTTAGATTGGAGTTTTTAAAATTTTAGAATTTATTCCAGATAATAAAAACCCTCGGACAATTTTTTTATTCGAATATTTGTTTACATTATCAGAAAATCATTTCGAACGATCTCACATTTGGGATTATCGAGACAATTTTTTTATTCGCAAGAGAAAAAAAAATCATTTTTACCGATTTTTACCGAATTTACCGAATTTACCGATTTTACCGAACGCTCCTCCTTTAATTTTGCTCGCATTTCCGGTATTTTGTATCTACATCTTGAAATGTATGAATGTATATTTAATCGAAATTGTAAATTTTTTATTGCCAAAATTTCGCTCAATTGAAGCGAATTGATTTGAATTACGCAAATCCATTTTTTTTATGCACTTGAGAAATTTGTTTGTTTGTAAAAAAAAACATCATTTTTTACGTCAATTCAAGGAAATGCAATAAATCTTATATAGCACGACGTATATTTCCAGTTTCGCCGGATATACATCGAGTATATTCGTGGTGAAGATCGTTAATTTAACTACGAACATATGTTAACTGAGATGCATCGGGTCGTATAAATTATCGCGGAGGGGATGACGAGAGATTGGAGGTTTCATTCATCTCTCTCTCTCTCTCTCTCTCGCTCGTTTATGCCCGGGAGACGTTTATCTTCATGGTATTCGTATATATACGTTCATTCATCCAAACGGGCCAGAATGAGTGCCAGAAGCCTCCAAGCACCTTGTACTATCTGTGCGCATTTCACAGATATATACATATATGTATATGCATACATATATAATGTAATACATGAGCTTGGATGTTTCTCGAGGTTTCTGGCCTCGAGATCGACATCGACGCCCTCGTAATCTATCGTATTTAACTGCGTGGCGCCACCAAAACTTGTATTTAAGCCGGAAAACCGTTGAATACCGAGGCTTTTTGGGCCCCTTCCCGATTCTTTCTTCTTTCGCTTTACGTGCGTCATGTTTTCTTGTCTTTTTACAGGTTTTGATTTTAAGGTAGTAGTCTGGTAACTTAAGCCGATTTTCATGTCTTTCTTGGAGGGCGTTTTTTTGTAGGAAAATAAAAATGAATCGTTTTGGATATTTAGGATGTTTTTATTTACATATTAAAGATACAAAAAAAAAATTGTTTGAAAAAATTTAATAGTTTTTATTATTATTTTTATTATTATTGATTGAAGTTGGCACCTCGAAGTTGGCACCTCGAAGTTGGCAGCCCGGGTCCTAACTTTTTTTCTACCGAATCGATTGGTTTCAAATTTTAACAGGCTACTCTACACACTTATAGTTCTCGTCGGAACCACCGAGAAATTTGTTCACCCCTAACTTTTTATTTTACAACCCCTTCTTTGCTAAAATAAAAGGACTTTGGCAAAGAAGGGGTTGTAAAATAAAAAGTTATGGGTGAAAAAATTTCTCGGTGGTTCCGACGAGAACTATAAGTGTGTAGAGTAGCCTGTTAAAATTTGAAAGTAATCGATTCGGTAGAAAAAAAGTTAAGACCCGGGCTGCCAACTTCGAGGTGCTAACTTCGTTCAATAATAATTATAATAGTAATAAACTAAATTTTTTCAAAAAATTTTTTTTTTGTATCTTTAATATGTAAATAAAAACATCCTAAATATCCAAAACGATTGATTTTTATTTTCCTACAAAAAAACGCCCTCCAAAAAAGATATGAAAATCGGCTTAAGTTACCAGACTACTACCTTAATGAGCTCCTTGACTCTCGTGTTTGTATTAATGTTTAAATAAATACATCATCTTTACACTTTTTCAATCAATTTGTTTAATGCACTTTCTCGAACATGAGACACGAATATGTGAGCAAAAAAAAAAACAAGGAATTTCTTCCATGCATTTTGGACTTTGAGGATATTTTATTTCTACCCTCAATAGTTTTTTCCCTTGCTTCGCGACAAAAACGAAAATTTCTACCCTCAACCCATTCATTTGTTGCACTGATGTTTACTCAAAATTTGTCAAATTTTACAAATATTTTTGACCATTCAAAATACGACGAAAATATTTCATAATGTTTGACAGTTCTCTCTACTGTCGCCAAAAACGTCTCGATTTTACGAGTGAATTTTTAAATAAACACGTCATCTTGAAAGACACTTTTTCAATCAATTTGCTTAACGCACTTTCTTAAACCTACGACAGGAATATCTGTGTGAAAAAAAAACAAGTAATTCCTTTCATGCATTTTAGACTTTCGGGATATTTGTTTTCTTATCTCAATAATTTTTGCCTTTGCTTCGCGATGAAATTTCTACCATTCATCCATTCATTGGTTGCACTGTTATTTACGAAAAATTTGTGAAATTTTACAAATACCTTTGATCATTCGTAATACAACAAAAATATTTCATAATGTTTGAAAAATGTTTACTCTCCTGTCGCCAGAAATGTCTCGATCTTACGAGTGAATTTTCAATCGCGTTTGAACGTAATGCCGATATCCACAAGACCACAAGACTCGACGATCAAGAACATAATTTCTAGGTAAAGAATAATCGAATGTCTCGCGTTGAAATTAACTGGTTTTGTTATCTCGTTTGTTATAATCCTTGATATATATATCGGTGAATTAACGGATCGCGCGCCAGTTCCGATTAAGGGTATATACGAGGGTGCTCGATTGTGAATGGAACACGACAATTAAGATGAAGGAGAAGAGAAGTGGCCTCTGCCTACGAACCAATCACGTAAATGTATAATGCCCAAACATATATATATATACATATTTTATTACGGTATATATACTATATTGTATAAAAGGCGTCTCGTCGTCCCACTCGTGTCGTCGGATTAGCCGATACGTCGTCGTCTCTCTTGTGGTTCTTGGTCCGTCGTTGTCGTCGTCGTCCTGGTGGCCGATAAAACACAACTCGCGTCTCGAGAACGGGCTTTAATTATCGGTCCGCCGGGTGCTAATCTCGATGGTAACATAATTTAATGTCATTCGATGCAAATTTAACGAATCGTAGGTGTGCCCCACAACGACGATTATACCGACGACGACGACGAGAACGAGGATACCGGGATAGACCATCAGAAGCCATTTCACACACTCACGCGTCGTACGTATAAGCTAACCGTGTGCGAAAAAATATAAAAAACATATATGCACGAGACTCGTGTAAGAGAGAAAATGGTCGCGAGTCTCGTAGTACTCCTCTTGTTCATGACCAACAACTATGTATATATACGTGTATTTAAGTGGTTACTAGTAAATTAACATCGTAGCATGATTTGTCGCACACATTCATCATTATTAAGGTTGAAGCGTTACATGCAACGAACCTTCCCTCTCAAATCCACGTCGACGAGAACCCCTCCTTTCGTTCGTTGTATTGTCAAATTGCTCGTGATACTAACAACTGGTATGAGATATTCCATCCGAGGTCCTGTGTCTCTTTAAGTCAAAACTTCAGCTGTCCTGAACGAGATTTTTTCCATTCAATGTACTCTTGTTTAAAAAAAAATTCACGAGTCACATCGTTTTTTAAGTATTCAACAAAAAATATATATTTCTTGTGGTTTGATTAAGATACTAGTCTGGTAACTTAAGCCGATTTTCATGTCTTTTTTGTAGGGCGTTTTTTTGTAGGAAAATAAAAATGAATCGTTTTGGATATTTAGGGTATTGGGAATTGGTAGATAAATAATGTATAACGCAGTGAATTATATTTGAACTTGAATTTTATTTTTCTCTACGTGTCTGGGGCTAATTAAAAATGGTCCAACATTAGTTGCGAGTGATTGGGGAAACCCAGAAAAACCCAATCCAACCATTTCACAAACAGTATTTTCAAATAATCATCTTAATGTATATATATATATATATATACATATATATATATACTTATATATAGCAGTCGAGTTATTCCAGGCCAAATCCGATTTTGAACTCCAAGAATTTTACAGCTGGCAATGGCTTTGTCAGTGCATCCGCTAATTGGTTTCCTGTGGGAATAAATTTCAATTTTATTACATTTTTCTCGATTTGTTCTCTTGAAAAATGATACTTGATATCGATGTGTTTCGATCGCTTGTGACTGCTTGGATTATTTGCAATACACATACAACTGGTGTTATCTTCATATATTATAATAGGATCTGAAATTTTTATATTAATGCTGATGGCCAATGATTTTAACCACAATGCCTCTTTTACTGCTTCATACAACGCCATGTACTCAGCCTGTGTAGATGAGCTGGCTACCGATGCTTGTTTCTTTGTATTCCAACAGATCGTGCATCGTTCATATAATTTCAACAAATAACCGGTCGTACTTTTTCGATCTGTACCTTCACTTCCACCCCAATCAGAATCAACATATCCGCTCAAGAGATCAACAAATTTAGTTTTAACATAAGTTAGTTTAATATCAGCGGACCCTTTGAGATATTTCAAAACTCGTTTCAAATTTTGCCAAAGTTCTTTATTATTTTTATTCGCATATCGACTCAAAATGTTTACCGCGCTGCTCAAATCCGGTCTAGTACATATCATAATGTACATCAAACATCCTAGCAAACTTCTGCAAGGAGCATCATAATGTTCATCTGAATTAAAAGCTTCATAATCCAATTTCATTTGAAGGGGTGTATCGATAGGTTTACAATCGCGCATATTAAATTTGTCTAAAACTGTTTTTATGTATGCACTTTGATCTAATGTTAATTTTCCATTAGTTCTCTCAATTTTGATTCCCAAAAACAATTTAATCTCATTTAAATCTGTCATACGAAATCTGTTCATCAAATAATTTTTGAATCTTTGCATTGTTTCAATATTACCCGTTGTAATCACAAGGTCATCCACATACAATACCACATAAATGTTCTGCGAAACACTTCCTTTATCTAGGATATAAATACACCGATCGCCTGAGGAATTTTGAAACCCTTTTTCCAAAAGTGCTATCTCAAACATCTCAAACCAACACCTTGCTGCCTGTTTTAAACCATACAGAGCTTTGTGTAATTTGCAAACTTCATTTTGATTACATTTGATACCGTCTGGGACTCTCATATAAATTTCTTCTTTCAATACACCATTCAAGAATGCTGTTTTAACATCCATATGGTGAATCAATAAATCATGTTGATTTGCGAAAGCAACAATGAATCTAAAACTTGTAATCCTCGCGACCGGCGCAAAAGTTTCATCGTAGTCTACTAAATATTTTTGACTGAAACCACGAGTAACTAAACGAGCCTTGTATTTCGTAGGATTTCCAAATTCATCATTTTTAAGAGCGAATACCCATTTACAGTCCACAATATTTTTACCACTTGGTTTTGTTACTAATGTCCAAGTTTTGTTTGTTTTCAATGAATTTATTTCGTCTTCAATCGCTCGCTCCCATTTAGCTCTATCATCTCTTGTTTTTATCTCCTCTAATGACGTGGGTATTTTACAAACAACTGACTGAGCACACAAGAGGTAATCATTGGATGACTCAGTTTCGTTGTATGAAATAGGAGAAAGATTTTTAATTCTTTCACTCCTCCTTTTCTCTTGTTTACCATCTGTTTCCTTTACTACAGATTTATCTGTTTCACGTACAGATTTACTCAACTCAGAGTTTTTCATTACTTCCATATCTATCGGCTTCAGTGTATCTGATTTCCCTTTACTATCAGATTTACTTCTTTCGAATCCATCTGATTTATCAATATCAGATTTACTCAGTTCGAATCCATCTGATTTATCAATATCAGATTTACTCCTTTCGAATCCATCTGATTTATCAATATCAGATTTACTTAGTTCGAATCCATCTGATTTATCAATATCAGATTTACTCAGTTCGAATCCATCTGATTTATCAATATCAGATTTACTTAGTTCGAATCCATCTGATTTATCAATATCAGATTTACTCAGTTCGAATCCATCTGATTTATCAATATCAGATTTACTTAGTTCGAATCCATCTGATTTATCAATATCAGATTTACTTAGTTCGAATCCATCTGATTTATCAATATCAGATTTACTCAGTTCGAATCCATCTGATTTATCAATATCAGATTTACTTAGTTCGAATCCATCTGATTTATCAATATCAGATTTACTCAGTTCGAATTCATCTGATTTATCAATATCAGATTTACTCACAATTTCTGTTAATTTTGACTTTATGACCGATGCTTCGGTTTCGTGAGTGGCTTCTGAGTTTCTTTCTTTCATAACTGGCCGAGATTTCAGGTAATTTATTTCATCAACAATAACGTCTCTTACTGTTACGCATTTCTCCGTCTCAACATCCCAAACTTTGTATCCGTTTGGTTTAAATCCAACTAAAATACCTTTCCAGGATTTTTCATCGAATTTTCGTTTCCTGGTTTTATTATGTACATAGACTGTTGAGCCAAAAATGTTCAAATACTTTATTTTGGGCTTTTTACCGTGCCACAATTCAAATGGAGTTTTGTCAATTTTGAGAGCTTTCGTCGATGTTAAATTGATTAAATACGTAGCAGTTAATACTGCTTCACCCCAGAACGATTTTTCTAATTTTGCACCGTTTACCATCGCACGTGCTCTTTCGGTGATCGTTCGATTCATGCGTTCCGCGACTCCGTATGTGGAACCGTCAAATGATAGCTGATCCCTTTCTGTACGCAATACTGTTTCATTTCATTCGATAAATATTCTCGACCGTTATCACAATACAAATTTACGATCTTCAAATTGAAATGAGCCTCGCTCTTTGCAACATAGTCTTTAAAAACCGAGAACACATCCGATTTATGCGCAATTAAATATGTTACAGTATAGTGAGTAAATTCATCAATGAAAGATACGTAATAATTTTTGTTATTTATTGTTGAGGGACTGATCGGACCGCATACGTCTGTGTGAATAATGAACAATGGTCTTTTTATGTGACTTTTATCTTTCGCTTTTTCAAACGGTAACCGGACTTGTTTACCATTGATACAGGCCTCGCATAAATCGTCATTTGGTATTACTTTTTCGAGATGAGTCACATCCTCGACCATTTGTTTATTCTTCAGCTCTTGAAATTTTGTTTTACCAATATGACCTAATCTTTGATGCCATAAATCGTAATTATTCCCATTAATATTGTATACGTGAGAATTTACGCCTTTTGTAATTTCGAATTCAACAGACACTAAATTATTTAATGGTTTACCGTACATTACCATTTTACCGTCTTTGCTTATCTGTACTCCTGTTTCATTGAAGATGATTGTCATCCCTGCCCGTTGCATTTTTCTTACTGACAGCAAATTGTATGGCACCTCTGGGGAATAGAGAACATCTTCAAGAGCCACGTGAACTCCCAGATTACTCGTGACGTTGATTTTCCCTTTCTTCGTTGCATTGATAAATTCGCCGCTTTTCGCTACAGAAATTTTCATTGGTGGGTGTAGCTCAATCACTTCTGAGAAGATGGTGTCTGTGTTGACCAGATGATCTGATGCTCCGTTTGAATTGTATGGATCGTTCTGTTTCGATCTGCACGGTGTTGTTGATTTTTCTCTGTAATTTCCGCGTTGTCCTTTTGGTTGATAATTTTGATTAGCTCGGGGAGCTTCTGTTCCGACTTGTAATACTTTGGCACTGGTATCTTCGTTTTCATTTTTCATTTTTAATCTGCTCAGGCGATTGCGAACTGATACTTCGGTCGCAGCACTTTTCTCTCATAAATATTATCTAAACTCTTCAGAATAGATTTTGCAGTGCTTGTAGGTGTATCATACTTGAGGCAAACATCAGCTAAATATTCAACAATAACACATTTAGCAACTCGTTCAGCTTTGTTCCACTTTCTTGTCACTGGATCAGGAGGTTGTTCGTCAATCACTTTAAGCACATCTAGTTCAAATAATAAATTCCTGATTCGATGTTTCCATGCATTGTATTTACTGCCATTGAATGGCGTTATATTTCTCCTGTCCTTTGACTTATCCATTGTCACTCAATTTCAACACTATAACACGCAAAATCTCACTTACAATAAGTTCACTTAATTCTTTAAAATACACAGTTAATGCACAATGTGTCTGGGCCCATAACCTATTGGGAATGGGTAGATAAATAATGTATAACGCAGTGAATTATATTTGAACTTGAATTTTATTCTTGACACACGAGGAAGATCTGTCTTAACTCTCCGGAATACTTCAGAAGACTAAAGGCTGGTCACAAAGACCAAAAGCATATTCGTCACGTGAAGAAAGAAAGCTTAGTTCTTTCTTCCCAAGAAATCACTGCCCATGTTTATGGTTATGTCAACTCTCAGCCGACTCTCCGGCGCCATCGATGTCGAGTGGTTTTTGTAACCGTCACTTCTTTATTAGCTAATTCTCAGTATCGTTATGAGAGTAAATCCAATATAGGGTGTTTTTATTTACATATTAAAGATACAAAAACAAATTTTTTTGTAAAAATTTAATAGTTTATTATTATTATTATTATTGATCGAAGTTGGCACCTCGAAAAAAAAGCGCGTAGGTGATTTTGGCTCTTGATGTTATCTGAAATCAAAAATTCTTGATAATTCTTAATCTATAGACATGTCATTCTGGTCGGAACTACTGAAGTTAAATTTCTTTTTTCTTTAAAAAACTTTTTTCTAAAGTCCGCCATTTTGTTATTTATCCATGAAATTTAACGTCAGTAGTTCCGACCAGAATGACATGTCTATAGACTAAGAATTATCAAGAATTTTTGATTTCAGATAACATCAAGAGCCAAAATCACCGGGGCCACCCACGCGCTTTTTTTTCGAGGTGCCAACTTCGATCAATAATAATAATAATAATAAACTATTAAATTTTGTCAAAAAAAATTTTTTTTTGTATCTTTAATATGTAAATAAAAACATCCTAAATATCCAAAACGATTCATTTTTATTTTCCTACAAAAAACGCCCTCCAAAAAAGACATGAAAATCGGCTTAATTTACCAGATCGGCTTAAGTTACCTTAATGAAAAATCATCTTTTAAATAAAAAAAAACTTCAATCGAAAATGAACGTTTCACGTCTGTAACATTTTCTTGATCGGCTGACCATTTATATGTTGCAATCCTTCGACGGAAAAAAAGTCAATCTTCACAAATTTGATAGAAAAAAATATCTGAAAATTGAATATTGTCTTATGAGATAGTGCAATTGTATAAAAAATTTGGGACAAAATCTGGAGACCCGAAAAGTCGTTTGATAACAGATGGAATACCTCATAAATGAAATTTTACCTCTTAAATAAAATTGTGTCTGTATTAACAAATCACCTTCAACGACGATTTAGGAGTAAAAAATCGGTTTGCTTCTAAAAGTAAACGAGGAAACACAAAAAAACGAGTTTCAAAGTGCATAGGCGTCGTAAGGCTAGTGGGGTGCGGGCGCCATTAAACGGAAGCGGCAAGACAATAATTAAGTTGTACACATGATGATTAATCGTCCTGTCGTTTGTCACGGTTCTGCATGTCGTTACAAAGCCCTTTCTCTCAGGCGAACTCGAAGCTTTCAACGCCGGGTATTGTCCCTCGGGATAGAAAACGAAGAGGTTTCGAGGCTCTGCCCGAGAGGGACGTATACCCAGGTGCTGACCTACCCCGTTACATTAGGTTTACCCAGCTCAACTTTACATATATGTGCCAGTGGAGTATACGAGATATCTATATATAAATGTAACAATATTCCTAACGTGCACATTCTGTGCAGTGGGAGAACTCGAGTGGGACGACAAAGATTTAGCCCCCATAACCGCAAGAAGCCAAGATATATGCGAGCCATCTCTATACGTAGGTTCCTTGTTTGTTTAGCGTAAAGACCTCACTAGTGATTTATGGTCTTGGGATTTAACAGTGTGTCACGGTACAACTTCCTGGTCGAAGGGGGTGTAAACTGAAAGTCTTCCCGCGAGATTCACGCTATGTTTCCCCCGAAGTATCTGATTTTCCGAAAACCCCGAAGTAATAAAGCCTCGACCCGAACGTTCGTGCTGCGGCGATTTTAGATGAAGTTTTACACTCCCGAGATTATCAGACAGAAGGAAGCAGTTGGTAATTCTCGCGGAATAACTAATTATAACGAGGATTGCGTCTCTTCGATAAAAGGAGATTTGAATCAAAGTTCAAGCCGAGATTAAGTCAAAAAAGAGGTTTAGGATTAATTGTCGATGTATAAAAGCTGCTTTGAAACTTCTTGGGTTCCTCATTGCCTGTTGAAAAAACACAATTAATCCTAAGCAGACTCCTAAGTGGAAAAGAATGAATTGAAGCTTCCGGGGTTACCCTCAGTCGATTATTTACCAAAAAGCTTGCTAATTTTATGCATAACGTACAAAGTAATCCAGATTAAGTCAGAGGAGTGATTAGGATGACTTCTCAACGTATAAAATTGGTTGATAGCTTCGGGAATTGATTTTTAACGTCACGGAGGATAGGGGAGTCGACTGGAAGAGAGATAAAAACTTCTTGGAATGACACGTGGCTAACTATGTAAAGCCGATTCCTCAAACTACAACTTCTCGAACGCTCGCTCAATGGTTTAACTGTACTGACGTGGCCTAACTGAGAATTAGATTGTATGTAAGGAATGTCTCGTTTCAAACGGGGGGATTATATATCTGTAAGCCATTGGAATTCATTGGAATTGATTTAAAAAAAAACAAATATATCTTAATATTATTCAATCGGTATCGAGAACCCAATTCATCGACATTTCCGGCAGTCATTGAAAAAAAGAAAAAAATCAAATGTCTTCGATTCACGAACGAGAGGATGACCTGAAACATGAGCGATCTACGAATGAACAAAATAAGTGCAATAATATATTATACTTATTATTCGCCGTGACTGTTTCTTTTTTCTCTCTATATAATGTCATCCGGTCCTCGATGCAATTCCGCTCAGCGTGAAATTTAAACCCGTTCGCCATTCATTGGCCAACTTTTGCTGATGTCACGTGGCGTTCGAGAATGTTGAAAGACGGTATAATCCCTGATGTTTCTCGCTCCCTTTCATCATCTTCTTCCTTTGATTTCTTTTCTTTTTTTTTTTCAATGAATTTCACCACTCGGAGATTTTGCGCTCACTGTTTGGGACAAAAAGATGAAGAGAGAGAGAGAGAGAGAGAGAGGGAGCGAAAGAGAGAAATGGACCAATAGTGACCAAACTTGTTTGTTCGTTCGGGGGTGTCTACGATAAACGTCTGAATGCAATCGTACCTCGTAATTTCATGCCCAACGGTCACACAACCTCTCACATTTCGCTCAGCATTTATTTTTACGACAATAACCCGGCGCCTCCGTGATTTGCTACCTGTAGAAACTTTTGTATAAGTAGATACGAGGTCTGTTCAAAAAGTATCGCGAATTTTGAATTTCCGCGGGCTACGTATGTTCGATTTTCGATTTTTTTGTGAAGTTAGCTTGGTACTCATGTACCTCACTTATGCTGAAAAAATCGGCCATTTTGAATGTTTAGTTAATTGTTGACAGCTGTTTTGGTTAGACGTGTTTTGGCTTGTCTTCGATTTTTGCCTATTCCAAAAGAGCAGCTTCCATTGCGATGATCGAGCTTTGGTTTCCACGTCATAACCATAAACCCATGATTCGTCACCAGTTATGACCCTCTGGAGCAAATTTGGGTCGTCGCGGACCGAGTCCAAAAGCTCCTTAGCAATGTTAACGCGATACTGTTTTTGTTCGAAATTGAGCAATTTTGGCACGAATTTCGCGGCGACCCGTCTCACGCCCAAATCATTGGTAAAAATCGACTAGCACGAGCTAATCGATATGTTTAGTTCCTCAGCAACTTCTCTAACGGTGATTCGACGATTGGCCAATATTATTTTCTTCATTTCATCAATGTTTTCGTCTGTTGTTAATGTGCTCGGGTGTCCGGAACGCATTTCGTTGTTCGCATCTTCTCGGCCCTCTGATAACATTTTGTACCACCGACAAACGTTGCTTTGGTTCAAGGTAGCTTCACCATATGCCACAGTCAACATTCGGAATGCGTCCGCGCACTTAATTTTGTTTTTTACACAAAATTTGATACAGATTCTTTGATCCATTTTTTGGAATAGGCAAAAATTGAAAACAAGCCAAAACACGTCTAACCAAAACAGCTGTCGACAATTAACTAAACATTCAAAATGGCCGATTTTTTCAGCATAAGTGAGGGACATGAATACCAACCTAACGCCACAAAAAAATCGAAAATCGATTATACGTAGCCCGCGGAAAATCAAAATTCGCGATACTTTTTGAACAGACCTCGTATATATATATGTATATCCGTTAAAGGGACAGCCCGACCGAACTGGAAGGTTCGAAATAAACGATAAAACGATGAATCTCATTTTTTTACTCGACCCTCTCGCTAAATCTTTTTCGTCTATAATCATATGTTTACAAACGTTCGAAACATTATTTCCATAGAATTAAAAAAAAAAGAACTGCAGGAATTAGGTGAAATTATTTTCAACAAATACGTTGTACAACTAAGTCGTGAATTGAATTGATAAAACGATTGAATAATCTTATATGTGTGTAATGAAATTATTGAAAAATTTATTTCATTTTTTAAAGCACAATATTTCTTCTGGAAACCTATCCCAAGAATTTCATTCTATTGTGATCCGAGAACGAAAATTTAGTTAAGTAATTGATATTTATTCGAATTGGAGACTAAAAAAATGGCTTACGTCGAATTTTTGTCCGGAAAACATTTTTTTATACAAGCTCGGTCGTATCTCTTTACAGTTTCCGTTTAAGGGGCGAAATAGGGTTAGGACAGCGTTTTCTCAATGATTTTCATGCATTTTTTTATAGTATAAAAAATCCATATAATTTATTGAAACTCTGAAAATATTTTATATATATATTTAAGTATATACTATAAAATTTTTGAAGAATTTCCTTGAAAAACACCGAAAATATTAGCGACCCCATATTGCAGGTCACAATCAGATTCAGCATTTTGCGTACATTCTGGAAGCCGCAATTTTCATCTGAAATCAAACGAGGTTGGAATTTACTTTTATTATATGTCTCTCTTCTATATGAACCTAAATGCTATCAAAAAATAGAGAATTGAATTTTTTATAGTGGTCAAAACAAAAGAGCATGATTTTTTACCATTTTTTACAACTTTATTTGCAAAAAAAAAAATATTTTAAATAATGATAATATTCCGCTTTTAGGTTCATATAGAGCGCAATACTATGAAGAAAGTAACTGCCAATTTTTAAAATGATTGGTTGAAAACTTTTCAAACTAGCGTGTACGCAAGTTAAAAAAAAGTCGTTTTCAGAAAAACGCGTTTGAAACACGTGGCGCGCTCGGGGCCTGAACAAGAGCTACTCATTTTAATGGCTTATAACAATAGAACGAGTCGGAATTTTCATTTAAAATTTTGGGAACATATTTTTCAATAGTTTTACTAACAATTTATAAAATAAAAAAATATCGATTTTTTGAACCGTCTAACCCTATTTCCCCCCTTAATTTCATTTCATTGTCATCCGTTGCGTTATGTTTTTACGTGTATTTCACGTGGTTCATTTATCTTTTTTCGTCGATGGCCGCGTGTGGCGCTCACGGGAGGGGGAGGGCGATCAGGGAGTGTGTTCGCGTTCTCGTTCGAGAGAGATTCTGGTTTAATACCCATGGACCAAGCAGATGAGAGGTTCCAAACCGAGTTTTTCGTGTATTCATCGCTCTCTGACTCATCCGGAGTCACCCGGCGCGAGCAGTTTGGAATAACTGGTTCCCTTCACCGTCGTAATACCGATCGCCTCTCCCACAGCTTGTATTACTATATATGCGTTACATAGTATATAGATTCGATAAATGATCGGTCGGGATGTTTAAAGTTTCTTAATAGCCCGCCTCCGTGCTGGTAGCCTAATATACCGACTGACGACGATCACTTAGATTCTTATCTCTCATGTCCCAATCTATTTTTATCCCACGTAATCGCCTGTTGCTCCTTTTGCTCATTTCCTCATTTCCGTTCGCCCGTGTGTTTGTGTGTGCATTCTATAAAACAGTATACACGTATATATATGCTGCTTCTGTATTTGGGAACCGTTTTTTTTTTCACATTGACATTTTTCGAACCAAGGATTATTCATCGGTATTTCGATCAGACTTTATTAATTTTCGTTATACATTGTCATTCAATTTGTCAATCAGAATAACGTCTGAAATGTTGTCTCGATTCATAATTTGTATAACTTCATTTTTCATTTATTTCACAATTATTTCAGAGGAGAACCGCGTCGAAATGTTCAAAGATCATACAATAATGAAAAAAAAAAAAAAAATTAATACAAATATTTTAAATACATTTCTATGTATTAATTTTGTTTTTTCTTTTATTATGTCTTATTTAAGGGGGGAAATAGGGTTAGGACAGCGTTTTCTCAATGATTTTCATGAATTTTTTTATAGTATAAAAAATGAATGTAATTTGTCGAAACTTTGAGAATATTTTATACATATATTTAAGTATATACTATAAAATATTAGCGACCCCATATTGCAGGTCGCAATCAGACTCAGCATTTTGCGTACATTCCGGAAGCCGCAATTTTCATCTGAAATCAAACGAGATTGGAATTTACTTTTGTTATCTGTTTTGTTGTCTTCTGTTATCTGTCTGTGTCTTTTGTGTGTGTCTCTCTTCTATATGAACCTAAATGCTATCAAAAAAATAGAAAATTGAATTTTTTACAGGGGTAAAAACAAAAAAGCATGATTTTTTGCCATTTTTTACAACTTTGTTTGCATAAAAAAAATCATTTTAAATAATGATAATATTCCGATTTTAGGTTCATATAGAGCGCAATACTATGAAGAAAGTAACTGCTATTTTTCAAAACGATTGGTTGAAAACTTTTCAAACTAGCGTGTACGCAAGTTCAAAAAAAAGTCATTTTCAGAAAAACGCGTTTGAAAAAATAGTACCAAGAAAAACAAGCAATATGGGATCGCTAATATTTTATAGTATATACTTAAATATATGTATAAAAATTTTATAGTATATACTTAAATATATGTATAAAATATTCTCAAAGTTTCAATAAATTATATTCATTTTTTATACTATAAAAAAATTCATGAAAATCATTGAGAAAACGCTGTCCTAACCCTATTTCCCCCCTTAATGGCTTATAACAATAGAACAAGTCGGAATTTTCATTAAAAATTTTGGGAACATATTTTTCAATACTTTTACTAACAATTTATGAAATCTAAAAAAAATCGATTTTTTGAACCGTCTAACCCTATTCGCCCCTTAAATCGTATATATGTCGCGAAATAATTCTTTTATAACTTGAACTCAACTAATTGGATAAATTTTTCGATTTTCGAGATGAACGTAATAAATTAAGATGGATATTCCTGGCGATGGTTGAGACGAGTAACTCGGGCAACATTTTCGTCAGAAGAACACTCCAAGCCAAATCGAATTTGAGACCTGGTTCGTATTAAATTTAAATTTCCAAAATTAGACAAGCGTTTATCGAGCTTCGTTTATAATCGACAATAGTAATTAATACAAGACTCGGAGCTTGCGATGCTTGCAGCAAATTAAATAAAAATACGTGATCTCTTAGCTGAGAATATAGACACATCTCGAGAATTAAATTCGATAATGTTGAGACGCGACGATAAGATGACGGAGAGTAAGACCCGAATATACTAACAGAGTGTCAGTGGGGTAACATATGTGCCTAGTCGTTGAAAATTTATCGGCATATAGTTCGCCATGTCTCATCGATGATTTATGAGAGAAATATCGAGAGTAAGTGTCGCGCGACGTTTCTTATCTCTTTGGGATCGGTGATATATATAATAGTGTGTAGAAACGACGACGAAGGCCGAATCACAGATATACGAACATTTTTATTGCTTTTATCTCGAACACGAGAGATTATCAAGAATGAATATAAAATTCCTAGATATATAAAACATTTTCAATGAATCTAAAACTGACTCGATAAAAAAAAAACATCTCGCCAATTCTTTCCAGTCGATTAAATTTCAAATTCATCTTCTCGACGAGAGCTTCACAATTAACCCTTCGTGGTCACACGTTCTAGAAATAACACGTTGGTCACAGGGGATCGGAATGACCCTAGCCGTGTTTAAACAATTGTCGCGTTGCCAGTATCGTTCCGAACGACTCATAAAAATTCAGGATACTAGTTTGAACCTTTCCGAATGAGAATATCATGGCAAAAAATTTTTATCAAACTTCCAAAATGGCGAAAAAAAATCAGCAAGGAGGCATAGTAATTCTAGCTTAAAGTTGCGCGTGACCACGATGGGTTAAAGGTCGGAAAAATTTGTATTCACTTGCAACGAAAAAATCGTATTGACAATCCCGAACGAGATATTGTTCGAAATATTTTTAATTAAACATTCTAATATTTTGAAGAAAAAAAATGCATCTCCTATAGTTTTCAATATTCCGATCTAAATATTTGCATGATTGTAGAAAAATTTTCCAACAATCATTTGCAATTTCAGAAACGACTCACCCCTATCCCCGCCATAAATAAAAGAAATAATTTTTTCTCAGACTTAAAGTTTTTTTCGCGGTTTATCCAGTAAGAACCATAAAATGCGATTAAAAAATAACATTACAATTGGTACAAAAAAAACCTCTTATTATATATCGCAAATTTTCTCTTCGTTCTATGCCTCTCTCTCTCGTTAAAAAAAAAAAAAAAAAACGAGTAAAATCGTGACTGCTACGGAAAAAAAAACGACAAAAATACGTGAAAAAAGAAAAGAAAGAAAACCTGCATCGCATGCAGAACATTTGCTGCAACCATAATCGCATAATCGTCGAGAAATTTGCGAAGTTGGTAGTCCATGAACATAAACGTCCAGGGAAAGGATGCGTGTGTGCATGTCATTCGGTAGCGACGACAGGGGTAAATCATCGATTTCACGCAATCGTAAGACTGTCATGATATATATATATATATATATATATATATATACAATATATAAACATTCGTACCGTTAGTGAAGGTCTTAACCAACCACGATTTAAGGGTCAAAGTAAAGTATTTTACGCCCTTTTGTTAGCCGGTAGTTCGGCCATACATGGTATATAACAGGTATATGAGAATGGTGCTCGTAAAATCGTCGTCTTTACTCCTCGGAGATGCGAATAGTACCACGTAGAGTATATATATCAAAGAGTGTACTTTTATACACGTATAAGCTACCTTTCCAGTATATACCGTGTGTCGCATGGGAGGTCCTGCAGTGCTCACTTAGCTCGCAGATCGTTTGCTCGTTTGCACGAGAGAGGCACATACATGTATAATCCTATATTACAAGCTTCAATATCTATATATATATATATGTATATAGAGGATATGCTGGCATCAGATATACTTCGACTTTCCACAGCGTGAAAAGGCTTAACGTGTTCAGTTCAGCCTACCGCGTGGTTAACCCTGACTATCTCTCGTTTCGCTGCACAGGCAGATCCCGTCGCTCATTGGTCGAACCGCCATTTTTCACCGTTTAATGATAATGGTATAATGATGATTATACGTTGCCACACACCATCGTACACGAAGCAACTTCGTAACGCGTAAACGCGTACATCGTTGGTTGTCTATTTCTTCTATACGGATACGTAAAATACTGGTGCGTTAAACGTGGTCGTTGGTACGCTGACTTATGCCACCTGCGATACTTGTTGCATTCAACCAGAAACTTTGCACGATGCACTTTTCAGACCGCGTATAAACATTGCACTCTGGCTTTGCCTGACTTTATAAAAACGCTCCGAGAGCTCTTGCGTGTGTGTAAGTGTCGATATCTGACAAACAAAAGGGCTCGAAAGTCAATTACTTTACGCGTTAAATCCTGTTGGGTTATGGCTTTTAGTTTCACTAACAAGTCATATATAACCGTTTAATCGTTGACAGGAGTATGTATGATATATAGTTCTGCCGCATGTATGCATATACGTATTTTCATCTTGTCAAACGATTAAAACGCTCGAAAAGCCGCGGACAACGCGGATTCAACTTTTCACATATACATTCCCGACCAACACTCACGGCTCTCTTTTCGTTCCCCCCTTACGTGATTTTCAAAGAACGATGTGGGAACTGATGCGGCGTTCTCTCGTTGATTAAGCCAGTAGTCTGGTAACTTAAGCCGATTTTCATTTCTTTTTTGGAGGGCGTTTTTCTGTAGGAAAATAAAAATGAATCGTTTTGGATATTTAGGATGTTTTTATTTACATATTAAAGATACAAAAAAAAATTTGTTTGAAAAAATTTAATAGTTTATTATTATTATTATTATTGATCGAAGTTGGCACCTCGAAGTTGGCAGCCCGGGGCTTAACTTTTTTTCTACCGAACCGATTGCTTTCACATTTTAACAGGCTACTCTACACACTTATAGTTCTGGTCGGAACTACTGAAGTTAAATTTCATGGATAAATAACAAAATGGCGGACTTTGGGAAAAAAAGTCCTTTTATTTTAGCAACAAAAGGATTGTAAAATAAAAAGGTAGGGGTGAAAAAATTTCTCGGTAGTTCCGACGAGAACTATAAATGTGTAGAGTAGCCTGTTAAAATTTGAAAGCAATCGGTTCGGTAGAAAAAAAGTTAGGACACGGGCTGCCAACTTCGAGGTGCCAACTTCGATCAATAATAATAATAATAATAAATTATTAAATTTTTTCAAACTAATTTTTTTTTGTATCTTTAATATGTAAACGAAAACATCCTAAATATCCAAAACGATTCATTTTTATTTTCCTACAAAAATACGCCCACCAAAAAAGACATGAAAATCGGCTTAAGTTACCAGACTACTACCTTAATTGCCACGATATGTAGAATTTGCCATGCGGAGTAATGGTACAATATCATCTCTATAATACGATAGAGAAGTGAGAATCTCAAGACGATGGAATGCAAACGATAGAACCGGCAAAAGACGAATATAGAGTGTCCGTGTAGTAGGAGCAGAAGGCGCGCATCACACCAGCTGGTGTAATATGTCTTTATGACTTTTCATGCAGGAAAAAAAAAAACGTTTCCACGATATATGTTTCGAGCGGTACAACTCTCAGCAGCATCTTTATTATACTCATACTGCATACACTCCATGGATCTTTCAATGCTCGCACATATCTATATATAATAATGCATTTAGTCGTGTTATGGTCAGCTGTCGTGGAGTTTTATTGAAATATGAGAGGGATTGAAGAGAATAAGACGCGAGCATTTATTTTGTAAAATTTCTTTTTCGAGCAATTCTCTTGAAAATTATTTTTCTGCCATTTTTCTCATCACGCCTTCGGTAACGAAATATTCAAATCGAAGCACAGGACTTTTCTTACGTTGCATTTAATCAAGAAGCACTGATCAAACGTGGTTCAATGGTAGAAAAAAAAATCATTAAATCATTGAATCGTTGAAAAATACTTGGAATTTTTGTTCCCGATGAAGAATCGTCACGCGAATTTATTCTCATTGTCATCGTAAAATCTAAATCTTTGAAATGCCGCTCGATTTATTAGGCCTATGATTTTTCGAAATATTTATGATAATTTTTGTTTCATTTTACGACGGGATATATGCTATGAAGTGATCTAAGAGATCGAGAAACGCCGCGCGTCGGCGCCAATTCTTTACGGAAATCTCAATCGATCCGATCTGAGAGACTGTCTCGCGCTTGGCGCGCCACTTCAAAGCCAATAGATCTCCCACAGAGATTTCTCTCGCGAATCGCTAGAATGAAGGCGTTCGCGAACAGATTATATCCGTATATATATATTTGTGTATACCTATATATTAAAAAATAGTGGGCAGACGCCTTGTTGTCGGCGCCTATCGTTCAGACTTCACGGAAGTCTTCGTTCTTTGTATTGTTGATGCTCGAGCACCTTATAACGGCGTTAACCATAACCTCGTATATACGCGTCGTCGCGTCTACGAACATCCGAGACATTGACAGTTTCGTAGGCATATATCTTCGTATAATAGACTTATTATGTTTGAAGCCAAGGTTGCTTTTGTCACGAAAGAAAAAAAAGTTCTTGACCGACTTTTTTTTCTGCTAATTTTACGAGTTTTTTTTTTAAGAAAATTCCTAATGAATTTGTAATTTGTAAAATTCCTAATGAATTTGTAATTTGTAAAATTCCTAATGAATTTGTAATAAGCAGGAAAAATACATCGACGTAAGTTCCTAAAAAAATGTATAAAAATCAGCATTTTTTTAAAAGTTTATCCCGCAAAAATAGGTTCTTGTACTAAAATTATCATAATTTTTCTTCCACGCGGAATTCTGATTTCATTCTGTGCTCATTCTCTTCGCAATTCTTCAATCAATAAGGTAGTAGTCTGGTAACTTAAGCTGATTTTCATGTCTTTTTTGGAGGGCGTTTTTTTGTAGGAAAATAAAAATGAATCGTTTTGGATATTTAGGATGTTTTTATTTACATATTAAAGATACAAAAAAAAAATTGTTTGAAAAAATTTAATAGTTTATTATTATTATTATTATTATTGATCGAAGTTGGTAGCTCGAAAAAAAAGCGCGTGGGTGGCCCCGGTGATTTTGGCTCTTGATGTTATCTGAAATAAAAAATTCTTGATAATTCTTAATCTATGGACATGTCATTCTGGTCGAAACTACTGAAGTTAAATTTCATGGATAAATAACAAAATGGAAAAGGACGTTTTTTTCCAAAGTCCGACATTTTGTTATTTATCCATGAAATTTAACTTCAGTAGTTCCGACCAGAATGACATGTCCATAGATTAAGAATTATCAAGAATTTTTTATTTCAGACAACATCAAGAGCCAAAATCACCGGGGCCACCCACGCGCTTTTTTTTCGAGGTGCCAACTTCGATCAATAATAGTAATAATAATAAACTATTACATTTTTTCAAACAAATTTTTTTTTGTATCTTTAATATGTAAATAAAAACGTCCTAAATATCCAAAACGATTCATTTTTATTTTCCTACAAAAAAACGCCCTCCAAAAAAGACATGAAAATCGGCTTAAGTTACCAGACTACTACCTTAAAATGACGTTTGGTCCATTCAGCTACGATGATTTAAAAATTTTCTACAGATATTCAAAGTCGAACTAGCGATTATCCCAGTTTCACAACATCCCTTGCCATTTTTTTTCGACGATTTTTAATTTCGACTCACGCCCACAAGAATTAAGATCGCAGGATGAATGACAAATCTAAGTATATGCCCGATCTGTTTGAAAAACAACAAATAATTCGAAATCGGTCAACCGGTGCGCGGAGATATGGATCACATGAAATTTCGACGTTTTAGAGTTAGTGAAAAATTGACGAAAAATAAGGGAAACTTTTTTGTCCGTTGTTCACTACGCTTCGAAGTTACTCTTCGATGAGAAATTTATTGCTGATTAGTAATTACACGGAGTTACTATCAAGAATTTCATGTAAACACGCGATAGAACGTAAAATGTTAATACCTCGTTGATTTTCTTAGAAATCCGAGGTCTAATAATTAAAATGTAGCTATATAACCAATAACTAAATGGCCAGTTCGCAACATTTATAGCCGGCAATAATATAAACTTAAACAACCGCGGAGGAGCTGGTTTTTCTCGCACCTTTTACGGCCTGGAGATTTCACGACAGACCACAAAGGCCACATACAAAAAACGTACGAGAGAGAGCTCATCGCATCGCGCAACCACATCGGTGCAAGAAAAATAAAACAGATATTTACGAGTG
Source organism: Oxytorus armatus (assembly GCA_958009045.1). NCBI lineage: Eukaryota > Metazoa > Arthropoda > Insecta > Hymenoptera > Ichneumonidae > Oxytorus > Oxytorus armatus. The sequence continues at coordinate 7,127,060 of OY253746.1, read as the reverse complement.
TTTATGGATAATATATATATATATATATATATATATATATATATATCGGTAAGATCTTGCCGTAGAGCGTAACTCAAACGTTCCGGACGCCTCGGTGGATAACTCGATCGAACACGATCGGAGATCGATATCTGGTGCGAGAGGCTCGCGCTTACCGTGATATCTAACGTATATATAAAGAGCATGATCTCTGCGACTCTCACGATCGCACGCCGAGTGCACATCACTAAATATATATATATATATATATATATATACTTTTTTTTTTCTATATATGATATGCTTTATGTCTCTCTATGCTATCGCCATAGATCAGGCGTACTCTGCGAGGACACTCGACGACGATTTATAGCCGGAGATCGAGCTCTCTGGATGGGACACACACACACGCATTGGGTGGTAGAAAAAAAGATTAACTCGTACGGATTCGTTTCGGTGTGAGCGCGCGTGGAATACTAGAAAGTACTTGCCTCTGTAATATATAAAACTCGTTATACTCGTATAAATTGCGAATCTATCGCGAGAAGAAAATGACAAATTTTTCTTTCGTACCGATTCTTTTGATTCCCAAAACCACAAAAAACATTGTAGAATTGATTAAGGGCTTACGAGGTCTGTTCAAAAAGTATCGCAAATTTTGAATTTCCGCGGGCTACGTATATTCGATTTTCGATTTTTTTTGTGGCGTTAGGTTGGCACTTATGTCCCTCACTTATGCTGAAAAAATCGGCCATTTTGAATGTTTAGTTAATTGTTGACAGCTGTTTTGGTTAGACGTGTTTTGGCTTGTCTTCGATTTTTGCCCATTCCAAAAAAGCAGCTTCCATTGCGATGATTGAGCTTTGGTTTCCACGTCATAACCATAAACCCATGATTCGTCACCAGTTATGACCCTCTGGAGTAAATTTGGGTCGTCGCGGACCGAGTCTAACAGCTCCTTAGGAATGTTAACGCGACACTGTTTTTGTACGAAATTCAGCAATTTTGGCACGAATTTTTCGGCGAGCCGTCTCATTCCCAAATCATTGGTAAAAATCGAATAGCACGAGCCAATCGATAAGTTTAGTTCCTCAGCAACTTCTCTAACGGTGATTCGACGATTGGCCAATATTATTTTCTTCACTTCATCAATGTTTTCGTCTGTTGTTGATGTGCTCGGGCGTCCGGAACGCATTTCGTTGTTCGCATCTTCTCGGCCCTCTGAGAACATTTTGTATCACCGATAAACGTTGCTCTGGTCCAAGGTAGCTTCACCATATGCCACAGTCAACATTCAAAATGCGTCCGCGCACTTAATTTGCTTTTTCACACAAAATTTGATACAGACTCTTTGATTCATTTTTTGGAATAGGCAAAAATCGAAGACAAGCCAAAACACGTCTAACCAAAACAGCTGTCAACAATTAACTAAACATTCAAAATGGCCCATTTTTTCAGCATAAGTGAGGGACATGAGTACCAACCTAACGCCACAAAATAATCAAAAATCGAATATACGTAGCCCGCGGAAATTCAAAATTCGCGATACTTCTTGAACAGACCTCGTACATGACCCTGCGCGCGCTGGAAACCGAGTAGATTTCAAAAATTATTGCAAAGGTTATATGGTGAAAAAAAAATTAAATTGTTGATTTCACATTTTTTATTAACTTTTCAACTATAAGAAACCATTTTTTTTAATTTGTTATTCAATATTAACATTATTTTTTACGGGTATAAATGGACTACTAATGAAAATCATGACGCCTCCTTGTCGACATCATAACTTCACCAAAAATTATCCAATCTCCAAAAATAAAAAAAAATCTAGTAAAATAATGTAGTAGTAATAGTCTGACGGAGGGAATTTATTAATTTTTTTTTTATCTAAAGAAATGACAGTATTTCAAACTTTAGTATGCAATTAAAGAAAAAAATTAGTGTTTAATAATTTATAAAAAATTGTCCAACCAAAAGATTAAAAAAAACATCTCGTCGGACTATAGAGTAAATGATTATCAAGATTAAAAAAAAAAAATTATTAAAAAATATTGAAAATTGACTGAGCTCTCGTGCTGATACTGTCTAAAGACATAGTTTCGAGAAAAACGCGTTTAAATAATGTTAATATTGGTAAAAAAAAAAAATTTAATTCTTTTTCTTATAATTGAAAGATTAATAAAAAATGTGACCTTTATAATAATTTTTCAAATTTACTCGGTTTTCAGCGGGCGCAAGTGTATGTGAGCCCTCAAATTGCCTAAATCACGAAGTGACGTCCAATAAATTTTCAGTCAGTCCAACGATATTTTTCAATCATTTTGTTTTGTTTTATTTTTCTAATTTTTCAATTTGATTCAATCCATTTATTCGAAGGAACGAGCATTTTTTTGCACATCGAGGAATCTGTGTTAGGATTTCAAGAAAATTATTATGGGACAACACGCAGAAAATAAAAATTTGCGCTAAAATGAGTGTCACCACTGTGATAAAAATATTTCATCATTTATTTTTCATCATCGACACATTCACGAATCTATCTATTCCGTCATTGAGTAGTGCGACGTATATTAAAACGTGGGAAGTTTCGAGTGTTCAACACTCTGTGTTGATTCACAAAAAAAAAAAAAATGTTACGTTATACGAACATCGAGTAAAATATGCAATAATAATGTAAATCATCGGTCGTAAATTATAATCGGCCTTTTCTCGAATATTTGTCAATGGAAAAAAAAATCGATTAATTAACAATCTAAGGTTAGAAATGCATATATCGCGTATACGCAATATATCTTGAATTATATTTTAATATAAGATCGTAACGGTAAGTCGTCATTAAGTCTCATTGAAAATAGTACAGTTTTGTAGGAGTTCGTTTAGAATCAAAGAACCGTTATATACATATATATGTAACTAAACATATAATACATTAACATGGTGTTATAAAACACGCTGTTCTATTAATTGCCACATCGATACGTATCGATCGATTATAAATTAATCGTTTTCTAATACACCGTACATACATAATACGATATTCAGTTACACCGGCGGAGAGAAGTAAAAGAAGAAAAAAAAGAACCCATTCCAATGTAGAACGAAACGATAAACTTCGAACAGATCGAGAGAAAGACGTGATAGTATTTCGCGCTCACGAGATACATTTTTCAATTGGTACGGAGACACACACACACAAACACATATCTTAATTTATTTAACATATCTCCCACACTCGTTACGCCTTCTTTCTCTCAGCATTTTTTTCACATGGACACACACACACACACGTATATATATATAAAAGTATATAGATAGCCAACGTAAATTAGTAATCTCTCTGTAACGAGAGAGAGGTCGCGGATTGGATCGGGCTAATATAGCGTAGAAACCGCACGAGTGTGTACGACGGGAACGGAGATGGCGAGAGAGTTTAATACTTAACAGTTCTATCACGTACAGTACGCAGTGTATACGAGCTATGGAGATCGAGACTGAGATATATATATATATATATATATATATATATATATATAGTGCTAGATGGATGGAAACCTCGTTGCACACGATCGGGCCAAAATGCAACTCGCAGTAGACCGGCGTATACACCGCGGTTTTAAACCCGGTCAGTATTGGTGTTTTACGACCCTATGGAAATTCGAATTGGAAACCAGTCGTAATTGCTGGTCCGACCGGCAAGCGAGAAGGAAGGCACGAACTGTTACTACTAACTGGGTGGCTCTGTCCGCGAACGGCGATTGTCAAAGCTACTTGCCACAAGCGAGTTCATTCGCTGGGGGTGTATAGATTCGTTACATCACTCAATGTACGGTATTTAAGGGATGTAAAATAATTTACCAAATGTACTGGAAAGAAGGATTGTTTCTTCTATTCTTACATTGACAGGCTAGACAAATCATCCTTTACTCGGTTCAATTAAAGTATAGTTTGATTGGTCATTATTTTGACAGTGGATAATGGAGTTTCATCGATTATTTTGATGAGGGGCAATGGAGATGTGGAATTTAATGGATAATTCATCTGTATTTAAGGGATGTAAAACGATCTATCAAATGTACTGGAAAGAAGGATTGTTTCTTCTATTCTTACGTCGGCAGGCTAGACAAATGATCCTTTACACGGTTCAATTAAACTGTAGTTTAATTGTTCATTATTTTGACAGTGGATAATGGAGTTTCATCCATTATTTTGATAGAAGGCAATGAAGATGTGGGATTTGATGGATAATTCATCGAAATTTCATTCTCCATTATTAAAATAATGGGTAATGGATTTCCATCTATTATTCATTGGTTTCGTTATATCATTTTTTTTTCATAAGTTCAATAATGCATTATTTTTACAACTCCTGAAAGTACAAGTTACTACCTGGTTTTCTTCGATACAAAATAAATAATAATGATTTGATTTAAATTTTTCCTTGCTCATTCTATTCGTTGAAAAATTCTCCATGAATTCACCTAGAACATTGTTAAATAATCGGGATGATTAAAAAATTGAAGTTATTTCTTTCTAATATATTAAATATTGATTTGAAACATTTTTATTAAATCGTGAATATTGTTCAACATCTATTTCAATAAAATCCTGAAAAATCATTCGAAAAGTGGCATCATTTTTGTAAATATACGTGATTTTTTTTGGTGTTGCAGAATATCATAACATCATCGAAAACATAACGCGGTTGACATAAACCAAATTCAAAATTCGGCACGCAATTCCCGATGTTTACCCAACGAATAATAAATGGAAATCCGTTATCCATTATTTTAATAATGGGTAATGGATTTCCATCTGTTATTCATTGGATACGTTATATCATTTTTTTCATAAGTTCAATAATTCATTATTTTTACAACTCCTGAACGTACAAGTTACTACCTGGTTTTCTCCGATACAAAATGAATAATAATGATTTGATTTCAATTTTTCCTTGCTCATTCTATTCGTTGAAAGATTCTCCATGAATTCACTTAAAATGATGTTAAATAATCGTGATGATTAAAAAATTAAAGTTATTTCTTTCTAAAAAATTAAATATTGATTTGAAACATTTGTATTAAATCGTGAATATTGTTCAACATCTATTTCAATAAAATCCTGAAAAATCTTTCGAAAAGTGGCACAATTTTTGTAAATATACGTGATTTTTTTTTGCTGTTGCAGAATATCATAACATCATCGAAAACATAACGCGGTTGACATGGAATAAAATCAAAGTTCGGTACGCAATTCCCGATGTTTATCCAACGAGTTTATCCGTAAGCACTGGCAAAACCCCCGTTCGATTTCCATTAAATTCGACGAGGCAAAACATCCGCGAGTGACTATTCTCGATTCGATGTTATACAGCGCGAAATTTCCGAGCAATCATGCCCCGTACTACAACAGAATTTCTGTTAAATGGATACCGAATTGATATTAAATACGATTGGACAAAATTTCACTAAACTCATGACAGTTCATTTATGATTTTATTTTATATCACATTTATAGAGATACGCGGCTGCAGTTGCCACGATAAAAATTTCGAATTTCCGACAAAGACAAATTATTCAACGGAAAATAAACGATCGCGCGCGAGTGTCATCGCTACTGGGATCCATAGATACGATTTTACGAACGCAATAATCGGGCGAAAATTTTCAATAATCAATTTTCGGTACATTCACGATACTTCGTATCACGAAAATCGTAGAATTTATCATTTAACTGAATTTAACAGGTGACACACTATATGTATAGCTATGCGATTTGCTTGACAAACGATCGGAAAGTCTGTGACCAGCTCGTTCGTCATCGTCATCGAACGGATAGGCCCTCATCGAGTTTGCCCGATATATATAATTTCATAAGCGAGTACGATAACGCGCCCGTATAGAGAAGGCCAGAGAGAGAGAGAGAGAGAGTGCGGGATGAAGTTTGGGGGGAAGAAAAAAAAAATTGATCACCTCGATTCTGACCCGGGATACGATGTATTTTAATCTCTGCCGTATTGTGTATATACGTATATGGCGACCTGGAGACAAAATATTGAAAAATCATGACTCTCCAGGCAGGATATGTACTCGTTGCTCTTTTTTTTTAGTTTTACCCCATTCACATAAATACTGCATAGATATATATTGTATATATAGCTTGTATATATGACATAGTTGTTTGAAATATCTAGCTTTTCCGGTGGAGTCACCGGTGAGAGGGTGTCAGATTGTGCTCTGATTGATGAAGCCCCTTGGCTGTTCTGCAGGTCAGTCACAAGCAGATCTTTCTCACCCTGCTCTCGAATTTCCTACACATTTTGCATATTCGATTTTTCTCTTTTTCTTTTTTCATCCTCGATTTATTCCACAATTGTAAATCGTCCGTTACCTCGGGTCAGATTTTTAGAGCATAGAGAGAGAGAGAGAGAGAGAACAGGATATAAAATTAGACCCTTCGATTGTTGTTGTTCGTGTATTTTAACCGAAGATACCGAAACGGATCGGAAAGTAAATTTTCACGATCTTTACGATTCATGTGTTAAAGAAAAGTAGTAAAAAAAAATTCATCAATGAATTGATGTAATTAAATTGATTAATTTATGAATTTCATTTAATTTTCATTGATTAAAGATTTCACGATATAAAAAGCTAACAGTGATAAGCACATGTGGAAATATCATATCCATCGCTATTAACTGACACAGAAATCACACTTCACCGGGCAATAATTGTTCAATGACCATAATAATGGGATAACCGGTCGGCTCGAACGTCAAAAGTAATTTCCCACCGATAATTTGATCTATATAATATTACAAATGCCTGTACAGATAATTTTTTATAACCAGAGCCTCATATGTAACGAGCTTCATACTCCCGCATACAATTTTATGTATATAGGTAACTGTAGTCAGTTGTCATTACAAGCCGGACAAGGTACGTATAGAAAACGAGAATAGAGTGATCGTTCGACATGCTCTGTTCGCTTAATGCACACCCGGCTTGCACATTTTACGCTCTCCCATTATTATTTATTATATACTCGTATATATACAGAGTGGTCCAAAACTAGTACGTCAGAGTGACACGGGAGTTAGATTGGCACCGGACCTATCACAAAAAACAAATATATTCTTTTTTCTCTCACTTCATGTTCAAATTATAATCTGTTATCTAGATAACAATAAATAATTTTGTGGGCTGCTAGATGTCGAGTTTCAGAGTGAGCGTTCACCAGCACTCAATTCTTTGTTTTTTTGCACTAGTACTAAACTGAGTTTAGCGAAAACGTTTACATAAGGCTGTTGGTTTAAGGGGGGAAATAGGGTTAGACGGTTCAAAAAATCGATTTTTTTTTTATTTCATAAAACGTTAGTAAAACTATTGAAAAATATGTTCCCAAAATTTTAAATGAAAATTCCGACTCGTTCTATTGTTATAAGCCGTTAAGGGAAAAAAAAGGTTAGGACAGCGTTTTCTCAATGATTTTCATGAATTTTTTTATAGTATAAAAAGTGAATATAATTTATTGAAACTTTGAGAATATTTTATACATATATTCAAGTATATACTATAAAATTTTTGAAGAATTTCCTTGAAAAACACCGACGATATTAGCGACCCCATATTGCAGGTCACAATCAGACTTAGCATTTTGCTATTTTTTCAAACGCGTTTTTCTGAAAACGACTTTTTTTGAACTTGCGTACACGCTAGTTTGAAAAGTTTTCAACCAATCGTTTTGAAAATTGGCAGTTACTTTCTTCATAGTATTGCGCTCTATATGAACCTAAAATCGGAATATTATCATTATTCAAAATAATTTTTTTTCGCAAATAGTTGTAAAAAATGGCAAAAAATCATGCTTTCTTGTTTTGACCCCTGTATAAAAATTCAATTTTCTATTTTTTTGATAGCATTTAGGTTCATATAGAAGAGAAACATTTAATAAAAGTGAATTCCAACCTCGTTTGATTTCAGATGAAAATTGCGGCTTCCAGAATGTACGAAAAATGCTGAGTCTGATTGTGACCTGTAATATGGGGGCGCTAATAAAAATTTTATAGTATATACTTAAATATATGTATAAAATGTTCTCAAAGTTTCAATAAATTATATTGGTTTTTTATACTATAAAAAAATTCATGAAAATCATTGAGAAAACGCTGTCCTACCCTTTTTCCTCCCTTAAATCTTTTTAATCTTCTTTTAATTGTGTTCCGGTTCAGTAAGTCTGGCACTAGTTCGTTGGGGTGTTGTTCGAGTCTTCTTTCGTAGGAGGCACTAAATCGCTGTATTTCTTCCTTCACAGTGTTCATCGCGAGGTCATCGTGGATATTAATGTTTGTGACATACCATGGAGCACTTATTATTGTTCTTAGGATTTTCGATTAAAATCTCTGTAGGATTTATATATTGGAGTTTGAGGCTGTTCCCCATAACTATATCCCATAAGGTCATGTTGGCTTAAATATGATTTTGTAGATGTTTAGTTTATTGTGGGAAGACAGTTGGGACCTTCGTCCAATAAGCCAATACATTTTACGTAGTTTCGTGTTTAGTTCCTTCCGTTTGGTCTTGATATGCTTGGTCCATGTTAGCCTTCGATAAAAAAAAACAAATATGACCTCAATGAAAGTCTCATGGTTTTCGAGAAAAATCTTCGTTTTTGATTTTTCGGAAAATCTCTACCGAATACTCGTTATTCTGCTACCATTGCTATAAAACTCCAAATCGTTAGCAAATCAAAGTCCAAATTCACGCAAAATCCTAAAGTGGTCAGAAAGACAAACGGAAACAGCGAGATAACGAGAATAGCGATTGTCCGAAAAATGAAAAACCGACGATTTTTCTGAAAATCGCTATTCCAGTTATCTTGCTGTTTTCGTTTGTGATTCTGATCACTTTAGGATTTGATGTGAATTGGGACTTTGATTTGCTAACGATTTAGACTTTTATAGCAATGGTAGCGGAATAACAAGTACTAAGTAGCGATTTTCCGAAAGAAATCAAAGAAGACGATTTTTCTCGAAAACCACGAGACTTTTACTGAGGTGATATTTGTTTTTTTTTCTTCTGATAGGTCCGGAGTCAATCTAACCCCCGTGTTACTCTGACGGGCTAGTTTTGGTACACCCTGTATATAGGTATGCATTTAATAACCCAAGACGGAGACAGATGCATCGAAGATTGAGTGAAGGAGAAAAGGAATACATACCATTGTCCTGATTTAATTACACTGAATCAGTTATACAGAGAAAATTCATTTCAGCTTTAGTTCACTATATTTAACGTCATTATAATATTCGCTTGCTCACGAATTGACTAGCGCAATTATTTCGATAATAGAATATGATGGGCTCGTATTTATGCTGTGTACGTACACAATAAATTGATTATTATGACATAACGTTCGGTTTACTTAACACGAGGCTTTCCCTGCACATTATCACCAGTTTCGGACCATAACAATTTTTTTTCTTCTTTTTCCAATCCCTCGCATCACGAAAAAGTAATTAGCAAAAATTATATACTAAAAAAACAAATGATATTTTAACTATCGTAAAAGTGTTAAATCAACAACTGATAGGACGAATCGATATCGTTAAATTTATACAGTAAATTCTGTATAGAAGTGTGTGTGTTTTTTTTAAACAAAATATTCAATCGATTGAATATAATCGATCCAGCGAAAAATCCATCAATTCAAATGTTTATCTCGCTTCGATTTTAATGCACAGTTGATTTTACAATTTTTTTTTTCTCACAGGTAACGATACTTTTAATGATAAACGTCAAATGCATTTTGTTTTTTCTTTCCACTGATTGAAATAATAAAAATAGTTACGGGCGCAGTCAGAGCTGCATTATTGAATACCTTGTACCATGGGGGCACCGGTATTGATCGTTCGTCAATAAATCAATGACAGGTAGATAGATCGTAACATTATTGCAAATGCCAGTTGGAATCGTCAATGCACTTTAGTTACTTGTGTTGCTATAGTCACGTGGAATATTATTCACGACTTTCATTCATTCCTCCAAACGCTATGGGCGTTTCGAAGTAACATATACACGTGTACAATTTGTTAATGTGTATGTAACGAGGTGCACGGGGCAAGGGAAAAAAATATGTACCTATACAGACTGTTGAAAATTCAAAAGATCGTAATACTCACTGTTTAATACGTAAAGTAAATGTTGATTACGTCCTTTTGCTTCTCAAAAGTCAATAAACAATTTTGTATATTTATTTATCTACTGATACTGATGTATACACTCATCTTGGCTTTTATTGCGCGAAATCTCGCGCGGTTGTCTTACTCGAAGATACGAAAAATATCAGATAAGTGTACTTTCATAGATATACATAGACAGAAGTTACAAACGTGTTATACGCAAATCTCTTACTTTCAATTAATGGCGCATTGTCTCGAAGCGAGCAAACCCTCCCCTTCACCATTTACATCGATATAAATCATCGTCTAATCGCATCGCCTCCGATTTAATGGGATATAATAACTTATTCATCGTGTGTAATACAGTACGCGTTTACGCGGGGTGTGTATGTACGCCGCGGTTCGTGTTATAAAATGTATACGAACGAGACTGTTACATGTCACCGTCGAATCCTTTGTAATAAAACAATTAAATATAAGAGAGACAATCGTTCGTGGGCGTTAACGAATAATTATGTGTTCGGATGAGTGGGGCAAAATGGGACGGTATGGATCGACGCAAGATATACTGTCGAATGCCTCGTAAAATCAAGTAGATATGTATTCGTCGTTAATTTTCATCCCTTTCAATTTGTCAACAAAAAAAAACAAATCTTATTAAAAATTCACAAAGAACGATCGATGAATATGTTTCTACTTTCCTCTAAACAAATATTCAAATTGAAATTATAATGAAAATTGTTACGAGCAAATTCATATTTATTTAAAACTAGCTGTGTCCCGCGATTTCACCCCCGTTAAATTTCGATTATATATATCTGTTTCATACCCATTATGAGTATATAACTACGAGTAAGTGCTCATTAATTATAAATACCATCCGGAAGTTATGTGGAAAAATAAAAGGACCAATCGCTATAATATATACCGACGCCGTCGCCGCTCCTTGGGGCCATAGCATAAAGTTATATTACCTAAAACCTTCCTGAATAAACGGACTATCTAATGCAAAAAGAACTTTTCAAATCGAATTAGTATTTCCTGAGATTAGCGCGTTCGAACAAACATACAAACTTTTCAAGTTTATTATAATAGTAAGATAGTAAGATTAGGGTCATAGTATGAAATAATATGATCTACAGCCTTCCTCAATAAACGGGCTATCTAATGGAAAAAGAATTTTTTAAATCGAATTAGTATTTCCTGAGATTAGCGCGTTCGAACAAACATACAAACTTTCCAGCTTTATTACAGTAGTAAGATAGTAAGATTGGGGGTATACCATGAAGTTATATAGTCTAGAGCCTTCCCGAATAAACGGACTATCTAATGCAAAAAGAATTTTTCAAATCGGATCAGTATTTCCTGAAATTAGCGCGTTCGAACAAACGTACAAACTCTCCAGCTTTATTATAGTACAGTAAGATAAGACAAATATTTAAAAAATTGAATTCCCTTGCCAATTTTTTATATAATGATCCGAATATTTTTTTTTACATTACGAGAAAAACATCTCGAACAATGTCTCGTTTACGATTTTTGATAAAATGTTTTTTTTTTCCGCAAAATGAATCATTTATTTATGCAATAGAATTAAATTGATTTGCAGTTACGTTGTTTTACAATCGATAGGAATTAATAAATTGAATGATTCTAGGGATTTACAGTAAAAATGAGAACAGAGGAAGATCCAATAACGAGATCGTGATACCGCGAAAAGTGAGAGAGAACGGTGATCTGATTAGTCATGACGTGACCCATCATCATTCCGGCAATGACGAGGAATTGCACTATAGGCTCGAGCTCGATGGCACCGAGTATCATCTACAACTGACACAAGCGAGCGACTTCATAGGGCCTGGTATGATAATCGAGAGACGGAAACGTGGTATTCACGTGCGTTCGTCGGCGAGGGACGTCTCAACGAAATGTCATTATCGGGGATTCATTCGGGGACACGCGAATTCCCTGGTCGCGCTGTCAGCGTGCGATGGCCTGGTGAGTGTTCGAGCATCAAACCTATAATATACATTTACGGGATATTAAATAAAGTATTTAGTTTGATTGTGTAACGTAACAATTTTATAAAATCGTTTATTAAAGCTGAAAGACGATTTTATAATTTTTTTCTTTCAATTTGTGGAACCAGACATGGCACTATACGCGAAGTTAAATGTTTCTTTTCTGTCGAGGAAATTTCTTTCGAACCATTTTGTTAGCAAACCGGGACTTTATAAATAAGAAGCACAAAAAAAAACGCACCGTTTTACGTTCATCCCTCGGTACCTTCGTTTAATTATTTTTCTCCGAGAGACAAATACCCTTAAACGAACTCTCGTCTCTCAGTTTTCTACCTCGCGCAAAACCTTTTTATCTTTTTATTGTTTATTTCCCATCTGGTGTTTCGAATCTGTCGGAAATTCCAACGGTCGTTTTCCATTTAGCTCGACGATAAGATAGTCGCTGTATTTTGTTTGTCCATTGTTTCATTAACATTCAACTGGAATGCAATTACCGCATTCTAACTCGGTGTAAAGCAAATAGAGGAAACGACGAGCGCGAACTGGAATAAGAACAAATGACAAAATAAACGGAAAGTTGTTTTGTTTCGCTCTTCGTTTCTCGATCATCCCCTTCGCAGCTCAAAACGAAAAGAGCTCATTTTTATATTCAAATGAGATAAATAAATAAAAAATTCATTTACAAAATAATAATTCACTTTCTCGAATGACGCGAAGTGTTTGAGATGAAAAATGAGAAATTTTTCGTTCGTAATGAAACTTTCGAGGAAAATTGAGTAAGAAAAAAAGAAGTTCAATCACGAATCATGATAAATCATCATTCTGTGTTGTATACACGTTCGAAAAATAAACGCGCTTTGCTCAAGTGAAATTGAATTTTTAAATGAAGAATAAAACAAATGTCTCATTCGTCTTTTCGTCCCCGAGACAGAATTCGATTGAGCAAAAGAACTTTTCAATCGCGAATCACGATAAATCATTACGGCGCGATATACATGTCACCAAGAAAAGTCTCGAACTCTCGCAAATGCTATTTATCCCAAAGCAAAAGCACCTTTCTTGGGGAGGGGTTTTTTTTTTTTTTTTTTTTCATCCTCATTTCTTTATCTCCCTGGCCCGATGTCGGTGTTGAACTCTCGACGACGTGCTGATGCTATAACACGACTGGCGCGTCTCCTTTGCAGGAGAGATTGTCGGAGCTTAACCTTTAACTCGTATCTGGTAATGTGTCTCTGAAACGGGGATATATTACCCGGAGGTGCGCGGAATTCAAGGCTCGCGTGTTCTATACCGCTTTTATATGATCGTATATATATGTATATATAAAATCGCGATGTCCACTCGGGAGCTGAAGACACGACAGGCTTTCGCGTATTATTATAGTACGCCGAGGGTGTCTCGTTCTCTACGTCCCATATATCTCCCTCTACCATAACGTTGATTATATACCTCACTCCCGTCTAATTACACGATTAAAGTGTCGTTAGCGAGTGTCCAACGAGAAGAGAGTACAGAGACAACAAAAAGAGAATGAGAGGGAGAGAGAGTCCGTATAATTCTTATGTACATCGCTCGAACGACATATTAAAGCGTCTCCTGATGTGAGGTCTCGACCCTGAAAAGGTTGGTTATAGGTCGATAATCGTTATTCGCAAATCACTCGTACTGATTAACCATAAATATATTTTTTGCTCCTTATCTTGTACTTTACGATATAACAAATTTTTCATAGACCACTTTTGTGTGCTAATTGAAATTGTAGAGACAAGGATTTAAACATAGAAATGTGATTTCAAGTTTAACGGAAAGTTTGAAATGGCTACTTGGAAACCCACGCAGATATGAAACTTCCAATTCTACTTAGAATTCTACTCGAAATTGTAGTACCCCTCAAACCTAGAATTCTGCTTAAATTAAAAATAAAACAGTCTTGTCAATTAGAAAACTTAAAATTCTATTGCAAATCCAAACTTTTGGAGTTCTACTCAAATTAAAATCCGGTATTTGATGTTATCCACGCATTTGAAATTTTGGCTTAAAGCTTCTGGCTTCGCAGTAAACTTAGAACCGTGATTTTTTTTTCAAGTCACGACCCTTCGTTACAGTTACATTCAATCTGTCCGAAGAACAATTCTATTAAATTTTAAATACATATATCTTCCGTTGATCTTCTAATTTTTATGTACATCGCTCGAACGACATATTAAAGCGTCTCCTGATGTGAGGTCTCGACCCTGAAAAGGTTGGTTATAGGTCGATAATCGTTATTCGCGAATCACTCGTACTGATTAACCATAAATGTATTTTTTTGCTCCTTATCTTGTACTTTACGATATAACAAATATTTCATACGCCACTTTTGTGTGCCAATTGAAATTGTAGAGACAAGGATTTGAACATAGAAATACGATTCCAAGTTTAACGCAAAGTTTGAAATGGCTACTTGGAAGTCCACGCAGATTTGAAATTTTCAATTCTACTTAGAATTCTATTCGAAATTGTAGTACCCCTCAAACCTAGAATTCTCCTTAAATTAAAAATAGAACAATCTTGTCAATTAGAAAACGTTAAATTCTATTGCAAATCCAAACTCTTAGAGTTCTACTCAAATTAAAATCCGGTATTTGATGTTAACCACGAATTTGGAATTCTGGCTCGAAGCTTCTGGCTTCGCAGTAAACTTAGAACCGTGACTTTCTTTTTACAAATCACGACCCTTCGTTACAATTACATTGAATCTGTCCGAAGAACAATTCTATTAAATCTTAAATACATATATCTTTCGTTGATCTTCTAATTTTAATGTACATCGCTCGAACGACATATTAAAACGTCTCCTGATGTGAGGTCTCGACCCTGAAAAGGTTAGTTATAGGTCGATAATCGTTATTCGCGAATCACTCGTACTGATTAACCATAAATGTATTTTTTTGCTCCTTGTACGTTACGATATAATAAATTTTTCATCTGGCACTTTTGTGTACTAATTGGAATTGTAGAGTTAAGGATTTAAACATAGAAATGTGAATTCAAGTTTAACGCGAAGTTAGAAATGGCCACTTGGAAATCCACGCGGATATGAAATTTCCAATTCTACTTAGAACTTACTCGAAATTGTAGTACCCCTCAAACTTAAAATTCTGCTTAAATTTAGAAAAGAACAATCTATTCAATTAGAAAACTTAAAATTCTACTTCGAATTCAAACTCTTAGAGTTCTACTCAAATTAAAATCCGGTATTTCATGTTATTGAATTGTGGCTTAAAGCTTCTGGCTTCCCAGTAAACTTAGAACTGTGACGTTTCTTTTTCTTCAAATCACGATCCTTCGTTACAATTACATTAAATCTGTCCGAAGAACAATTCTATAAAATCCAAAATAAATATCTCCATCTTTCGTTGATCTTCGCAAATGTTTCTTCGCTTACCTCATTATCCTCATCTCGTGTGGAAGCGACAGTGGCACTCACAGTAACAATATACTTATCCGCACCGAGTATACACGTACAAACACTTTTTCGCGGACATACTCGGCGAGATGAGAATGCATATTAAAGAGGAAAAAAAAAAATGAACGAAGAAAAAACAAAAAGAAACACTGAAGGAGCATGCATCAGCGCAATTTGCTCGCAGCTTCCAGATAATGATTTAATTTGCCACCGCCTGGCAGATTTATGGCGGCGCACCTAGCCGTCTGCGCTCCAACGCAACGATACACACATGTATATAAATTCACGCATTTATCTGTATATACAATTTAACAATATACAATATATGTGACTTTAGCTAAAAGCCAAAAGGGCTTATTTTATACCGAAGTTTCCACGTTGCAGCGCTGTTGAATTCGTCCTTTTGACTCTCAACGGTAATAATTTAGATGTACATTTTCGTACCGAGATCTTAGAATCTGTGTACGCGCTAAAATGATGAGTACCTACGGACCTATCGGCGATATACGTTTGTACGTATATAATATTCCAAGGAATTGCAACCAGGAACCATGTCCCTTAGCTGTACAAAGCTACTTCCCAACCTATATTTATTGTACGCTAGTGGCAACGAACGCGCTGGGTGTCCCATGGTAAAAGACCCACAGTGGTTTCAGAACGGGTGGTACGAGAGAGGCAAGAGCGAGGCTCTTGGAAACGTTTGCTTTACAGATGCCCGGCTCTCACGCAATGCCGCAGTAATTGCTCAATTTTCTCCAGAAACCTCGGGAGCTTCGGAAATCTCGGGGAGAGAGAAAGAGAGAACTTCTGGCAGACGCGATTCTTCGTTCATTATATGCACATGTATAACGCACGTATTTATGGTATGTGCGATTATTAATGCGAAAGGGAATAACGAGAAAAGAATAAGCGTGGAAGATTGACGAATGGAGAGATTAAAATGCCCATTTGTTTCACGATAAGTATGGAGCAACGAGAAAAAAATAAAACTGCTTCGTTTTAACAAAGTTAATGCTTTTTATTGCAAGAAGATTTATTTTAATTTATTAGAGCGTTACTACTCATTTTAAGGGCTGCAAAATATGTGTTTTTTTTTTTTCAATTGCCCAAGAAAAACTGTTTCGAAGAATCTCAAACGCGAGGTTGTTCCCAATGCATTTCAAGTCGTGTAATAAAAATATATTACAATCGGAATAGAAAAAAATCGTAAGAATTCGATTTGTTAAATGTTGTATTTTATTTTGAAAAAAATATTGACATGACATTACATTAGATTGATAGAAATAATATTCTGATCGTACTCGTGACCGAACTTGATCGTATTTGACCAAAATAGATGTTACTTTTGTTTATATAAATAGATAAAAAAAACTAAGATGAAAGTGTGTCACGAAAAGTCTTGAAACCGTTTTATAGACACTTGATATGGTGATTGGCTGTCGCACGACTGGGGTCGGGAAGGGTGTATGGGAAAGGGGTTAGGGAAAAGCTGTTTGCCATTCCACTCTTGCTCGTGCTTTTATTCCGCGAGATTCTCTCGTTTTCTCTACGTTGAGCTCCGAGAGACCGATTCCACACGCCATTTCATGCGCTATTTCAGAGTGTCTCTCGCCGATCTCTTCGTCGCCATTGAATTATCTATCGAGCTCGCGAAAATTCAATTAAAACTGTCTCCGCATTCAATAGCCCTCACCCTCGCTGTTTCCCTCACTCGAACTTTCCCTCTTTCTCTCGCGAATGCTCCACACCGAGGGGAGAATGAAGAAATGATTTTCACGAGGGATTACAAAAAAAAAAACGTAAAATCTTATCTGTAGGTAATTGCCGATCGCTCTCGACGAACTTTACATATCGTTATCTTATTTCTCGAAAAGTCCTCGGCAGGGAATTCAGCGTCAATAGGAAAATTCATCTGATTCATATGTGACATTTACAGAAAATCAAACAAGCTGTTAACTATATATTGAAATTAACGGATGTTCAAATCATTTTACAATTTGCTGCACCGATAAAAAGTTAAATCATAATATTTTAATTATTTAAAAATTATATTCGCATAATTTTATTCGATCAAAACAACACTGATTTAAATCGGATAAATTGACTTTAATCGTCGTATCATTTGACGAACATTGAACGAAAAAAAAATAACAGCAAAAATGTGTTTCCCATAAGAACGAAAAATTTAATTCCCGCCATATTTTTAGATAATTTTAATTACAATTTATCTATTATACAAAAAAAAATTCCAGGACTGATTTATCAAGTTTTTTGCGTTTTTTGTTTAAGAAAAATTCCTCCTCGTTACTGCTATTTTGAATAAATTTATAAAAATCCATATTTCTTTCGTCGTTAATCTCTTCGGTATCTTGCATCATCGGAAACAGAGAGTCATTAAGGGGGGGATATAGGGTTAGGACAGCGTTTGGTCAATGATTTTCATGAATTTTTTTATAGTATAAAAAATGAATATAATTTATTGAAACTTTGAGAATATTTTATACATATATTTAAGTATATACTATAAAATGTTTATACATATATTTAAGTATATACTATAAAATATTAGCGACCCCATATTGCAGGTCACAATCAGACTCAGCATTTTGCGTACATTCTGGAAGCCGCAATTTTCATCTGAAATCAAACGAGGTTGGAATTTACTTTTATTATATGTCTCTCTCCTATATGAACCTAAATGCTATCATAAAAATAGAAAATTGAATTTTTTACAGGGGTCAAAACAAAAAAGCATGATTTTTTGCCATTTTTTACAACTTTATTTGCAAAAAAAAAATATTTTAAATAATGATAATATTCCGATTTTAGGTTCATATAGAGCACAATACTATGAAGAAAGTAACTGCTAATTTTCGAAACGATTGGTTGAAAACTTTTCAAACTAGCGTGTACGCAAATTTAAAAAAAGTCGTTTTCAGAAAAACGCGTTTGAAAAAAATAGTACCAAGAAAAACAAGCATTATGGGGTCGCTAATATTTTATAGTATATACTTAAATATATGTATAAAATATTCTCAAAGTTTCAATAAATTATATTCATTTTTTATACTATAAAAAAATTCATGAAAATCATTGAGAAAACGCTGTCTTAACCCTATTTCCACCCTTAATGGCTTATAACAATAGAACGAGTCGGAACTTCCATTAAAAATTTTGGGAACATATTTTTCAATAGTTTTACTAACAATTTATGAAATAAAAAAAAAATCCATTTTTTGAACCGTCTGACTTTATTTCCCCCCTTAAGCAGCAAGCTATTCATATAGTCTCCCTCTCTCGGTCGTTTCGGAGCATCATACAACAGTGGATGCGTATATCGTTCAACAAAATCGCACAAGTGATGTGCCTCCCGCTATAAAGACAACGACGTGTCTATTAATTCAACGTCGAGGGATCGCGACTCTCTGATAACGCCTATATAATGGTCGTATATATAAACAAGAGTTACTCGCCACTCGCGAGGCCACAAAATGCACTTTGGTCATGCATCTTGTCGCGTGACTCGCTATTCTTAATGACATATCTATACTTAAGAGAGTATCGTCGCTCGGGCCCTTTGCACCCTTTGCAATTTTCGCAAAAAAAAAAAAAAATCTCACACATCTTTCGCTAGCCTTATCATCAGGATTTATTGTGTCTTCAACGGAAGGTCAGTGCGATTCGTATTTCGCTGATAATTTTCGATCCGATAGTAAGTTAAAACGTTACAAAAAAAAAAACATCTTTTGTGACTGTCGTATTTTTTCCAAAACAAAAAAATGTTAAAATTTGTAAATATCAACAACATTGCTTCCGTTACACGGATTTTATCGGTATCAATATAACTGCAGTCGTGACGAAATTCTCAAAGAATTATATGTCATATGATTCGTTGAAGTGAAAATTCTCGCGTGTCTAGACCCAAACCGAAGAGAATGAAGAAAATAAAAACAGTCTCCATTGCGGTCTACACTATATATCGGAGCTTGTCTCTCGTTGGGACTAGATTTATGCGATGAATTAATTTCGTTTAACGAGCTTTCGAATTGTTCGGCTTCTCGGGAGCTTCGCTCTGATAACGGGAGGGATGTGTATTGCGAGAGCCCCTCTACCCTCCCGGCAGCGTCGCGACAAAACACGAAACACAGTACCATCGTTAAATGTAATATATATTTCATTCTGCTATTCGCCAATTTATCTTATTGAATTTATTTCATTATCGTCACATTTAATCAACTTATTTCAACATCATTGTTATTTATTCAATTTATTTTATCATTATTATTGTTTGGACAATTAATCATTTTTCATTCTCTCGATTCTCATTCTTCTTATCACCGATCGTGTCTCGTAATCGACGTTGCCGAAGAAAATATAGTCTCTGCATCGACTATTTTATGCAATGTCGATTTTATTTCGAGATTTGTGCTACCTCTCGCGGTACTCGCGCAGATACGAATAAGATTGACTGACATAGCGAATGAAATGTAAACGATAAACTTTTCTTCTCGTTCTTTATATAACATTTGTATAAAAAGGATCTTGATATAAATAAAGAGGTGTATACGAGTCTCTCTCTCTCTCTCGGTATTTGCTACGTGTCTTGCCGTGTGTTTCAAACCCTTATCGTAAATTATATCATAATAGGATCATTTTTCAATGCAACGAGACACGAGAGTATGACAGAGAGACAGACGTGTGCATTCATACTGCAGCCACAAAACTCGTATATTTATCTAAAAGTGTATTTATATGTATGCACATAACCAACAGGCAAAAAATTACAAACGTTATATATATATATGTAGTTTTTTATGTTCATAAATGTGTCGTAAAGCGAGAAAGAATCACAATGTAATGAGAAATACCATAAAACGCTTGTTACACGATCTTTCACTCGGCATTTACGATCACGCGGGTTTCCAACGGTGTAATTGGTCAATTACCACTGAAGACTCGTAGTCTTAGAAACACATATATATCTTTTCGCTTTCCTGCAAAAACGATACGCGACGATAGATTCGCGTTTTACGAGGCTGAAATGATCGGAAAACTGAAATTTACAAGAAAATATTTGACGTAATGTTTGTGTGTGTCGTAATTAAAAAGTTTATTTTTATGATGAGTAGGGATATAAGTAAGGAGTTATACGCAGTCAGCAGACCGAAAAAAAGGCGATTTTTCAAGAATTTTTCCTGAAAAGACATTTGAATTTATTAACGTAAAAATTTATACACGTATTATGGTAACTTTTAAATTTATTTTCATATTTTTTATTTGTAAAAATAATGATTTTTAAAGCTTCTATAGCCGATCTCCGGGAGCTCCTCTAAAAAAAAAGGTGTCCGGCGGTGAGCACGATATCTCCGATTTGGATTATCCAAAATAAAAAAACCAAAATGATTCTATTAGTGGATAGATAAATCTAGGTATTGATCGAAGGAATAGTCGAAATTTTCATTGTTGACAAAATGGCGGCTCCAAAAAGAAAGAATTCCAATTTTCGACAAAAATGTTTTCGTTGAATTGTTTAAAAAAATAGAAATAATTGTTGGAAATCTTATTCCTTCGTTCAGTACCGAAGAATATATCTGAGAAGGTTGTGTTAAAATTGCAGACCGATCGGTTGAGCCGTTTTTGAGAAATCGCGCTCACCGACTTTGATAACAGCGTTTTGAGAAAAATGCGTTCAAAGTTTAAGCCGCCTACTTTGTAACGCTCCGAGTGTCCTTACAAATATGCATGTATCTCCAAGAATATTTGCCCGATCGATTTGAAATTTTTAGAGAATATACTCAAATATATGTACATTCCGAAAATGCAATAAAAAAAATCGGTTTTTTGAAATTTCCAACTACGTATAGCCCCTTAACTCCTATTTGGTATGTGTAGAGGGTTATAGTTTGCATTTTTTATATCTGTGAGGGAGGAGAGGTGATTTATTTTGATAGGACTTGTATTAATAACAGCAGTATTCTCGTATAAAATTTCAATCTTCCCCCTCTATTGTAAACCTTCGACATCGAGTTCCTGGATTCTCGATAATGCTCAATCAGATCTTCTTGCACCGCTGCATACTTTCACTCATTTTGTTCTCGTTCGGAAGCTTCTTATTTTTTTTTCAACGTCATACGAAAAAATAAAAATAAATAAAAAATTGCGCGGTATAGTATGGCAACAGTAAAACAGCAGTAGCTCTCGATCGTTATGCACCGCCCACGCGGGAGGTCTCGCCGACCGTTCTAATGACGGCATAAATCACCGAGGAGGAGAGGGAAGAAGAAGGAGACAAAAAGAGCAAGAGGGGGGTATGTACATGCAAGTAGTTATCATCATCGAGATCCCGGGAAGTTTGCCGGGACTCGGGCTGAACACACGATCATCATCAGCGTTCGAGGAGCAGGCAACGGTAGCTTCCAAAAAATTCTCTCGCGTAATATAGGAACATAACGCTCACCCACGACGAGTATTAAAACATATTCCAGCCTCTAAGTAACGTGTACGTACATCGAGTAGCTCCGAAGCAACGAAGAACGAGACATTAAATTCTCCAACCCTTTTTTTTCATTATTCCATACGACAAATTGTTAAAAGCTTATCAAAATAAAAGAACGTTAATTTATATGGTATATGTTTGAGTGGAAACAAATTGAATTTTTTCTTAATAATTTCATAGCATATTGTCAATAGAAAATAAAATACAAATAATGTGATGAAATTCTAAAAATGAAACGAAAAACAAAATGCTATTCCCTCATATTCAATTTATATATGTCGATAACATATATTGTCTCATTTATTTTATTTTCATTTCATTTAAATTATATTATTCTATTAGTTTCATTTTTTTATTCTCCTGACCACCGTGCAGCGTCGGAGAAAATCGACAAAAAAAGAGGATACGAGCTTATTCGATATCTCAATTTGCGCGAGAGTATATCCTGTGCAACGAGAAGTAACCACAAGCGGGATAAAGGAAAAAGGAAAAACTATGAGTCCTTTCCCGAGCACCGCGGGTGGCTAATAGTCTTTGAACGAGCTTCTCGTTTCTTCTCCACATATAGATCTATATTTATAATATCGATAGCACTAAAAGCAGTTAGTGCCTACGTTCGTTACGACGTCACCTGAGTGAAAAGGGTGATCTATATAATTCGATGTGTCGAACTCGTTATTAGAAGAAATAACATATTGATGAAGAAATGACAAAAATAAAAATAAACAATTCATACGAGAAAGAGCAACGAGTTGAGACACTCCATTTGTCATATCGATTCATAATTGAGACGTTATTAAGTAATATTTTCATTTTATTTGAATTATTTAACGCTCTTGCCAATATCTCTATTCTGCGTTTGAAGGTTTTATGAACACGATGTGAGAAGTTATCCTGGCTTCGAGCCTAGACCCATTTCTAATAACCACGTTTTCGACTACCTATTACTCCGGTTAATTGTCCTCGATTTCCCATTGAAATCTGCGAGTGAAAAACCATTTTCTCGAGACACGTTATTGGCTGAGAATTGGCCTTTGAGAAATAGAATAAAAAAATGATCGTCCAAAAGATTTGAGGATTCTTTTACACGATGATCGTTTTAAAATTCCCAAAAAATAAAATCTTGACGACAATTCGAAATGAATGATTGTTCACAATGTTTCTACGATCATGTAAACAATTATTAAGATTGGAATTCAAAAAATTATCGACGAGGATGAATTTTTTTTTTTTCAAATACGAATTTCATAATAAATTTTGAATTAAATTTTCTAATAAATTCTCAAATTATGTATTGCTTCTTATTATGAATATTAATATAGCCCGGAGACATATGACAAATAATGAGCATCTCGGAGATTAATTATCTGATTGAACGAGCAAAATGGATAAACGGTTTCGTTATATCAATCAGGGTTCATCGAACGGAAGTATTAATCAATCTGCGATCCTTCTAATATGTAAAAAAAAAAAAAATGTCGTAAATCGCCATCGATCGAGAGCGCTTGGCGTGTTTGCTGTTGGCAAACACTCGGAGTTTCCTGATCGAGCAGCACGTTTTTCGTGCGAGTATCATTTTTTATCGGTAATTTTTTTTTATACAATCACTCACTGTAATATGCATAAAGTCCTACCAAACAAAAGGGCGCATACCGAACACGATTTAAATTTACAAAATGAAGTAAAATACGCCATTTTCTTTGTAAACATTCTATGTATATTTACGTGTCGCTAAACACGTTTGAAAACATTATGCATGTACACACAAAGTCACGTAAACGAATTTCCGTACGTCGCATAATGCAAAAACCATACGCTCTCTCTCTCTCTTTGTAATTAAGGCGCGGTACTCGATCAATCACTCGTTATCTTCGAGCCTCCTGTGCGCGCCCCCATTCCCGTCGTTACCCACCCCTCTGTTGCCCACATTTTGGTTCCGCTCTCGTCTCCGGATCGCTTGTCGTTGATCACCGACCGAGTAATTTCCAAATCTCTTTGAAAGTCCGCCAGCTCGCGTCTCAACTTTGTACCTAGCTCGTCCCTATCGTGCCTGACTATATCGGTACCATGATCACTTATTTCTCGCGCAAGAGCTATATCTTCGACGAGACCCACGTTGTTATCCCCTTCTGCAATTGACGAGAGAAGTGAATATGAGTGATACTAATCTATTTTTATTGAACTAAACAATTCATTTGAGTTTGACGGAATTCGTGTTTTCTCCTTAATGGAAATTGACTAAGTTAAATAGCTCAAATTTATTTTTAATCTAAAACTCACTCTAGGCTCATTTTTCCATTGCGTTGAGTTTCGATAATTTGAATTGTGAATAAATAAAATTTGTTTGTCTCGAATGATATTAATCCGATTCTAATAATTCTATCCTTTCTTGTTTTAGAAGATAAATATGTCGGAGGGAAAAGGTAGAAGTAGAAGAAAAAAAGGGGAAACGTGTTCAGAACGTGCTCAAACGACAACAAAGTATAATCTAGACAGGAAGTTGCATAATTCGCGCATAATAATCAATGCTAGTAGATTGTAGATTATCATTACGTGAAGTCTATAATCGGGGTAGCATCCATCGCATAATCTATATCGCTGCACATCCGGTAATCTTGACTTTTTATCTTTCTCATCCCCCCTCGCTCTTATATACCCTCGTAATTTATATGCTCCCGATAAGAAACGATGATTACGATATTGATTATATTTGCCAATTAACCGTGTCTATATTCCGATCGATCTTCCGTACGAGCTATCCGAGCAGTTAATTGCTCGTGACACACTTTGGAATCTCTCACTCAATTCCGTTTATTCGTTTTACTTTTGTGTTTTTCCTTTTCTTTAATGCAAATACGATTAAAAAAAGAATGAAAATTTAATAAAAAGAATGGAGCAACATTGAAGGGGTTTTCCTTAATTGATAAATTTAGAGATAAAATTAATTGAATCGCTTAATCGTCGATCTAAAAAGTCACAGACCTCCGTACCTGTTTAGAAAACCTCATGATTTATTATTGCCGGTTATTATTATTATTATTATTATTTAATTGGTCAATTTAAAGTATTCAGTCTCAGGGGTGGTCGCTATTCGAATGGAAAACTAATCAAAACGATCTTATGACAAAATAATTATAAATAATCACTAGAAAATCATGAAAATTCTACATATTTAACAAATTATTCTGATCAGTTATTCTTTTATTATGAATATTAATAATTTCTTTAACCAATATTTGTAATAATTTTTTCAGAAAAGTATGTTGAGTGGTTTTTCATTCAAATGTTTTCCATCCCCGAATTTTCGATTGACGTGACTCTACCGTTGCAGATTTCTTAAAGGGGCAGCTCGAGGATCCTTCCGAGCTTAACGGAAAAAAATTCTTATAAAAAATCCCAAAATGCGGGATTGTTGGAAATATCTCGACGATCATCCAAACATTCACATCCGAATCGACAGAAATTCTAGGCGATGCAATTTCTCTTAAAAATAAAACAAACATTTGCAAAACAGAACTTCTCGTACAATTTATTATATATCAATCCGAATATTTTTTTACATGATCAGAGAATCATTTTGAACAATCAGTCGTTTGGATCTTTCGATATGATTTTTTGTTTGTAAAATAAAAAAATCAGACACCTTTATTTCAACTTTTTAATCGTCCTTAATTGTCAAGTAATGAGGGAGGTCGCAAAAATAGGAAAAAAATGTTTAAACTTAAACGATGATGGAATCGGTCGTCATGCACGCGTCTAATGTAAAATCGCGGAGAGGCTACGAACACCCGTGATCCTTATCGCGTCGTTCTCTTCGAGTAATCGACCGAGTCGTATTAGTCTTCGCGGTTGGTGGTATTAATACATATGCCATATCTATATATGCATATATATCTATCTCGCGGTTATTCAAAAAGGACTGGGTGTAAGAGAGATAAAGAGAGCCTCTGGGGAGCAAATCATAAAATATAAAGCATGGGCGTTAACTAGTGCCAGAGCCTACGAAAGACCGCCCATCGTATTGCTCGTTGGTGGTACAATAATCACTCTAACTCTTTATCTCTCTCTCTCTCTCTCTCTCTCTTGCTCTTTCGAGGCTGCAACAATAATTTATACACGGCTGATCGTGCAGCATGCTTCGTTCTCCATTATGCATTTGTATATATATAAATATATATTTATATACGTAAAATGTACTTTGCGTTATACGATATAGTTTAATTTAGTACAACATCATACAGGAATGGTATAGAATTTTGCGCTTACTCGTTATACCTTTCGTAAACATATTTTAACGGGCAAGAATAATGATATTCCCGACAGTCATATTAACCGAGAAACCTTAGTATAGTGGCGAGTATGATATAGCTGTAACAGCTATTATACTAAGTAAACTGGATCACGGTGGGGTGAACGTTAAAAAAAATCGTTTGACTGGACTTTTCAATGCACCCGATTATTTCGTACGGATTTGGTATTACGTTAAGGAGGGAAATATGGTTAGAACAGCGTTTTCTCAATGATTTTCATGAATTTTTTTATAGTATAAAAAATGAATATAATTTATTGAAACTTTGAGAATATTTTATACATATATTTCAGTATATACTATAAAATTGGTATATACTATATACTATATACTATAAAATAAAAAAGACAGCATTTTGCGTACATTCTGGAAGCCGCAATTTTCATCTGAAATCAAACGAGGTTGGAATTTACTTTTATTATATGTCTCTCTCCTATATGAACCTAAATGCTAGCAAAAAAATAGAAAATTAAATTTTTTACAGGGGTCAAAACAAAAAAGCATGATTTTTTGCCGTTATTTACAACTTTATTTGCAAAAAAAAATTATTTTAAATAATGATAATATTCCGATTTTAGGTTCATATAGAGCGCAATACTATGAAGAAAGTAACTGCCAATTTTCAAAACGATTGGTTGAAAACTTTTCAAACTAGCGTGTACGCAAGTTAAAAAAAAGTCGTTTTCAGAAAAACGCGTTTGAAACACGTGGCGCGCTCGGGGCATGAAGAAGAGCTCCTCACTTTAATGGCTTATAACAATAGAACGAGTCGGAATTTTCATTTAAAATTTTGGGAACATATTTTTCAATAGTTTTACTAACAATTTATGAAATTAAAAAAAAATCGATTTTTTGAACCGTCTAACCCTATTTCCCCCTTTAATCAGTTCGTGATCGATTTAAACATTTTTTCAGACAAATTGTCCACGCCACTCGTTTTTCTTTGGCAATTTTCCATATTAAAGTTACGAAAGGAAACGTATTTTCTGTGAATTTGTGCATGAAAGACTGAATTTCATGACTTTTCAATTGTTGATTGTAAACAAATTTGTTAACCGAGAGACCTTAGTATAGTGGCGAGTATGATATAGCTGTAACAGCTATTATACTAAGTAAAGTGGAACACGGTGGGGTAAACGGAAAAAAAATCGTTTAACTGGACGTTTCAATGCACCCAATTATTTTATAAGGATTTGGTATTACGTTAATCAGTTCGTGATCGATTTAAACATTTTTTCAGACAAATTGTCCACGCCACTCGTTTTTCTTTGGCAATTTTTCATATTAAAGTTACGAAAGGAAACGTATTTTCTGTGCATTTGAGCATGGAACACTGAATTTCATGACTTTTCAATTGTTGTTTGTAAACAAATTTGTTAACCGAGAGACCTTAGTATACTGGCAAGTATGATATAGCTGTAACAGCTATTATACTAAGTAAACTGGATCACGGTGGGGTGAACGTAAAAAAAAATCGTTTAACTGAACTTTTCAATGCACCCAATTATTTCATACGGATTTGGTGTTACGTTAATCAGTTCGTGATCGATTTAAACATTTTTTCAAACAAATTGTACACGCTACTCGTTTTTCTTTGGCAATTTTTCATATTAAAGTTACGAAAGGAAACGTATTTTCTGTGAATTTGAGCATGGAAGACTGAATTTCATGACTTTTCAATCGTTGATTGTAAACAAATTTACAATGATTGGATAAACGACAATAGAAACTTTTTCCTACTTTTTGCATAACTTTATGATGTGCGTCAATCAAATATGTGCAATACTAAATTGTCCAATAACACTTTAGTGAAATTGCATTTTCAAATCTCGTGCCAATGCATCGTCAACTTTTTTTAACGTAAATTCTCATGAAAAAAAAGAAATTTACAAGCAATGCAACATAATGTAAAATAATAATGAAAGAGATAAGATTTAAAACTGTAAATGTCAATTTTCAAATGTTACTGGAAAATCGATCGGTACATAAAAAAATTATGGAAGAAGTTGAAATTTTTTAAATATTTCTTTCATTTTGCAGAAACAAAGACTTCGCAATTTTTCAGACTGGAATATGAATATTTGTTTACAGGATCGCAGAAATATTTTCAACAATCGGTCAATTTCGGCGATTTTCAATACGATTTTACCTCGGCAAGTTGAAAAGTTCATGAATCTCGTTACGAATAACATCGATTATTACAATCGGATAGCTATGATCCGTTTATCGAGCGGAAGACAATATAAACAGGCTCGTACACCTACCCTTACTGGTGGGCAATTTATCAATGGATATATCTATATATAATCGTAAATACGGGTATAGTTCAGGAACAAGCCGAGAGTATATATAGAAATGCCCGTATGGATCTAGACACAAGTTCGAAAGCGCCTCTCTTGTGTGGTGTGTAAACCGGAACTTCGCGTTCGAGGACTCTAATTGAAGACGACACATACGCGGATCGCACGTTTGCCTAATGCTCTAGCTTCAGTATCAAACTACTTTACACATGGAAGCTTACGTGTATATGTATAACCCGCGTTTACCAATACACATTTCCTTTCGTTTGTCCGTGGGTAATTGCACGTGGATCGGGATTCTAACTCTCGTACACACGTTCTACCGACAAACAAACATGCGTACGATGAACCACCTACGATATTAGAGTTGGTATATTCTGTACTACTGTGTGTATATATATATATATATATATATATATATATATATATATATATATATATATATATATATATATATATTTATGATTGTACGTGAAACAAACCACGCGGATCAGGCTTGTTGAGACGACCGAGATGGATAACGATAAATTTCTCGTTACGATGCGCGCGTTTGTGTGCGAGAACGTATGAGTACCTACGGGCTTCCATTAGCAGGTTTGTGCAACGCTGCTTTCATCATCGGTTACGAGAGCTTTACATTTCCGTCCAAATCGCAGTCTCTCCATTTTGTTTCGTCTATTTTTGAACGATATATATTGAGCATTTCAAGCTAAATTGAGTTTTTTCACCCACAATTATTTTTCCTCTTTGCTCTTCCTTTTAGTATGTCGTTAAGGAGTTATACGCAGTCAGGAGCCCGAAAAAAGGCGATTTTTCAAGAATTTATCCTGGAAAGACATTTTTATTTATTAACGTAAAAATTTATATACGCATTGCGGTAACTTTTAACTTTATTTTCATATTTTTTATTTGTAAAAATAATGATTTTTAAAGCTGCTATAGCCGATCTCCGGGAGCTCCTCTAAAAAAAGGTGTCCTCCGGTTTGGATTATTCGAAATAAAAAAACCAAAAAGATTCTATTAGTTGATAGATCAATATAGGTATTGATCGAAGGAATAGTCGACATTTTGGCTTTTGACAAAATGGCGGCTCCAAAAAGAAAAAATTCCAATTTTCCAACGAAATTTTTTCGTTGAATTGTTTAAAAAAAATAGAAATAATTATCGGAAATCTTATTCCGTCCATCAATACCTGAAGAATATATCTGAGAAGGTTGTGTTAAAATTGCAGGCCGATCGGTTGAGCCCTTTTTGAGAAATCGTGCTCGGCGACTTTGAAAACACCGTTTTGAGAAAAACGAGTTCAAAGTTTAGGCCGCCCACTTTGTAAAGCTTCGAGCGTCCTTACAAATATGCATGTATCTCCAAGAATATTTGCCGGACCGATTTGAAATTTTCAGAGAATATACGGAAATATATGTACATTCCGAAAATGCAATTAAAAAAAATCGATTTTTTGAAATTTCCAACTGCGTATCCCCTTAAGGCAACATGAAAAGAAAAACGAAAGTATTCACGTAAGAGAAGATCAATTTTATCTCAAGAAAATGTCTAACACATTTTTACGGGCTTGATGGAATGGAAAAATGTGTTAGACATTTTCTTGAGATAAAATTCTGTATTTTTCTGTATCTTCCTCGTCGTCATTACTATGGCGGACCGGAGGGTCTGAAGAAACTTCTTTAATACCGTTGATTGACATCAAATTTCTCGACATTTTTGCCGTAAATTTCTGAATTAAAAAACTAAACTTCTGAAAGACAGTATTAATACAAATTTTTCAAATTAACGAGCACTCATAACAAGTCGTCTAGTTTGAACGAACGCTCCAATTCTCGCTGTAAATAAAAGTTGCTCAGCGTCCTTCGAACTTTCAATAATGCTTGACGAAAAGTCGATAGAAGAAACCTCAAAAAATGTCGCATTCAGCGACAGAATTACGAGAGGCCCCTTGTATAATATGCATAAAGATTGGAAACTCGCCCGGAGCTACAAATAACTTTTTTACGCCGGCGATCGGGAAACGGTCAAAGTTCGCGACGGCTTGAAGAAAGGAGCGCAAAATGTTGGGGGAACAAAAAATAAAACGAAGATAAAAAAAAAGTGAGAGTGGCTGGACGTTAACGGAGCCTCGTGGTTGACTCAGCAGACTCTTTCAGGGGGCCGGTACTTTGCGATTTTTGTTCTCGAGTTGCCCCTTCACACACAGGCAATGTGAAACGCCTCGGTCGATCATCGCTTCGGGCTATTCATCGTCTCTCACCGGTTTTTATCCTGGCGCCGGTAATTTTCTCGGTTAATGCAAGCGCCTGTTGTTTCGCTCGTCATTTATCCTACTCGTGAATATTCGATATCGGAGATTTTTTTCGCGGTTGAGAAATAATTTTTTTTTCTTTCATCTTTGTTACTATATGCCTCCCAGGCAAATTCGGAACATTTGGCAAGAAAACAACGAACAGGTAGTAAGAAAAATATATATATACATGATTTTTCTACGTGGAAAAAGTACGAATTTTTTTTTAACTTCCAAATTGATTTTTTGGTAAATTTTAACATTTTTACTCAATTTATTAACTGGCTTAACAAACACCCTGCGACGTTTTTTTTACCAACTCCGCTTACGATATTTTCACCTTGTTTTCTAAAGCAAACACCATATACTTCCGTGGCTAAATCAACTTTTTCCGTAGCATCTTTTCCTTCCGCGAATCTTCGCGAGAATAGAGGGAACGAAACGAAAAGTGCGATATCATATCTAAGTATAAAGGGATAATACAGAGAAAGAGAGATACACCCATAGAAAATCTTTTTCCACGAAGTTTACACTCTCTTTCTCGCGTCGGTTTTCCAAGCTCAAGGCATCATATAGTTTCGCGAAATAATGTCATTTTCACAGATCAGAAAGAGATATGAAGGAAGTTAACTTTTCAAACTGTTGAAGGAAATACATCTTCTTATTTTGCCGGCTGAACGTAGAAGTTTGAGGTTCATGGAAGAGAACTATTTCTTCGTTCACCAGCGTGTTATACGTAGAGATTGTGCAGAATATATTACCGTTGTAGCACCCCCCGAGCTATGAGACCGAGCGATGTCCGAGAGATCAGGAAAACCGAGACGATCAGCGAGAGAGGGAGAGAGAGTGAGCGAAAGATGCACCTCGCAGTACTTGATAAATATTATAGGATGCTTCAGAATAACTTTTATATCTTTATGAAATTATTGCCCGATAAAGTTACTCAATCATTTTTCTTTAATTATTATAATACTGGATAAGCAATTTGAGGAATTTAAAGAAAGAATTTCAGTTTCTGAAAATATTTTCGTTCCTGTCTGTTATCTTTACTTTTTAATCCTGCCCTTTTTCCTGATATTATCTGAATATCCTTTTCTCATTTTGTCCAAAGAAAGTAATCGCGCATCTACATTTCTAAACAGGGTTGTAAAATTTCTAATGTCTAATTTATACATTATTTAAATAAAACGCCTGTATCACCATTATCCATTTGTAAAACAGTGTGCAAAGTCTAATCGCCATTGTCCATTAGGAAAATAATGGGTAAATATAGAGCAAAGGGGACCCACTTCCGATTGACTTGCCTTTAATATATGTTTTCTAGGGACTCTTTCTGAACAACTTTTTCCTCTGACACAATTGGGGGTCGTTATTTATTAAAAAGTTATTAACAAATAAAGTTAATAATTCATATAGCTATTTTCCTTATAGGAGCCAGTCCCAATCATCTTGTCCTTCACATGTGTCGTTAAGAATATCCCCCTGAGTAACATACCAAAAGTTTTATTAGCCTCATTGTTTGTTGAAAAGTTATTAACAAAAGAAATTTCATAAATAGAATATGAAATACTTGCATGGTGGCCAGTACACGTATGACCGGAGGGGCTGCGGCCCCCCTTCCCCACCGCATACCAGCCCATAGACAAACCAAAAACAACCCCAGTAACCTAAAGAAACAAACAGACAAACCCAACAAACAAACAAACAAACCCAAAACCCAAACGAACAAACCCAACAAACAAATCCAAAACAAACCCAAACCAAAAACCCAAACCCAATAAACAAACAAATCCAAAACAAACAATAAACCCAAATAACCTAAACAAACAAAAAACAACCGAAATAATCCAAACAAACAACCCAACTAAACAACCTAACCTAACAACCTAAACGAACAAACCCAATAAACCCAACAAATCCAAAATAAACCCAAACCAAAAAATTGAAATATTGTGGAGAGATATGCGTACAAAAATCCCACGATATACGCGATTATCATTTTACGCATTAGCTCGCAGAGTTTTCTTTAAAAAAAAAATACAATTTCGACCAGCGTATCGACAGTTTCTTCGACATTATGAGTACCATGTATCCGCTTCATAATATAAATAATGAATAATACAAATAATTGTCTGTTTATATGTTTGTTTGCGTTGTTTTTGGGTTGTTTTTGGTTTGTCTTTGGGCTGGTGAGTGGAGGATTTCAGGGGGGCGCAGCCCCCCCCTCTCATGCGTGTGCTGTTCACCATACACTAGAACAAGTAGTTCATGTTTGATTTATGAAACTTTTTTTGTTAATAACTTTTTAACAAACAATGAGCGACGAATAAAACTTTTTGTATGCTACTCAGAGGTGTATTCGTAACAACAAATGTGAAGGACAAGATGATTAGGGCTGGCTGGTATAAGGAAAATAGCTATATGAATTATTAACTTTATTTGTTAATAACTTTTTAATAAATAACGACCCCCAATTGTGTCAGAGGAAAAAGTTGTTCAGGAAGGGTCCCTACACAACATATACCGAAACCTCTGGCAAATTGCCGATTTTTTTACCCAGTCTATAGACTGAAACAATGCATCCATTATCAATCTCACTATCATTCGTTGCAAAATTTTATTCCGAATCGTTCTCTCTACGTAATATTCATCTATACCTCCATTAATCGTTATTTATATTAAGGCCGTAGTCTGGTCTAGAGCGAGATTTTTGACGTCATTTCTAATGTGCAATAACGTTTAAACCGTTGAAGTTGTCTTGATGAAAATTCACATGTGCATTTATTGATCCTTAGAGAATACTTGTACATAAAAAAAAAAATTATTTTAAATATTTACATGTAGTTTTTTGTCTTGTTGCAACATGGTGCGCCGAAATCGGCGCCCACTCTGGACGATGTTGTATGCATCTGAAGAAAAAAATATATATATATTCTCAATCTGTATGAGTATTCTGAGCACTGGTAGCAGAATTGGTACTTAAAAATTTTTTTTATTGAGTCGAACAATAATTTTACCGACATTTTATAACTCGTCGAATAATAAAATATCATTAATGAAAGTTCAACAGGCCGGCATTTTGTCAAAAAATTTTTTTAAGTACCAATTCTGCTACCAGTGCTCAGAATACTCATACAGATTGAGAATACATATATATTTTTTTTTTCAGATTCATACAACATCGTCCAGAGTGGGCGCTGATTTCGGCGCACCATGTTGCAACAAGGCAAAAAACTACATGAAAATATTTAAAATAATTTTTTTTTTTAAAGTACGAGTATTCTCTAAGGATCAATAAATGCACGTGTAAATTTTCATCAAGACAACTTCAACGGTTTAAACGTTATTGCACATTAGAAATGACGTCAAAAATCTCGCTCTAGACCAGACTACGGCCTCAAAAGTTCACCTGACAGAAAGTGCAACAACATCGTGCGAGCGAGTATGCAACGTTGGCGCGTAACACGAGAACGACGATATTGTGTTACAGTCGGGTGTTCTGAGGGGTGATCACGGTGAGTTCTGGCTGGAGCCGGTCGGCAACGTCACGACGAAGAGAGCGAAAAACGAGGATATTACGTCGACGATGTTTGAGGAATCGGGACGGAGAAACGAGTGCGATGATCGGGCTCGTCGTTGTGGAAACGTTACGAGAGAGGAGGCCGGCGCCGATGACCGTTACGCTTACGCGGGAAAATCTACGAGTCTGGCGTCTGGCGGGAGACCTCACCTTGTCTTTCGGCGCGAGGCAACGGCAGCAGCGGTTGAGATTGGCGCCGGTCGCAAAAAACGACGTAAAAAGAAGAGGAAGTACGAGAAAAATTGTGGCACACGCGGTGAGTAAAAGAAACGCCGCGAGACGCAGGGAGGGCGTTTTTTTTTTTTCTGCCAATTCGCCGTTACATTTTACAGTCATTGACGACTTGAGGACCGAATCATTGGTCGTTGGTAATAAAAATTACACTTTACGAATGGCGAGCGATCTCGTGGCTGTTACGACGCTGTGTTTTTTTTTTCTTCTTTTCTTCTTCTTCTCATCGTTGGTAGCGACTTTTGTGGCTTTACAGATCGCTCGGATGACTTAGTTATTGAGTGATAATGAAACGTTGCCGACTCTCTCCGTCTTTCTCTCTCTCACGCGCTATAATAATTGCCGTTTGAAAACAGCCAGGGATGCTTCTTAATTGCTTCGAACACAAACGCACACAGACGCGCGGCCCACACACGCGTAAAAATGGTATCGGTGTCAGGTAGCGATGGCGATGAATAAAATGATCGGGAATTCGAGACGACGGGAAGAGGTATTTATATGTTAGCCCCGCGGATACCTTTCGGTATATACCTAAGAGTAAAAGCTTAACTGAAGAAAAAACGAGAGGAAAAAAATAATAAAACAACAAAAAGAATTAACGGACTTGGGTCTCATCTCACCGGGACCGGCCCTTCTCTCTCACCTCTGTTATTAAGGACAATGAATATCGTTCGGTATAGGAACGAAGGCTCCTATGGCCTGTGCCGGAACGATTCATCAGCGATGGTAAATGAAATCTTAATTGTACGGTCGGCAATCGAGCTGCAATCTGCATAAATCATCGAGGCCCCCTCTCAACCCTCGCCGTTACCCCGTACGCGATATATCCACTATCCGATATTCCATCGCTCTTTTATTCAACGCGATAAGTTTTTTTTTTTCCATCAGCATTTTTTTTTTTCAACTCAATGTCGAAAGGCTTTAGCCGAATAGAACACACGCTTAGAATGTGCATATGTGCTTTAAGAACGTATCGGATTAGAAACCTCACTTCATTATATTCGATGTGCACGGCCTCGTCATATTACACTCTAAGGGAATTTTCGCAAGCCCATAAGTGTACGTGAAAATTCCCTGACGCTCAAAACTATGTCACAAGTGCACGAAACCTGTCGGAAACCGACAAGTTTTAATCGCGAAATCCTCGCGGTTATATCGAGATTATCCTCGAATAGCTTGAATTAATTATTCACGAGCTTTCGTGTGTTCTACCAGTTCACAATGATTTCCAGGGAATTAGTGAAAAAGATTTGTACAAATCTACGAGTCTACCTGGAAACGAAGGGATCATTAGGCGAGAGTGCGAGCATTACTTGAAGCACTTGGTATATTTTTATTTTTATCTTTATGCCAGAATGATCAATCGATTTGGCCGTTACCCGTACAGAAATTTCTTAGGGACACCCTAAAATGAGTATCCCCTTAGGGTTGCAGCTGGGTCACTGACCCCGTGCTCCGGATTCAAATTTCGAGATTTTAAGGTTTTCTGAAAAAGTGGACCGAAAAGACGACCTTTTTTTTTCGATTATTCGAACGTTTCGATATTCTATTCGATCGTAAATTTTCCGCTGATTACGAAAAACACCGAATTTTTGTCGTAAACTCAAAAAATCGATGTGAAAAACGCAAAATTCGAACAAATCCCTTTTTGGACGATTTTCAATTAAATTTTGAGTTCCTCGAGAAAATGACTACTGATTTCGTAATCAGCGGGTCAAAACACATCGAAATAGCGTCCTAAGAAAAAATTTTAAAATTCAAAATTTTTTTGCATTTCGGCCAAACAGAAGTGGCTTCACTAAAATCGCTGTAACGTTGCTTCCCGATGGAGTTGGAACCCCGCTCTGTGCTCATTCTTTTCGTAACAGTTCAACCTTTAAAATGCCGCTTGGTTTATTGAGCTACGATTTTTTTTCGATTTTTCATAGATTTTCAAAGTTGGACCATCGATTTTTGCGAATTTTTCCATACATACCCCTTCTCATTTTTTACGCCGATTTTTAACCTGCTCTCACGGCTGCAATAATTAAAATTTCGGGATGATCCAAAATGCATTTTCTAAGTCTACTCGAGACGTTTACAAAACCCCCCTCAAAATCCAAAATCGATCAAACGGGAGCCAAGTTATCGTCATTTGAAATTTCGACATTTTAAGGTTCTGAAAAAGTAGGCAAAAAATGACCAAAATTTTTTTTTCTTTTTTTTCAATGTTTCGATACCCTATTCGATCGTAAATTTTCCGCTGATTACGAAAAACACCGAATTTTGGTCGTAAACTCAAAGAATCGATGTGAAAAACGCAAAATTCGAACAAATCCCTTTTTGGACGATTTTCAATTAAATTTTGAGTTTCTAGAGAAAATGACTACTGAATTCGTGATCAGCGGGTCAAAACACAACGAAATAGCGTCCTAAGAGAAAATTTAAAAATTAAAAATTTTTTTGCATTTCGGCCAAACAGAAGTGGCTTCAGTAAAATCGCTGTAACGTTGCTTCCCGATGGAGTTCGAACCCCACTCTGTGCTCATTCTTTTCGTAACCGTTCAACCTTTAAAATTCCGCTTGGTTTATTGAGCTACGATTTTTTTTCGATTTTTCATAGATTTTCAAAGTTGGACCATCGATTTTTGCGAATTTTTCCATACATACCCCTTCTCATTTTTTTCGCCGATTTTCAACCTGCTCTCACGGCTGCAATAATTGAGGTATCGGGATGATCCAAAATGCATTCTCTAAGTCTACTCGAGACGTTTACAAAATCCCCCTCAAAATCCAAAATCGATCAAACGGGAGCCAAGTTATCGTCATTTGAAATTTCGACATTTTAAGGTTCTGAAAAAGTAGGCAAAAAATGACCAAAAACTTTTTTTCTTTTTTTTCAATGTTTCGATACCCTATTCGATCGGAAATTTTTAGCTGATTACGAAAAACACTGAGTTTTTATCGAAAACTCAAAAGATCAATGTGAAAAGCGCGAAAATCGAAAAAATCGCTTATTCGACGATAAGTAATTCCTGTCTCAAGTATCCCCAGTGTTCCTCAGTTAACCGCGAGACCATTACCACATCGTTCAACGACAATGATTCAATAAGAAAAATCGTGAAGCGTTTGTTTATTCTCTCAGAACCACGACGCCTCACAGAGACGCGTCTCGAATGGCAGACGCAGCCTGGTCTCGTCCAAGTTCAAGGTCGCGGTCGTAGAAAACACCAGACGAGACAGCAGCGTTCTTGGCAACGTTCCAAACGTTCGATAAGTCGTCCCCGACACGTCGAGGCGCTGGTCGTTGCTGACACGAGTATGATGGCATTTCATCAGGACGGTGACGTCGAGACTTATCTACTGACAATAATGAACATGGTGTCGTCGCTCTATCACGAGCCGACAATCGGTAATTTCATCAACGTCGTCGTCGTGAGGATAATTCTCATGGAGGAGGACGAGGCAGAGGTAGATATGATACAGAGGCGTTCACGAAAAAACGTGTCGATTGTTGAAAAAAAAAAAAAAACAAATAACAAAACGGCATCAGCGCCGCGAAATAATGCGGTAGACGCTGTTTTATTTTTCTTTTTCATTCGGCAATCGACGCGTTAATAACGCGAATAGTCGTACGAATCGATTGAATTTTGTGAACGATACGTTAATTCGATCCCGCTTAAATGTTAAACGATTGGTCAGCAAGGGCTCAATATCACAATAAACGCCGACAAGACGCTCTACAACTTTTGCAAGTGGCAACAAAAAATGAATCCCGGCGATGATTCACATCCGAATCATCATGACGTTGCTATACTCGTGACGAGGGAAGACATATGCTCCAGGGCCAATACACCTTGCAGTACTTTGGGGGTTGCGCACGTTGCTGGTATGTGTCAACCAGATCGTAGCTGCAGCGTTAACGAGGATAATGGGATAACACTGGCTCATACCATCACCCACGAATTGGGTCACAAGTGAGTCCAGTCTTTTTTTTTTTCTTCTTCTTCTAAGAATTAAGTATTTTTAACGGGTCAGAGTCGCTTCGAAAAGTTGAAGTTGGTGAAAAACATAGTCTAGAATTGATGAATCATATCGGACTTGGACGCGTTCGAATTACGACTATATGGATCACAGTTGCTTGAGTCGGTAGTTTCACCCAACGCCGCTAGATGGCGATTACTACGAATTCCTCTCAGGTTTTTCTCGCAAACACTTCGATTGCATCCTCCTTCAATATATAGGAAGACATTATTTTCATATTCACTCGGGGAACTTACAATCGGATAAAACCTGCATTCTGATGTTTACTTTGTCAGTTCTTTCATCTTAAAAAAATGAACGAGCAACCCGTGAGCTCCCATATTTTTCTTTTCGCTTTCTCATAAAGAAGAAGCTTTGGTTGCCCCCACAAAGTTTCCAGACTATCGATTGTGACTTTATTTTCAAACATAATTTTCATTCTGTATTGACTTTGGCGAACAGTTTCGGTATGTATCACGACACCGACAAAATTGGATGCAGCAAACGCGACGGGGATACTCTACACGTGATGACGCCTACCTTCGAGGTCGATACAGTCGGCGTTGCATGGTCGAGATGCTCGAGACGAGATATCACAAATTTTCTCGAGTGAGTTGCGGGCTTACGGGCAGATTTCGAGCTTTTAACTTCAAGATTATCGTGAGAAAGGAGAATTAAACCGATAAAAAAATGTAATTGGGCTATTTAAATCTGGGACCACAAACGTGGAAACACATTTTTAGCTGGTGCAACAAATTTTTTTTATTCCTTCGACAAATATTCGTGAAATTATGTTTTGGATTATCTGGAAATTTTGTTTCAATTAGTTACAAACTTTACTTCGACGTAATCGTAAATTTACTCAATTCGACATAAAAATTTGTGTACAGTAAATATTTTATTGGCTCAATTACAATGTGACTTAATAAATTACAATTTAATCGATTTGACCGCAAATTAGTCATTGTTTTCATCGTATACAATTTCATTCTCTCGTACTAATGCTGGATTTAAAAACACTCAATTTAGTGTCAAATTTAACGATCAGATTTTATGTCATTTTTTTTTCTTTCATTCCGTAACAAAAATAATCACAAATTCACGTGAATTATCCTGTAAAGTACGATTAATACGTATATTTGTAATGTTTCGGGACTTCAGTCAAGGCAAAGGCGAGTGTCTCGAAGACGAACCAGCTGACAATGATTATGCGTATCCCGATCTGCCTCCCGGTGCTATGTACAATGCTGAACATCAGTGTCGACTGCAATTTGGCGTTAGAGAGGCATCAGTGTGTTCTCCACTTCACGAGGTACATGAAATACTCGCCAGTACCACAAAATTATCA
Source organism: Oxytorus armatus (assembly GCA_958009045.1). Lineage (NCBI taxonomy): Eukaryota > Metazoa > Arthropoda > Insecta > Hymenoptera > Ichneumonidae > Oxytorus > Oxytorus armatus. The sequence continues at coordinate 7,086,876 of OY253746.1, read as the reverse complement.
TTCGGTTATTCGCCAAAAATAATCTTATAATAGATCTTTTTTTGACGAAAAAAAAACCTATGTTTGACAGAAAATTTAATACATTGAATGACAATTTCGATTATTGTACCTTTCACGTAGATATGCTCGAAACTTTGGTGCATCGTCGATGGCTCCTGCACAACGATGCTACATCCTGCTGCGCCTGGAACTCATTGCGGCAAGCATATGGTATATTGATTGAAAACAAAAAGTTCATTACATTTTTGAACAACGGTATTAAAAAAACACGTGGGAATAAAGAAATGGGAAATATTATTAATGAAAAATCGAATCTCCGTTTCTAAATTGATCTTCGATTTAAAGTAACATTTGGAGTAGTTTTTTTTTATTGTAAAATTGAAGATCATTAATTAGCTTAATTTTTTTCGTCTTCAAATCAAGTTCAAGTTGTTTAGATTTTAGCCACAAAAAAACTGAATAAAAAAAAATCGGATATATTATTGATGAAAAATAGAATTTCCGTTTCTAAATCGATGTTCGATTCAAAGTAATATTTGGAGTGTTTTTTTTTTTTTTTTGTAAAATTGAAGTTCATTTATCAGCTTCATTTTTGATCGTCATCAAATCAAATAATTTCCGTGTTGTTCAGATTTTAGTCACAGGAAAAAATTTCGATTTTTTCACTCCTTACGTATCTCTCTTTATTTCGCACGTATTTATTTTTCTTCGTTCTGACAATAATAACGAAATTTGGAGCATTTTCTTCCGTTTTTTATTGACTCACCGAGATTCTTGCAGTGGTGCCAGAATCAGGAGTGCGTGCTAATAGTCGATCGTCCGTTACAAATCGACGGTGGTTGGGGCGAATGGGGCAACTGGAGCGAATGTTCGCGAAGTTGCGGTGCCGGTGTCTCGATCGTCGAGAGAAAGTGCGATCATCCGGAACCGGCGCACGGCGGAAAATTTTGCATTGGCGAGCGACGCAGATACAAAATTTGCAATACGCAAACTTGTCCGGATGGCCAGCCGAGCTTTAGAAGCGTACAATGCAGCGATTACGATGGCAAGGAGTACAAGGGCAAAAATTATACGTGGCTACCGTACTTCGATCAAAGTAAATACACTTACGTATTTCCTGTTATTTCGGAAATGAAAATCTCTGATAAAAATACAATAGAAACAAAGATCGAGAAAAAAACAGCGTGATGAATATCAGACAAAATTTTAAAAAAATATATAATAAAAATTACTTTCCTTTTAAAATGTTGCGCAGGTAATTTTTCAAATGTTACTCCTCGTTCATCTCACTTTACCGACGAAACTTTGTTGAAAACTTTAATTTCACTGGTGTGAACAAAAAAACCGAAAAAACAACCGCGCACTTTTTACTCACTAACGAGGGTCATTAATTAAAGGGGTGTGCTTTTTATGATAATTTTCAACTTTCCGGAAGGAAAGAAATCGAAAATCCCAGAGAAGCGATTGTTGGAAATACTTTTATGCAAACAAATATTCAGATCAGAATCTAAAAAATTTTAGGAAGAGTTGTATTTTTTCTCATAAATGAAACAAACCTTTAAAAGTTAGAACTTTATTTACAATTTTTTACATACCGATCCGAATATTCACAACACCAGAAGAAACACTTTGATAATTCTGTCGTTTAAGGTAGTAGTCTGGTAACTCAAGCCGATTTTCATGTCTTTTTTGGAGGGCGTTTTTTTGTAGGAAAATGAAAATGAATCGTTTTGGATATTTAGGATGTTTTTATTTACATATTAAAGATCCAAGAAAAAGTTTGTTTGAAAAAATTTAATAGTCTATTATTATTATTATTATTGATCGAGGTTGGCACCGCGAAAAAAAAGCGCGTTGGTGGCCCCGGTGATTTTGGCTCTTGATGTCATCTGAAATCGAAAATTCTTGATAATTCTCAATCTACAGACATGTCATTCTGGTCGGAACCTCTGAAGTTAAATTTTATGGATAAATAACAAAATGGCGGACTGGAAAAAAAAGTTTTTTTTTCCAAAGTTTCGACCAGAATGACATGTCGATAGATTAAGAATTATCAAGAATTTTTTATTTCAGATAACATCAAGAGCCAAAATCACCGGGGCCACCCCCGCGCTTTTTTTTCGAGGTGCCAACTTCGATCAATAATAATAATAATAATAATAAACTATTAAATTTTTTCAACATTTTTTTTTTGTATCTTTAATATGTAAATAAAAACATCCTAAATATCCAAAACGATTCATTTTTATTTTCCTACAAAAAAACGCCCTCCAAAAAAGACATGAAAATCGGCTTAAGTTACCAGACCTTAAGATTTTCGAAACGAATGTCTTTTTTTTTCGGAAAGTACAAAATAACACGTTTATTTCACGATTTTCAATTGTGGAGTCTCCAGATTAAATTTTTTTTAAATGTTTTAAGCCGAACCCTGCGAGCTTTACTGCACCGATACGGACGAGAGTGTGATAGTTCCATGGGGCGAAGCAGCACTCGACGGTACGCCCTGTAACGTTGGTACCCGTGATATGTGCATCGCTGGAATTTGTCGAGTGAGCTTCATTCATTTTAAAACAATAATAACAATTAATACGTTGAAATAATAGATAATAATATTACCATAGAAAAAAATTGGCCACTAATATATCGATAAATAATAATCACAATTAACCATCCACTAAAACACAAGACAATTGAAATTGCAATAAAATTTTTTTTTTTTAAAGTAGCGAGTAAAAAAATTTGCATAGATAAACGAGGAACGGATTTTCGGAATTCGCAGAAAGTCGGCTGTGACTGGACCGTGGATTCGGACGCTACGGAGGATCGTTGCGGAATTTGTCACGGTGATGGTACGCAGTGCGAGACAACGAGCGGTATTTATGACAAAAACGAGGGACCGGGTTATCACGAGGTAATTATAATACCAGCGGGTTCGAGAAACATCAAGATCGAGGAAGTTGGCAACAGCAAGAATTATATTGGAATTGGAGTGCCTAATTCGAACAAGTACTTCCTAAATGGAAAACGGTACGTCGTGACAAGCGGCACGGGGAATAATTAATTGTTTGGTGAAATTTGGAAACGAAGGAATGTGACGAATTTGAGATAATATTACTAGTGACTTGTCGATTTACTTGGACAGGCAGATCACCTTAGCGGGCGAGTACGAGGTTGCTGGTACACCGGCTCTCTATGAACGCGATCACGATAAGGAGAAAGTAAGAATTCCTGGACCAATCAGAGAGGACGTTGTCGTTTACGTGAGTTCGATTTATCGATCGATAATTCGTTCTTAATCTATATATATATATAAATGAATCTCTATTTCCCTTGGTCACGCCATAACTTGAGAACGACTTTAACGATTTCATTCATCTTTTTTTTTTAAGTTTTCTAATACTTCGTAGAAGGTTCTTACGGGAAGAAAAAATTAAGAAAATTGCACAGAATATTGAAAAATTTCAGAAAACTTAACGACTATTTAACGTTCGCGCTTTTGACAGTTCGCGCGAAGCAAATGTAATTTAATAGATGCATCGGTCGGCATCTATCGATCAAAAAATTCATTGTGTAAACGATAAATTCAAATTGAAACATTCGGACAGGACAACGTCTGTCGGGTCAGCTAGTTCAATATAAATGACAACAAACCTTACATTTAATTCAATAATCAATTTAATTGAATTTTTTCAATTTGTACCAATTTTTAAATGTTTCAATGTTCTAGAAAATGTTTTTCGTTTTTTTAATGATTCCGATATTTGTGCTAAATCTTAAGGGTTAATGAATATTTGTCGTTCTTGACTAACAGCTAATCTATCGAGGACACTATCGAAACTTTGGTCTTCGTTACGAGTACACTGTACCAAAGGAGGAACCTGATCGCGCGCCAGAATATTCTTGGGTTCTTTCTGACTGGTCACTTTGCACCGTAACATGCGGAGGTGGCAGTCAAACATCGCACGGGCTCTGTCACGAGAGAAAAAGCGGCGTTGTCGAGGATACGTTCTGTGAGAAAAAGGAGAAGCCGGAGTTTCGACTTCGCGAGTGTAACAAGAATCCTTGTCCCGCCAGGTAGAAACACAAATTATACGATACATCTTTTCTTTTTTTTTTTGCTAAATTCTATAACGTCGGGTTAAATAAATAAATAATTCTACATTCAGAATAATCAGCTTGGCGTGAACACTGAAAATGTTTAATAACGATTAATTATTCTCTCATCGACTTTGCGATATCTACATAAATTAATATTTATGTTTATTGAGTTTTTCGAGAAAACAAAAAGACAGAATTTATCATCTCTAAATGGCCAATAGATCGATTTTGATAGGAAAAATATTTGTTTCGTTTCCATTCACAAGATGGTGGGTCGGTCCGTGGCAAATGTGTTCTGTAACGTGCGGCGAGGATGCCCTTCGAAAGAGATCGGTAATGTGCGTATCGTCGAGCAAGGATTCGGACGGTTCCGATTTAGCTCTGCCCGATCGTGATTGCGACAAGAGCCTGAGACCCGAGGAATTTGGTCCATGTCCAAATCTCTCGTCGTGCGGTCCTTCATCGGAAATTCCAATGATCGTTTACGCCGACAACAAGGACGCCTCGTTCTACAACATAAGCTCGAACGACGGTGTCACGATTGTCGACGTTAATTCCACGGAAGAGCCGGAAATTCTCGAATTTGACAACGTCGTCGATGAGAATCCTGACAATTCGATGTACAACACAAAATCAAAGTGGATCGTGACCAAATGGAGTCATTGTATCTACGGAAAGAGAAGCCGAAAAGTCTCTTGCTCGATACCGAGTGATTGTAATCTCGATGACAGACCTGCCTCAATTGAGGATTGCCGTGGCGAGAAATGGGTCACCGGTAAAGTATAAGAATTTATTCTTATTAAGACACGAATTCACGTAAAACATGATTAAACGATCAAAAGTGGGAAAAAAAAAATTCGCGGACTTTACTATTCGAATGATGTTCTTTCATTTTCTTTAAATACCCTTTTTTCTATCCCTCTCACAGGAAAATGGGGTCCCTGCAACGCAACTTGCAGCACGAAGGTTGGCGTTAAAAAACGCGAAGTCATTTGTCGCGACAGAACGACCCTGTCACCTTCGGATGATTGTTTATCGGACAGAAGACCGCTCGAAGTGAGACGATGTCATTATCGACGACCGTGCGGCGATGAAAAACCCGGTAAATACGTCGATCGAGGATATTTTACGATAATTCACGAAGAGATGAGAAAGATAGATCGTAATTATCAGAATAAACGCGTAGTAGTTCGAGGAACGAGTCGAGTTCAGCGTCGAGATTACAAATTCGAGAATTTTTATGTTTATTGCAATGCAAACATTTACTAAACATTGAATTTTCTTTGTTTAATATAATAATTTTTCCAATTGTCTGACACCCCATTGAGTCCGCCATCTTGAATTTTTAACTTTATGGTGAATATTCGAAATCGAACGCAAAAACCCTCAGATATGAATTTTCATTTTTTTAAAACTTATGAATCATAAAATCATGTTTACGCCGGGCCATTTGTAAATTGCCGTCCAATTTTACTTTCTTATCGATGTAAGAATCTATCGGTTTCACGAAAAGCTGTCCTCACATTTGGGCCATAATCCGTGTAAATGATCGAGAATAAACGGGACATTGTTCAATTATCATAATTATTGGATTATTGCAATTGATGTACGATCGCCGGTTAATCCGTTCTTAATCATAAAATATAATTTATCTTTTTGTTTTCTCGCAAGGTTGCAAGGATACCATCTCGCCGACTAGTATGTGCGCAGCGTACAAACGAATGTGCGACGTTTCGTCGATCGTGCGAGAAAAATGTTGCGCCACTTGTTTCAAGAAACGACGACACGTGCGTCGTAATCGTCGCCACGACTTTGGCGATTAACATTTTATTTCCATCCAAGCGGAACAACACTCGAGACCACACGGTGTAATCGTTATCGCGAAATCGCTGATTCTTTTTTGTTTGCCTTCGAAAGACATTTCGCCAAACGTCGAAACGAAGGGAGGGGAAATACATGGAAAAAAAAAACGTGATAAATTTGAGGCGAAATGCTGCTGGTATGGCTGAGACCTGAAATATTCGCGAGAAAACCGATCGCTCGTAGTGAACACGAAAGTAGAGAGAAATAAAACACGAAAGTAGAGAAAGTACTCGTCTCGAGACAACTTTTGGCACTTTAATCGTCAAAACGGTAAGAATTGTGCGAGCGTTCTGATGCCAACGACAATATGGTACGAGAAATGTTTATTTTTTTTCTCGTTTCCCCGCGTTCCGTCCTTAAATATTAATGAGTCGAATAATCGGGAATTGGCATTTGCCACGATGCCTATAATTATCCTCGAGGTTCGTTACTTTAAAAAATATTATATCGATACTATATTTAAAAAATGCCTCACTGTATTAAAATGTCCGCGGAATCGACGCGACGAAAAAATAGACAATCATCAGCATAGGTCACTTTGACCAACCAAGATGGCCGTTGGAAATTAATTTTTGACACGTCAATTGGACGAAACATCGAAAGGCTTAAATTAATGTAAATGAATCTTTCATTATATTACATATATAGATATTCGTAAATGATTATTCATAAATTATTATAGACAAAGTAATTTAACATGATTTATATTAATTTGTAGAATTTTTTCCATGTTTCGACTTAATCTCGTCGCGCGAAACGTTAATTTTCACCGACCACGACACCCTGCGATCCTAGCGCCATCGGTACTTTTTGTTCTCTACATACCTTCCTAAATATCACTTTAGGACGCTGGAGTATTAGTTTTACGATACAAACAAAGCATTTAGGATCCTTTTCACGGTACAAAACATTCCGGTATCCAATTTGTTTGAAAGCGCGAGAAAACCGAAAGTTCCGGACAAAGTGTGAGGTTAAGTTGCGGAAAACTTGCTGTTTATGACAAGCGCGTTTAGTAACATCTAGCGGGAAGTATTTGAACGAAAAAAAAAAGGGATAACAAGGGGAAAGTAATGACAAAAAGGGTAATACGATCGTATAGCGTGTTGCTCGGAGTTTAACCTTCGAAAATTTCAATCTTAACAATTAAACGAACGTCTAGAAAAGTGTATGATTTTAATGAACTTAAAAAAAAACACTAAGAAAAAAAAGCACACTGCTTGATTGCACCATCTCGTTAATAAGTGAAGTAATATATCGAAAAAAAATTTTTTTCGATCTTTAATAACCGCGATCCTCTCAAAACGTAATTGACAAATAAATTTGAGTAAAATATATTTATCTCGCGTGTCTGTAAGATCTATCGTGGGTAAAAGCCAGTCATACAGGAAAAAATTGCGCGCGTTGTTGAAGATTAAAGATTATTCAAATGTGGCAATTAACAAGCTCGAATAACTCGACACAGGCTTGCCTTGTTTATCAATTATTGTCGACGTTTACGTTTTTTTTTTTTCTAAGGCACATACAAGAACCCGTACATTCGTAATATGTTTATGGCATTATATCCCGTGTCAACGTTGCATTTCATCTTTTGCCACGAAGAGTCAACGTACGTTAGTGTACAGTTGCAGTTTCGCATTCCAAGCTAGAATATCATGTATATATATGTATATATACGTATGGGGTATTCTATGCCAAATTCAGCAACGTCGATTTTTATATATTTTATAATTAATTAAATTAATTCAAATCACTTTCCACGTACGCATTCTGTGATTTTCAATCATAGTAAAAATAATATAATAAAACCTTTTTACCGAATTCATAGTTGGCGATTAAAATCAGTTAGTCATCTCATTGAAGATTTCGAAAAAAAATCAAATCTCAAACGTGAACAATGAAAAATCGTTAAAAAAAAATGCAACACGACGATGCGAAGAATTTAAAATAAATTGAGAATTGAAAACTCTTTGATTTGGCATGAAATGCCCCATATATGTCTAAGCCAGAGAAAAATCTCTCCGGATTCGCATAAATCTTCCCAAACATGTACGCATCTCGGCCCCTCGGTACAGTACGCGGTAAAATATTGCCGTCGCGCATTTGTTGCGTGAATTATAGAGTGCGTTATGCAATCTTGGCGCCACCACCAGGGTCGTGCCAAAAACTTATCTATTTTTTGTTTTTTTTTTGTTTTTTTTAACGTAACAGTTAATTCTCGTCGTCGTCGTCGTCGTCGTCGGTCCTTTATCTCAAACACTAAAATGCCCCTTATATTATTCCTTTCTTAACTCTTTCGTAAAACGATTACGCAAGAACGCGAACGAGAAGAGATTTCGGGAATTTTGGCAAATTTTCAAGCTCATAATACGCGCCATTATTAAGCCTGACGTTTTGAAACCGACAGCCACAGTCAGCCGGTTTTGTACGTGATCGTTTGTCCGATAATGTCGATCGTCGATTCGTTAAATTTCACGATCATCCGGCTTGGCTATATCCGAGTATGCTACACGTCAAACTTTTGCTCGACGTATGAGAACAAACGTCACATTTCTATGTACAATATTATGACGCAACGTTTTACTCTTTTTTACAATCCAAACTAAGAACTCGAAGTTGAGTTATTTTATGACAATTTTTTTAATGGACAACGCATTAAGTGTGTCAACGCGATTTTTTTTAACTTACGGAAAAGAACAAGAAAAATTTCATCGAAAATCTCATATGAACGATTTTTTGGAAATGTTTCTGCGTTCATGTAAAAAGAAATATTTAGATCGATATATAAAAAATTGTGGAAGATGCTTTTTTTTCAAAATAAAATAAATATTAAAAAATAGAACTCTTCTTACAATTTTTTATATATCGATCTAAATATTTCGTTTTACATCAGCGATTGTACCCCTGGTAATCTGTTACTCTGATGTTTCGACAAAAATTAAAAAGTACTAATCTATGACATAAACAATTAATACTCGTATTGTTCAAAAATGAAAAGCTCAAAATTGCGATTAACGAACGCTTACGAGAGATGGTGAGGCATTTGAATCATCTTGGTTTTTGACAATTTGTAAATTAACTTAAAAAACGATAAAATTAAATAGGATAAGATAAATATTTAGGAAGAACGAAAGGGGCGTTTGATGATAATTTCGCGATGGCGAAATGACCAAACGGGCTCGAGATGTTTGGGTTGTAAATTATATATATTGTGAGCTGTGCGGTTGTATAATTATTTATAAACACGTCGAAAGTTTTATTACTCGTTCTACTTCGACCGCAAAAATTGTCGTTATGCTCGCATGATTTTACACTGGTATTGTACATGAAATATGTTCGAACTGTGGCAATGAAATATTCGACATTTGAGTACGTAAAGAAACAGTGACTAAGAGAATTTAAAAAAATGGCGTAACGCGAAACAGATGGCTCTGCTAGAGTGCGACAAATGTTTTAATAATCGAACTTTCATAGATACACACGCGGGATG